>JAKSZU010000010.1:48327544-48502544 GCA_026018925.1 Tupaia tana | reverse complement strand
TCTCATAATGAATCTCAGAGAACTGGAGACAAGGCAAAATTCTGAGATCAGAGATTCAAAGCATTCAAGAACCTTAGATTAAGCCACCAAAAAGATTAACTAATAAATAAATACTAAAGAAATAAATAACTACTTATCATTGAGGCTTACTGTGTGCCAGACACTAGGCTAGGCCCTAGGCTACCTACCTCACTCTGTAAATGAAAATCTACTAAGTTGCTTGCCCCAAACCACAGAGAGGGGGAAGAGTGAGAAAGCAAGCTACCAGGTCTGGGACTTGAACCAGATTTGGCCATGTGGGAGTCCAGCAGCTTAACCACCATGCCACCTGCCAGTCCCCCCATTCAAAAAAAAAAAAAAATTAAGAATTTAAAATTTAATTTTGTTTATTATTATTTAATTTGGACAGAAAGTGACAGAGAGAAAGAAGGAAAGTGAGAAAGCAAGTCACCAGGTCTGACTCAAATGGTGATTGGTCATATGAGAGTGCAGTGTCTTAACTACCATGCCACCTGCCTGCAACGCCCCCATTCTTTAGCCACAAAACCCTCTTGCTAACCTTACCTTTGCTTTCTGGTAAGTTTGGATATGCTTATGATTTGAATCACTTTTCCCCCTTTGCCATATCTCTTGCCTTGCATCGTTCCTAAGTTTTCCCTGGGATGTGTTTTGCCTCCCAAACACACTTGAATTGGTACCTTGTGCAGTTATGTTTATCATATACCTTATGGTGTCTAAAACAGTGGAGACCTGGAGTAGATGCTTCAGAAATACCTGAGGATATTGAAGAACCAAGGCTTGGGGAAATGGGCAAAGGGGATCTAGCAATTTCTTGTCCTTAAGGCCTTGGTTTAATGATCATTTCTGCAAAGGCCCACCTAGTCCCGCCTCCTCAAAAATGACCAAAACTGGGTTCTGTCTGAGCAGCCATTTTCCTTCCTGACTCTCACCACATTTATTAGACTATTTTTTATGTGACTGTTACGGACAACCTCCCTCAAGCCTGTGAACTTTATAGGACACTTGTCTAGTTCTCTGTATCCTTAGCATCCAGTCTGATACGTGACAGGGGCTCAAAACTACTTGTTGAAAGTATGAATTAGGGAGGGAGAAGAGAGGACCTGTTTCTGGTGCTTGTAATTGCATTCAGGAGCTTCCCAAAACACTTCCATTTCTCTAGACCAGAAACTCAAATCTGATACAATCTGTGTCTCCAGTAAATACAGCCCCAGCCACAGAGCACAGAATCGCAGTCCCCTTTCCTGGGCACTTAAATATGACCCAGGCACTGCTCTGAGTGCTTCACCTGCAGCCCGTTGGTCTTCACTGCAGTAGGTACCTCTCAGGCAGTAGGTACCACGCTCAGCCCAGCTGTACCAATGAAGGTGCCAAGCCAGCATTCCTCAACCTCCCAGCTCTTCTCACGTGTGCTCCCATCTTTCAGGGAAGAACACTTCTAACTGTCAGGAAAGTGGCTGAGAAGTCTCAAAAGAGCTTTTGAAAATGCATCAAAACGGCTTCTGCTGTCAAAAGAATGAAATTCAGCCCTTGGAGGATAAACTAGAAATAACAACTGTCCTGTCCTGTGGGCACACATGGAAGTCAGATGCAAATGAGCCCCTGGCTCTGTCAGACTCTTGGAGATGACAAGAATGCCCCCAAGCCAGAAACAGCCTGCTAGAAGGGACAGTGCTGCTTGGAAACTGGTTTAGGTCAATCAGAAACCTACCTGGGCAATCAAAGTCCTTTCGCACACATCCTCTCAGTTGTCCCTGCGTGGGCTGCCACCAAGTAGCAGCAACAGTGCTCCTATTCCACGCTGCAGCTCAGAGTAGCAAGTCTACCTGCTCAGGGTCACACATCTGGAAAGCGACAGAATCAACCACCTTAGGAGCCACTTCCCAGGTGGCAGGAAGGTTGCCCCCTCTAAGCAAAGCTCCCTGTGTAGAAGCCGCAGCTGGAGAAACAGCTGCCAAATACACACTGGCCTTCAGTGTCCAGCAAAGAACCATCGAGCTTTGTGCAGCTCCACTGGGGGGTGTTCTCTGGCTGGAATGCTGCTCTGTGGGGGGTTCCATTCAGGCAAACATGGTGACACAAGGGGAGCTACAGCAGAGGTGGCTGCTGGGGTATAGACCTCTGAAAGACTGAATCTACAAATGGAGGATGACCATACTATATATAAAAATAGAATTCTGACCCATAATTGGAAGTAACCAGTTGTGAAGCCAATCCACTATCTACAGCAACCAGCCCAGGGAGCCAAACAGCAACCCAGTTGGCAGAAAATGGCTAGGACCTGATTAGGACCAACTGGAGAACATCAAATAATATCAAATATGTTCCCCTAACCAATAACATAGGATGCCCTGCTGCTTTTTAATTTTATTTATTTATTTATTTTTGGCAACATTTTTTTTTTTTTTTTTTTTGGAGAGGTTTTTGCTATAGGGTGCGTGCACTCGCCAGACAGACAGAGAGACAGAAAGTGAGAAATCACCCCCCAGAGAGGATGGCCACTCCACAATCCCTTCTCCTCCATTCTCCTCTCCGGATCTTGGGCACGCACGCACACACGCACCCGGCGTGAGTTTAAGCCACCGGGTCCGGGACTCGAACCACAGTCAACTACGTGGGACTCCAGCGACATAGCCATTACGCTAACTGCTGGTCCCAATTTTTTGGCAACATTTTTGCCATAGGGCATGTGCACTGGCCAGAGAGAGACAGTAAGGGAAAGTGAGAAATCCTCCGAGGGGAAATGGCCATGCCACAATCCCTTCTCCTCCATTCTCCTCCTGCGATTGTGGGCATGCACGCACACGAACCTGGTGTGATTTTCAAGCCACCAGATCTGTACTTGAACCGTGGTCAGCCATGTGGGAGTCCAGAGCCACCACTACATTATCTGCTGACCCAAGATCCCTGCTTCTCATAGGCCTATCAGCTGCTTCCCAGAATTCACAACCTCTAATCAAGGCATGTTTGAAGCCTCCCTTTTTCTACCATAAGGTTCTCCCACTTACCCTGCCTACCTTTGAGTCTCTACAAAGGCAACTCTCTTACTATATCAAGCTAGGAGTAAATAGTCTTGCTCGTTCTAATCTGTGTGGTCTTCATTTACTTCCACACATCCTAATTGCCAATTGCTTTGTGATTCAGTTTTCTTATCTAAGAAATTAGATAATTCTTTTTTTTTTTTTTTGAGAGGTTTTGCTATAAGGTGCTTGCGCTTGCCAGAAAGACAGAGACAGAGATACAGAAAGTGAGAAATCACCCCCCCAGAGGGGATAGCCATGCCACAGTCCCTTCTCCTCCATTCTCCTCTGGGGATCTTGGGCATGCACGCACACGCACCCGGTGTGAGTTTAAGCCACCGGGTCTGGAACTCGAATTGCAATCGACTATGTGGGAGTCCAGTGACATAGCCATTATGCTAACTGCTGGTCCCAAGAAATGAGATAATTCTAGGCATAAATTCTGTGCAAGGAAAATGCCTTGAATTGTGGGGGAGCTACCTGATATTGCCCCATTGGGTCACCTCTGACCTCAATTCAGCTGCCACATAACACATTTTTGTTCATCTGGGAAGAGCCATGTGTCCAGTTCCTTCATTTTTTTTCAAGGGAGGACAAACCTAGGAGCTGAAAGCGGTTACTGGGGTCAGCAAGTACCATGGTGGTTAGGCACTGGACTCCCACATGGCTGACCATGGTTCAAGTCCTGGACCTGGTAGCTTGCTTTCTCTGTCTTTCTCTCTCTCTCTCTCTCGTGTGTACCCTATAGCAAATTATAATAATAATAAGGATAATGATAAATAAAATTAAATAAATTTTTTAGAGGTTTTTGCTATAGGGCACATGCGCTCGCCAGACAGACAGAGAGACAGAAAGTGAGAAATCACCCCCCAGGGGGGATGGCCACACCGCAATCCCTTCTCCTCCATTCTTCTCTCGGGATCTTGGGCATGCATGCACACGCGCCCGGTGTGAGTTTTAAACCACCCGGTCTGGAACACAAACCGCAGTCGACTATGTGGGAGTCCAGCGACATAGCCATTACGCTAACTGCTGGTCCCAAAATTAAATAAATTTTTAAAAAGAAAAAGAGAAGTGGTTACTTAACCCCGGGTCCTCTCCTTGGAAAGTCTCCAAGAAATCGCTATCAGTTCTAGTTTCTTCCCTCCTGATAGAAAACAAGCATGTGAGTCTTTTCAGCAACGCCACAGGTTTTGACTTAGCTCTATGGTGAAACTGAAGAGGGCGAGAATGCACACAGCAATGAGTTACTAGGAGCCATGGGAGTCTCCCAACCAGGAAGGGCCAGTTGTGGCCTGTACACAGAGCTCTGCCCTGCACAGAGAAATTTTTCCTCCCCAGTTTCAGGGAGCATGAGCCCCACCCAACCTCTCTGAGCCTCTTTTATTCAGGGAGGTTGGCTGGCAGTATAAGAGTCCCTTCTTTCCTAGGGTTGGGTTCACCCAAGACTCACCCCCACCTTCTCGCTACAAGACAAAAACAATGGGGAACACAAGTAATACTAATAGTACTTACCATTCTTTGTAGCACTGTGCCAGACACTATTCTGTGTGCTTCTTATGTACCAACTCTTTTGATCCTCAGAACAACCCTCTGATGTAGGTGCCATTAAAAGCATGCCCCTCATCGTACCAGCAGGTGGTGTGGTGATTAAGGCGCTGGATACTTCCACATGGCCAACCAGGGTTCAAGTCCTGGACCTGGTGGCTTGCTTTCTCGCCTCTCTCTCTCTCTCTCTCTCTCTCTCTCTCTCTCTCTCTCTCTCTCTGTGTGTCTCTTTCTGGTCAAATTAAAAAAAAAAAAGAATGAATAAATAAAATTAGAATAAATTATTCTAAAAAATAAAAAGCATGCCCATCTAACAAATGGAGAAACTGAGTCACAGAGAAGTTGAATGACTTACCCAAAGTCACACAACTAGCAAGTAAAAGAACAGGGATTAAAATTCAGGGCCAGCAGGTGGAGTGGTGGTTAAGGTACTGGACTCCCACATGGCCAACCACGGTTTGAGTCCTGGAGGTGGTAGCTTGCTTTCTCACTTTCCCTCTCTGTCTCTCTCTAGTGAGCATATGTACCCTGCAGCAAACTGAAAAATAATAATAATACTGTGCAATGCCGGAGACACACAGGAGATCTGGGTTCAGGTACCACGCCAACCTCAACATGCCAGGTGCAGCAATGTGCCTGTAATCCTGGATGGCTGGAAGGCTGGGGCAGAAGGATCATGGTGTTTCAAGCCTCTGTCAGGGGCACCTATTTCTCTGTTTCTGTCTTCCATTTAAAAAAAAAAAAAAAAAATCCAGGGACCAGCAGTTAGTTTAATGGCTATGTCGCTGGACTCCCATGTGGTCGACTGAAGTTCAAGTCCCGGACCCGGCGGCTTAAACTCACACCGGGCGTGTGTGTGTGTGTGCCCAGGATCCCGAGAAGAGAATGGAGGAGAAGGGATCGTGGTGTGGCCATCCCCCCGGGGGGGTGATTTCTCGCTTTCTGTCTCTCTGTCTCTCTCCGTCTTTCTGGCGAGCACATGCGCCCTATAGCGAAAACCTCTCCAAAAAAAAAAAAAAAAAAATCTGGAGCTGAGCTCTTAACCACTCATTATACAGCTGCTTTGGAATGTTTTCTCTCTCTCTCTCCTCTCTCTCCTTTTCTCTTCATCTTTTTTTTCCCCCCAGAGGCTGTGTGCATTCACCACAGACAGACAGAGTGAAGGAGAGTAAAAGTCACTCTCCATGGAGAACAGTCATGCTGCAATCCCTTCTCCTCCACCGTGGGCACACACATGCACCCAGTGTGTTTCTCAAGCTGTCAGGTGCAAGACTCCAATTGTGCAGTCAGTCATGTGGGATCCATAGAGCTAGACTGGAGTGTTTCCAAATGAACGTAAATACTGGTAGGAGAATCTCTGAGGTGTTCCAAAGTAGGGAGCAAGATTCCTTTACATTCCAGAGAAAGGCTGGGTGTCTTTCATTTCTTTTCAGTTCATTTTGGTTCCACAAACATTTCATTGACCCCCAAGAGAGGGGCTAGGAGGACAGAGATGACAAAAGACCTCTCACCTCAGGCCTAGCATGTTTCTGGGAAGAGGAGGCTACCCTGCTAGCCCCTACCCAAGCATATCAGGGCTTCCCATGGGTGGAATCCAGCTTACATTCAGGAGAGAGCAGAGCATAAGCCTCGACAGCACATGGAATACTGGAGGGCAAGTTTGACTACCAGGCCCCTGGACTTTAGCTCAGACCTACCAGCGGTCCGCCAAGATGAGGGCTTGAGAACCTGATTTTTTAATTTTTTTAGAGAGATGGTTTTTTTTGCTATAGGTGCGTTCACTTGCCTGACAGAGAGACAGAGAGACAGCAATCCCTTCTCTAAAGCAAGACAGCGTGGTTTTTTTTTTTTTTTTTTTTTGGAATCATCCCCCAAGACAGGGGATGAGACCAAACCCCCCTGCAATCCCTTCTCTATTTCCGTCTCAGGAGTTTTCCGAGACGCGAACCGCGGGCATACACACATGCGTGACAGCGTGTTTTTCAAGTCGCTGGATATGAGACTTGAACTTTGCAGTCAGTCATGTAGGCTCCCACTGCCTGAACCACCATGTCGCTGGCTGGCCCTAAACTTGCACTGTAAGCTTCATGCTGACTAGCACGTGAGCCCCGGCTAACACAAGCCAACATCTACGTGGCTATGCTAGGCATTGAGTGTGCTGATCCTTCCTTAAAGTTCTAGCGCCCCCACCTCTGTTAGAACCCAGGCCCCAGGGCACAGGGCCAAATCAGGCCACGTCACTACACGCTCGGCTGCATCCCCCACCAGATTGCTAGCTGCTCAAAGAGGCCAGGTTTGTTCATCTTTATTGTTTCACTCCCTTCAGTCGTCCCCTCCCTCCTGCTGACACTTTGGGGACTTTAGTAATTGTCAGCTGAGTGAATAGATTAATGACAGAGGGAGACAGACGTGTTAACAGCTAACAGTAATTCAAGCAGAATGGAGTAAGTGCTAAATGGTGGTGGAATGAGTCATTAAGGCTGCTGCCGCTGATGCTGACGGGGAAGGGGGAGAAGCATGAATTCTCTCCCCTCCACTGTCAAAACAGTGTCTCCCTCCTTCCTCTTCTCTCTCCAACTCAGAAAAGAGCAGAAAATGTACATGTGCAGTTTCAAGAAGAGTTCCAAAGCAAACACCCCCTTGCTTGCTCCCAAGGGTAGGGAACAGAACTCTGCCCAAATCCCAGAGGTCTCTACAGGCCCCTCTGCACCGGCTCTGCACTGGCACCGTGGCCTCTTCTCTTGCCCTCACCTAGCCTCCATTCTGAATGTGGGGGGAACTTGCTTTCCTTTATCATTTGAACCTGAGTGTCTATATCACTAACCAGTGCATCCTCCAGAGCCGCTTGGTTTTGTCTTTTCTGTGAGCACATACTTTGTTCAATGTCTTGCTTTCTGTCGGGCGACGTGATTTTCTGGGGTTTTGTCTGTGTCTGTGCTGTGGCAGTACGTACTCATTCTCGCTGCCGCACAGCAAGTCTGTTGTGTAAGCACACAACCTCCTAGTCATTCTCCTGCAGATGGTCATTCTGATCTTGTTCTGTCTTTGACAATTACTAGCAATGCTGCCCTGTGTGACATAACCCCCAAAGCCCAGATCTCAGCATATTTAAGTGGAATATGCTGTTCAACTTCAACAGGTTGTGTCTATTTTCTGAAGTGGTTGCACCTGCCTCTATGCTTGCTCATCTGGTGTTTAAATTACTTGGTAGCATAGGGTAGACACTCTTTTTTATTTTTGAGAGATTTTTGCTATAGGACACATGTGCTCATTGGAGAGATAGAAAGAGACAGAAAGAGAAAGTGAGAAATCACCCCCACCCCCAGGGGATGACCACGCCACAATCCCTTCTCCTCCATTCCCCTCCCAAGATCTTGGCCACACACACACACACACACACACACACACACACACACACATGCCTGGCGTGAGTTTCAAGTCACCAGGTCCAGGACTCAAGCTGTGGTTGGCTATGTGGGAGTCCAGCGACGTAACTGCTATGCCATTTGCTGGTCCCAGGGTAGTCTCTCTTAGCAGGTCTGCAGTGTCAGCTGAACTCCCTTAGTTCCACCAGCGTAAGAGTTTGCAGGAAGCTAAAGATAACCATGGTGCAGAGAGAGCACCGATGGGAGCAAGCCCAAAGTTTATTTGCCTCAGTGACAGTTAAGATTGTTTTCTGGGGGGCTGGCAGGTGGCGTGGTGGTTAAGGGCGTTGGACTCCTATGTAGCCGACTGTGGTTCCAGTCCTGAACCTAGCAGCTTGCTTTCTCACTTTTCCGCACTCTCATTCTATCCTCTTCTGGTCAAATTAAAATAAATAAATAAATAAAGTTAAATAAAATAATTCTATAAAAAAAAAAAAAACAATGATCGTTTTTGGGAGGGACCAGCACATGGTGTAGTGATTACTTTGCTGGACTCCCATGTAGTTGACTGAGTTTGAGTCTTGGACCAGGCAGCCTAAAACTTATGCCCCGAGTCCATTAGGAAGCGAGCAGAGCTGGGGTCTGGGCTACTTCTCCCAGAGGGGGCAACAAGAGAGAATTAGACATGTTGTCCCTTATCAGAAAAGCGATCAGCACAGCAAAAGCCCCAGAGGCCATTGGTCCCTACAGTCAAGCTGTGTTAGTGGACAGGACCCTTTATGTTTCAGGATAGCTGGGCATAAACCCGTCAAGTGGACAGCTTGTGCCAGGATGGGTGGCAGAAGAAGCTAAGCAAGCTCTTATAAATATGGGCGAGATTCTGAAAGCTGCCGGCTGTGACTACACTAATGTGGTGAAAACAACTGTTGGCTGACATAAATGACTTCAGTACTGTCAACGAAATCTACAAACAGTATTTCAAGAGTAGTGTTCCTGGGACCAGCAGCTAGAGTAATGGCTATGTCGCTGGACTCCCATGTAGTCGACCGCAGTTCGCGTCCCGGACCCGGTGGCTTAAAACTCACGCCGGGCGCATGTGCATGCGTGCCCAAGATCCCGAGAGAATGGAGGAGAAGGGATTGCGGCATGGCCATCCCCCCTGGGGGGGTGATTTCTCACTTTCTATCTCTCTCTCTGTCTTTCTGGCAAGCGCACGCGCCCTATAGCAAAAGCTTCTCAAAAAAAAAAAAAAAAAAAAAAAAAAAGTAGCGTTCCTGCTAGAGCTGCTTACCAGGTTGCTCCTTTGCCCAGAGGAGGCCGAGTTGAGAGTGAAGGAGTAGCCATCCCAGGACTGCTCACAACCACATGACTATAAGTGGGCCAGTGTTGTTTAGTCTGGAACGTTCATTATGTCTTTAAACCAACTTCTTCATTTTGCAATTGATGAAAGTATAAGTTTGAGTAAAATATCTGAAGTTATTACAGAATGCATATAATGAGAGTTGAATGAAACTGAAGATTAGTTACTAATGTTCTAAATTATACTTAATGTACACCCGTATTACTAACTGTAGATGAGACACTCATTACATATTCATTCGAATAAAGAAAAGCAAAGGGGGGACCAGCAGTTAGCGTAATGGCTATGTCGCTGGACTCCCATGTAGTCAACCGCGGTTCGAGTCCTGGACCCGGTGGCTTAAACTCACGCCAGGCACGTGTGCGTGCGTACCCAAGATCCCTAGAGGAGAATGGAAGAGAAGGGATTGTGGCGTGGCCATCCCCTCTGGGGGTGATTTCTCACTTTCTGTCTCCCTGTCTCTCTCTGTCTCCCTGGCAAGCGCACGCGCCCTATAGCAAAAACCTCTCCGAAAAAAAAAAAAAAAAGAAAAGAAAAGGGAAATAACATAGAAGAGCTCATTGTTCCTGAGAAATAATCAAGAACACACCTAATTCAGTTAAATGGTGTTTACTTACTGATGGAAATCTTTCATTCTCACGTCAGATATGTGATTCTGCTTTTACTTGAATAAAATTAAAGTATTTCCATTTGAATGGTAGAAATATAAGAAAACAACATGGACTAAAATTTTGTATAAATAATATTTTCCTAATGGAAATTAAATATATACATGTACAAATTCAAAAACAAAAACCCACCCAAAAAACTCATACCTGGTGTGTGTGTGTGTGCAGGTCCAACATCCTGAGAGGAGAATGAAGGAGAAGGGATTGTGGCACAGCCATCCTCTGCAAAAAAAAAAAAAAAAGATTGTTTTGCAGGCCAGCCAGTGGTTTAGTGGTTAAAGTTTCTGTATCCCACGTGACTGATTACACGGTTCAAATTCCTAACCCAGCAGCTTGAAAAACATGCTGGGCATGTGTGTGCATACACAAAATTCTGAGAGGAGAATGGAGGAGAAAAGATTGCTGCATGGCCATGCCCCCGGGGGAGTGCTTTTCTACTTTCCCTCTCTCCCTTTCTGTCCTTCTCTGGCAAGCACAAATGCCCTACCTCAATTTATTGTTTTCTTAAGTATGTTTTTCTGTGAGTGAAGAAATTCCTAAATAATGGCAGATTAAATAAGATAGAAGTACATTCGTCTCCCACTTAAATGAAGGCTGGAAGTAAGCTATCCGGGGGGCCAGCAGGTGGCGTGGTGGTTAAGGGTGCTGGACTCTCATATGGCCAACTGCAGTTCGAGTCCTGGGCCTGGTGGCTTGCTTTCTCACTTTCTCTCTCTCTCGCTCTGTCTCTGGTCAAATTAATAAATAAATAAAGTTCAATAAAATAATTCTTTTTTTTTTTTTTTTTTTTTTTTGGAGAGGTTTTTGCTATAGGGCACGTGCGCTCGCCAGACAGACAGAGAGAGACAGAGAGATAGAAAGCAGGAAATCACCCCCCAGGGGGGATGGCCACGCCGCAATCCCTTCTCCTCCATTCTCCTCTTGGGATCTTGGGCACGCACGCACACGCGCCCGGCGTGAGTTTAAGCCGCCGGGTCCGGGACTCGAACCGCGGTCGACTACGTGGGAGTCCAGCGACATAGCCATTACGCTAACTGCTGGTCCCAATAAAATAATTCTTTAAAAAAAGTAAGTCAGCTATCCAGGCTGGTACAGTGCTTCATAGTTCAGGTTCCTTTGCTCTTGTTCCACTGTTTTCTGCACATTGCATGAGCTGCGTGTGCTCCAGTCATCCCTTCACATATTCTAGCCAACAAGAAGGAGGAAAGGAAAAAGAAAGTTTTACCCTTTTTCTTTGACTAGGCTGTCAGAAAGTCACACAATTCACTTCTTACGTTGTCATAACTTAATTTCATAGACATAGCAAACTGTAATTGATATTGGGAAATGTAGTCTTTCTTCTAGGGAGCTGTGTGCCCAGCTAAAAGATGTGAGTCCCATCATTAAAGAACGAATGAGAGTGAGGCTGTGGAACAGTGAACAATCTCTGCTGTAGAAATCCTTGCTCTTCTTAGAAGAGCACTTCTAAGGTCAGTCTCGCTTACAGACATACACACGGATAAACATCTCACAAGTCAAAACACTGGGGGGTGAAATACATATTGAGCAATGTCACATCTTTCTTTTTTTGTTTTTGTTTTGTTTTGTTTTGCTTATAAGCCAGAGGGTGCAGACACTCACCAGCAAGAGACAAAAAGGGGGAGGGAGAAAACACAACACCAATAGGACATGGTCATGCCACAATCCCTTTTCTTTCATTTCTCTGTCCATCAGGATTTGAGGCACACATGCACACACACCCAGCATGGTTTTCAAGCCAGAATTCAAACCAAGTAGTTGGCCATGTGGAATCTGGCTCCCTTAATCACTAGGCCACAGAAGTGACCCAAGAAATCCCTTTCTTTCAAGAGAGTTTTGTTTTGTTTTGTTATAGGGCATGTGTTCTTGCCAGAGAGACAGAAAGAGAAGAAATGAGAAATTAGCCTCCAGGGTGATGGCCATTCCACAACTCCTTCTCTTCCATTCTCCTCTTGGGATTTTGGGTTATGTACGTAGATGTACCTGGTATGATCTTTAAGCCACCAGATTTGGGTCTTTAACCACATTTGACCATGTGGTAGTCCAGTGCCTTAACCAACATGCCACCCGCTGATCCTAGCAAATCCTTTTTTATTGGAGAGATTTTTGCTGTAGGGAGTGTGTTCTTGTACGAGAGACAGATATAGAAAGTGAGAAATCATCCCCCAGAGGGGTTAGCCATGTCACAATCTTTCCTTCTTCATTCTCCTCTTGGGATCTTGGGCACACATACACATGCGCTTGGCGTGACTTTGAAGTCACTGGGTCCAGGACTTGAACTGGGGTCTGCCATATGAGAGTCCAATGACATAGCTGCTAGGCCATCTGCTGGCTCTAACAAATCCATTTTTTTTTTTTTTTTGGAGAGGTTTTTGTTATAGGTCATGTGCACTTGCCAGAAAGACAAAGACAGAGAGACAGAAAGTGAGAAATCACCCTTCAGCGGGGATGGCCACGCCACAACCCCTTCTCCTCTATTCTCCTCTTGGGATCTTGGGCACACGTGCCTGGCATGAGTTTAAGCCACTGGGTCCAGGACTCGAACCACAGTTGACTATGTGGGAGTCCAGTGACATAGCCATTATGCCAACTGCTGGTTCCCTAACAAATCAATTTCTTACATCCCAGAAACTCCCTGCTTCAAAAGTCTTCTAAGACTCCTAACTGCTAAAATAATATGGCCAAAACTTTTGACCATTCCATGTAAGGCACTTTGTAATTTGACCTCATCCTACCGTTTAAGATATAGCTATAACTGGGCCAGCAGGTGGCGTGGAAGTTAAGGTGGCCAGATTCCACATGGTCCACTGTGTGTTTCAAGTCCTGGACCCGGCAGCTTGAAAATCACACTAGGTACATGTGCATGCATGGCTAAAATCCCAAGGAGAATGGAGGACAAGGGATTGTGGTGTGGCTATCCCCAACCGGGGGTGATTTCTCATTCTTTCTCTCTCTGTTTCTCTGGCAAGTGCATGTGCCCTATGACAAAAACCTAAATAAAATGTTCTTTGTTGGGTTGGACCTGTGACCTGGTGGTTAAGGAAGCTGGATCCCACATGGCTGACTATATAGTTCAAATCCTGGCTCCAGAGGCTTAAGAAACACACCAGGCAGGGTCAGCAGGTGGCGCTGTGGTTAAGGCACTGGACTTCCACATGACTGAGCATAGTTCAAGTCCTGGACTTGGCAGCATGCTTTCTTACTCTTCCCCTCACTCTCTCTGGTCTAATTAAATAATAGTAATAGGGGACCAGCAGGTGGTGTGGTGGTTAAGGTGCTAGACATTCCCACATGGTCACCACGGTTTGAATTCTGGACCTGGTGGCTTGCTTTCTCACTTTCTCTCTGTCTCTGTCTCTCTCTCTCTCTGTGTGTCTCTCTGGTCAAATTAAAATAAATTAATGAATAAAATAAATAAATAAATAAATAAATGAAGTCTTAAAAATAATAATAAATTAAATGAAATAATTCTTTGAAAAAAAAAAAAAAAAAAGAAACAAACCAGGCCTGGTTGTGTGTGTCTAAAACTTGACAGGTTGGAAACACGGAGGAGAAGGGATTGTGGTGTGACCACACTCCATGAGGGAGGCCTTTGTCTCTCTTCTGCTCTCTTTGTCCTTCTGGTGCATGCACACATCTGGCATACTTAAAAATTTTTTTTTTTCCTAAAGTGAGTCCAGACCCTGAGATATCAGAATGTTTATGGAGTAAGTGAAAGAATTAATTCAACGAACAGTTGAGGTAGTTTTGTTTTTCAGGATTGTTTAATGAAGAAACAGTCTCTAAGGGAACTAGAGAGTGGTACAGTGGTAAAATGTGACTGTCTGTGAGGCTGAACCACATGGAAATGTCCCATGTTCAAGTCTGGAGACCTCCCTGAGTATGCAAGGCAAGCACATTCCCATGATCTGAAGAGGTTGGAAGTGGACTGCAGCATTGAGACCCCATTGGCAGCACCATTTCTCTGTCTCTTGCTCTCTCTCTCACACATGGAAGAAACAAACTTAAAAAAAAAGAAAGAAAGGGGCTGGCTTGTGGCATGATAGTTAAGGCAGGTGGATCCCACATGGCTATCTGTGCGGTTCAAGTCCTAGATCCAGTGGCTTAAAAAAACAACGCTGGGTGGATATGTATGCATGTCCAAAAATATGGAAAGGAGGGAGAGATGGACGAGAAGAGATTGTGGAGTGACCATTCCCCATGCGAGGGGTGGGAGAGGGAGTTGTGGTGGAAGCGGAGGATTTCTCACTTTCCCTCTCTGTCTCTTTCCAGCAAGTGCACTCACTCTCTGGCAAATGTAAAAAGATTGTCTTCAAGAGGCTGATTTCTTGTCCAAGGTCAAGAGTTTGAACTTAATTGTCTGACTACAAGGCCCATGTTCTGTATGAAGCAGTGGCCTTCTTCTGTGCCTCAAGGGGTGTGCTCCCCACTGCCATGCCCCGGGGTCCTCTGTATTCTGTCTTCCAGGTGAGCAGCTTCTGGGGCATGGGCAGCTCCTACTTAGAGTCACCTATCCAACCTGGTTCCACCCTAAGGAAGGCAAGCAAATTAAGAAGGAAAATCTTATTGTTAGGAAAAATCCAGATACCTGAACCCACCAGTCTACCAGGGATGCTCTGGGAGCCCGTGGTGGAAGCAGGAACCCAGACAACTCTCCCCTCCCACCTCCAGTGCTGAGTGGGGTAGAGAGAGTCACATTTCAGAGACACTTCCAGGCCGACTTGAAAGCTGAAACAAGTGGCTGCCACTGCCTCATGAGAACTCCTCCGGATGCCTGCAGGCTTATGCCGGGCTGAGTCACTTCCTCACCTTAATTCTCCCCTAATACCTTCCCTTTCTCTGCAGCTTTACTCTGGCACCACTGTCTGGGTGTGGAATGTCTGAGGAGGCTGTGCAGGTGGGTCATTATGCTGTCTGCCCAGATAGTACCAACACAGCTGGGAATAGGGGTCAGTGTGAAGCCAGGCTTGCCTGCTGGCTCTGAAGCACATTGTAACCCCCTACAAACATGAGTGCTGGTCAATACATCAAAGCAGGAGGCCTGGGGTTAGTTGGGGGTGCTGGTGAAAGAAAAGGGGAACGGGAAAGGTAGGGGGAGGAAGCACTGGCTTCCATCGTACACCTTCTTCCATCCCTGGGAGAACAGGTTTCATCCTGGAAGGTCAAATTCACGTTTGTGTCACATGTGCTGGTTTCCTGGATGAATCTAAGGAGGCCTCGCTATTATCCCCGGCTTGCCTGAATCTGGAAGCATCTGATGTATATGTATTCTGTCCTTCTTTGGCTAGAATTAAACTTTTCTCCCAAGATTGTAGATTTTCCCTCTGTGCATCCTTAGCATTGTTTCTTGTATTTGCCTGCCTCCGCTTGTACATTCAGAGATAGAAATCAGGTCAGAGTTCTCATTTTTGTTGAAGCTATGCGTCCACAGAGCTTACACAAAGAGAGACACAAGACTTAGAGACCTTTCCCTTGTCCTAGAGGCACCCAGCCTCAGTGTTTATAAGTCATTCCTCTGGCATTTATCTCTGTTTCTCTCAATAATATTGTTTTAGTACTATTTCTTGCTTTTCCAGTTTTAGGTACTATTTATTATATTCATCACCCTCCAGCCCCCTTATTCCCAAGATAGTCATATGATAATTTGGTAAGGACAGTAGTTGGTGTTTACCTTATTACCACCAGGTGAACACTAGTCCCGCACATTCACCTACAAGCCATGTGACAGACTGCGCCTACTCTTCATTTCAAGTACAATTTCTTTCCTTCTGGAATGAACAGTTATCTTTTTTTCCCTTCCTCATAGACTTAGTTTTCTATGTACCCAATGCTGAACTCTTCTGGCTGTTGAAGTCTCCCTCAATACATTCAGATGGTGTTATACTGTTTTATTTTCTCAGAGAAACATTTCTGACCTCGTTTAGTCTAGACTGGTTACTCTAGGATTGTTGCATTGTTTTCATTTTGGAATCTTTCTTTGCCAATACCCTAGAGGATTTTCTTCATCTCTCGCTTACGTTACGTTCCTGTTTCCTGTTGTCTTTGTTGTGGTTTGCTATATTATTTTGGTGAAACACATCCCCTAGCAGCCTTCTAAGTATATAAAAAATATATTTTTTTGAGAGAGAGAAATTTTTGCTCTAGGGTGCATGCACTCACCAGAGAGAGAGAGACAGAGAAGGTGAGAAATCACCCCTTGGGGGGGGGTGGCCATGCCACAATCCCTTCTCCTCCCTTCTCCTCTCAGGATTTTGGGCACACATGCACAGGTGCCTGGCATGAGTTTCAAGTTGCTAGGTCTGCAACTCGAACCAAAGTCGACTATGTGGGAGTCCAACGATGTAACGGCTCTGCCACTCCATATATATATATATATATATATATATATATAGTGTGTGTGTGTGTGTGTGTGTGCGCGTATATATATTTAAAGAATTAATTGTTTATTTAATTATATTTATTATTATTATTTATTATTCAATTTGATCAAAGAGAGACAGAGAGAGGGAGAGTGAGAAAGCTAGCTGCCAGGTTTAGGACTTGAACTGCAGTCAGCCACATGGGGGGTCCAGCACCTTAACCACCACACCACCTGCCAGCATATATATATATATATATATGTATATATATATATATATAAAACCTTAAATGACTTGAAATGTCTTTTTCTACCTTCAAACTTGATTGATAGTTTAGTTGGGCATTACATTTCATTTAGTTATAATTTTCCTCCCAGAAAATTATATATACTACTGAAGTGTCTTCAGAATTCCATTGCTTTTATTAAGATAGTCAAGCCATTCTAATTCCTGACCTTGGGACCAGCAGATGGCATAATGGTTATGTCAGTGGACTCCCATGTAGTCGACTACAGTTGGAATCCTGGATTTGGTGGCTTAAAACTCTTGCCAGGCAAGTGTGTGTGCATGCCCAAAATCCTGAGAGGAGAATGGAGAAGGGATTGTGATGTGGCCATCCTCCCTGGGGGATGATTTTTCGCTTTTTGTCTCTCCAGTGAGCACATGCACCCTGTAGCAAAAATCTCTCAAAAAAACATTCCTGAGCTGTTGTCCTATCTTGCCCAATCCTTTGTATATTTGTAGAATCTCTTTGTTTTCAGTGTTCTGAATTACAATGATTTGTTCTGATGTGTTTTTATCCATTTTTGGGGGTTCTCAGAGAGTGCTGTTAATCTCAAGATGTCTGTCTTTCAGTTTGTGAAAGTTTTCTTCAATGGTTTCTTTGATCATTTCCTCTACTTCATTTTTTGTTTTTGTTGTTTTTGTTTGGAAATCCTATTATTTAGAAGTTGAGATTCATGTTTTAGTCCTCTATCATTCTCTCCTTTCTTCCATGTCTATGTTTTAGCACTCCTTTATTTATTTATTTATTTTTAAATTTTATGTTTTTCCCATGGGGTATATACTTGCTGAAGAGAGACAGAGAGAGAGGGAAAGTGAGAAATCACTCCATAGAGGAGCTGGCCATTCTGCAATCCTTTCTTCTTTCAGGATTCTGGGCACACACATGTCCTGGTATGATTTTTAAGCCACTGGGTCCAGGACTTGAACCATGATAGGCTATGTGGGAGTCCAGCACCTTAACTACCACACCACCTGCTGGTCCCTTAGCACTACTTTTGGAAATATTTCTTCAACTTCATCTACTCTTCTAATGTTATATTTTTAATTAAAAAAATTGTTAGGGGAGCTGGGTGGTGGCATGGTAGTTGAGGTGCTGGACTCACACATGGCCAATCATAGTTCAAGTCCCAAACCTGGCAGCTTGCTTTCTCACTCTCTCTGTCTGTCTCTCTCTGATTAAAATGGAAGAATAATGCTAATAAATAAAATTAAATATAAAGAAACCTTAAAAAAAAAAAAAGAAAAGAAAAACTGTTGGGGCCAGCTGGTGGCATAGTGGTTAAGCACATTGGACTCCCACATGGCTAACTTTGGTTTGAGTCCCGGATGTAGCAGCTTATTTTTTCACTTTCCCTCTGTCTTGTCCCTCTCTGGTCAAATTTAAATAAATAAATAAATAAAGTTAAATAAAATAATTCTAAAAAAAAAATTGTTATAAGGCACATGTGCTCACCAGAGAGAGACAGAGGCGGAGAGAGAGGGAAAGTGAGAAGGCACCCCTGGCGGGATGGTCATGCAGCTATCACTTATCCTCCATTCTCCTCTGGAGAGTTTAAGCATGCACACATACACAACTGGTTTGTTTTTCAAATAGCTGGGTCTAGGACTCTACTATGGTTGGCCATGTGGGAGTCCAGTGCCTTAACCACTACACCACCTGCTGACCCCACAAAGCATGAGTTTTTTTTGTTTTTTTTTTTTTTAGAATTATTTATTTTGTTATTATTACTTTTTAAATTTGACCAGAGAGAGAGAGAGGGAAAATGAGGAAGCAAGCCACCAGGTCTGGGATTTGAACTGCAGTCAGTCATGTGGGAGTCCAGCATCTCAACCACCATCTGCCAGCCCCAAGCATGAGTTTTGTTTTGTTTTGTTTTTGAGAGGTTTTTGCTGTAAGATATGTGCACTCACTGGAGAGACAGAGAGAGACAGAGAGACAGAAAGTGAGAAATCATCCTCCAGGGATGATGGCCACACCACAGTCTCTTCTCCTCCAGTCTCCTCTTGGGATTTTGGGCATGTACACACACGCAACAGGCGTGAGTTTTAAGTCGCCAGGTCTGGACTTGAACCACGGTCGACTACATGGGATTCCAGCAACATAACCATTATGTCATCTACTGGTCCCCCTACACTTGAGTCCTTTTTTTAAAAAAAATTATTTCTTATTCGAGGGACCAGCAGTTAGCGTAATGGCTATGTCGCTGGACTCCCACGTAGTCGACCGTGGTTCGAGTCCCGGACCCGGTGGCTTAAACTCACGCCGGGCGCGTGTGCGTGCGTGCCCAAGATCCTGAGAGGAGAATGGAGGAGAAGGGATTGCGGCGTGGCCATCCCCCCTGGGGGGTGATTTCCTGCTTTCTATCTCTCTGTCTCTCTCTGTCTGTCTGGCGAGCGCACGCGCCCTATAGCAAAAACCTCTCCAAAAAAAAAAAAAAAAATTATTTCTTATTTAACTTTATTTATTTATTTTAATTTGACCAAAGAAGGACAGAGTGAGAGAGAGAGAGAGACGGAAAGTGAGAAAGCAAGCCACTAGGTCTGGGACTCAAACTGTGGTCCGCCATGTGGGAGTCCAGCACCCTTAACCACCATGCTATCTGTTGGCTGCCCCAAGCATGAGTTCTTAATCACTGCCATCCTCACTTTATGTTTTCTTTGGTCAGTGGCTTTCAAGATTTTACTTTTCTTGAGACCAGCAGATGGTGAAGTGGTTATATCACTGGACTCCCACATGATAGACTGTGACTTGAGTCTCGGATCCAGTGGCTTAAAATTCATGCCAGGGGGCCAGCAAGTGGTGTGGTGGTTGAAGGTGCTAGATTCCCATATGGTTGACTGCGATTTGAGTCCCGAACCTGGCGGCTTGCTTTCTCTCTCTCGCTCTCTCTAGCTCTGTCCCTCTCTGGTCAAATTAAAAAATTAAAATAAAGAAATAAAGTTAAATAAAATAATTCTTAAAAAAAATCATGCCAGGCATGTGTGCACAAGCCCAATATCCCAGGAGGAGACTGGAGGAGAAGGGATTGTGGCATGGCCATCCCCTCTGGGGGCGGGGGTGATTTCTCACTTTCCCTCTCACTATGTCTGTCTTTCTCTCTTTCTCTCCAGCAAGCACACGCATCCCAAGGGAAAAACTTCTAAAAAAAAGATTTTACTTTCTTTCCCTTTGTCAGTGGACCTGTTTTCTTAAGTGGAATTTTGAGGTAGCCTGTTTGTTAAAAAATGCTATGTTGGCTGAGGGAAGAGTGGAACACAGCATAATAGGAATCTCTCATTTGGTATCTGTTCATTTTAAAAGCAGGTTTGAAGCTGTCTTGTGAAAACCTATCGGCCTCTCTTTAGAGAGAGCAGAACGTGGTGAATAGAAGTTGACCAGGGGGAAGGTCACCTTAGAGTGGCCACTCAGTGGTTTTGTGATCTTGGGTCAGTACGTTCCTGCTCTCCTTTTTTTTATTTAAAAATTTTCTTTTTAGAATTATTTTATTTAATTCCATCTATTCATTCAGGTTTTTGTTTTTGTTTTTAATTTTGACCAGAGAGGGACACGGACACACACACACACACAGAAAGAGAGAGAGAGAGAGAGAGAGAGAGAGAGAGAGAGAGAGAGAGAGAGAGAGAAAGTGAGAAAGCAAGCTACCAGGTCCAGGACTTGAACTGTGGTCAACCATGTGGGAGTGTCCAGCACCTTAACCACCATGCTACCTCCTACTGGTTTCCCCTCTCTCCTTTTATAAATATCTTTATTGAGACTCAATTCACATACAATTCACCCTATGAGTACAATTCACTAGCTTTCAGTATATTCACATACCTGTACATTTATCATGATAGTCAATTTTAGAACATTTTTTCTTTTTTTTTTTAAGATTTATTTATTTGTCATTATTTTTCCATTTTGACCAAAGAGAGACAGAGAGACAAAGAGAGCAAGCCACCAGGTCCAGGGCTTGAACCATAGTAGACCATGTGGGAGTCCAGCGCCTTTAACCACTATGCCACCTGCCAACCCCAATTTTAGAACATTTTCATCATTCTAAAAAGAGGCTCCTTAGCTGTCCCTACCACGTTCCCATTTCCCCAACCTTAGGCAACCATAAATGTACTTTCTGTCTACAGCAATTCCTCTAGATGTTTTGTATAAATGGAATCATTTAGTATGTAGACCTGTGTGGTCTTTAGTGACTAGTTTCTTTTACTGAGCATAATGCTTTCAAGGCTCATACATGGTGTAGCATATGTCAGTATTTCACTCCTTTTTATGACCAAGTAATATACCATTGTATGAATATTCTACATTTTGTTTATCTACTCATGAGTTGATGAACCTTTGGATTGATTCTACTTTTTTGGGTATTATAAACAATGCTCTTATGAATAACTTTTTTTTATTTTTTGGTATGTAAGCTATTTAGTAACAGACAAGGCCTATGGCCTTATTTCTTCTTGGACACACCCACATATGGTATAGCCATGATAGCCAGTTGTCTTGGTGTACTGGCCTTGGACCCAAAGGCCCCAGAAATGTCACAGGCCTCTATGGGACTGAATCTTCGTCTCTCCAGGTCCTCACGCAGCTTGTTGTCCAGACTGTCTGCAAGGACCTGGCTGTATTTTCCATACTTTACATCTTTCTGTCTGTTCAAGACCTGTCTAGTATCTCGCACTACCATGGATTCTGCCTTACAGAATCACACTTTCCACCTCATCCTTGGTGAGCTCGCCTACCCTCTGGTGAGGTCTGTCAGCTTTCCTCCATGCCACCTGAGCAGATCTTCGCCCCATAGCCTTAATGGCAGTGATGGAAAGACTGTTTTCCAGCACCCATCAATGTTGGTGTTGAGTACCTACAAAACATGCTGGAACTTCTCAGGGATCACTAGAGACATGGCGGCACTAGTGGTGGCATGTAGGCCTCCTTTGGAAGTGACGTTTTAGAATTTTTAAGAAGTATTTCCTTCTCTCTTCTATGAGTCAGAGACACAGAGACAAACAGAGACAGGCATCCCCATTAGAGTCTTCATGCCACAAGCTAGTCCCAGCTCTCACCAGTCCCAGATCAGGCGTATGTGCAGGGCAGTATGTTCTGAGAGGGCTCTGGACAGAGCGAACCTGAAACCCTCCCATGTGGGTTGGCCTCGTAGAGCATCTTGTTAGCCCTGCACCACCATCTGACCCCATTATGACACTTTTGTACAAGTTTTTTATGTGGATGTACATCTTTATTTCTCCTGGGTTTATACCTAAGAGTGAAATTGCTGGGCCATGTGGTAACCCTATGTTTAAGTTTTGTTTTTTTTTTTAGAGAGGTTTTTGCTATAGGGCACGCGCGCTCGCCAGAAAGACAGAGACAGAGAGACAGAAAGCGAGAAATCACCCCCCAGGAGGGATGGCCATGCCACAATCTCTTCTCCTTTTTCCTCTCGGGATCTTGGGCACACATACACACGTGCCCAGTGTGAGTTTAAGCCACCAAGTCCAGGACTCGAACCACGGTCGACTAAATGGGAGTCCAGCAACATAGCCATTACACTAACTGCTGGTCCCACCCTATGTTTAAGTTTTTGAGAACCTGCCAACTGCATCCCAAAGCGACTGCACTATTTCATATCCCACCAGCAGTGGATTTCCAACTTTTTTATATTCTTGCAAGCGCTCATTATTGTTCTTTTTGTTTCTAGCCATGCTAGTAGCTGTGAGGAGCCCTCTCACTATGGTTTGGACTTGCTTGTCACCTTTCCTCCCTTCTCCCACACTTCCTCTTCTTAATCAGAATTCAGAGGTTTCTCAATGGTCTGAGGGCTTTTATCCCACCCCCATCTTTTCCTTACTGCATTCCGTAATCCTCCCATCCCACTTCCATGACAGGGAATCTCCATGGTCTGAAAAAAATCTATAGTGAACTTAGAGATCAGCGTGAGGGAACTTTGCGCTTATCCAGCCCACATGCCAAACGATTTTAAAGGTGAGGAAATGAGGCCCGTAAGGAACACAGTTACCTAAAAGCACTCTGTGTTAGTGGCAGAGCTGGGTTGAGGTCCAAGAGTCCAGACTTGCTTAGGGAGCTGAGGACCCTGGAACTGAGTCCCATTCATCTGTGTGACTGGAGCCACTTTCTGAAGAACCTTCCTGTACCCCAGTTTCCTTGACAGTAGAGTGGAGGAAAAAAACCTTTCATGTAGGGTTGTTTTTATAATAGGTTATAAAATTATATAGTTTATTTTATGATTTCTTATTTACATTTAATTATTGTACATATTTATAGCATACAATATGGTTTTTCAAAGCATGCATGCAATTAAATCAAAGATATTGCCATTAGGTTATAAAATATTTAACATAATAAGTGTTCAGTAAATAATGTAATTTTAATTTTGCAATAATTAACGTTTACATACCTATGATCAAAGAAATTCAAATAGTACAAAGGAAGATAGAGTGAAAAATAGGTCTCTTCTCCAGCTTTCTCAGGGGCCACTGCTATTACGTTTCCTGTCTTTCCTTTCAGATCTCCCCCATGCATGTCACAGGAGTTATTTATCACAGGGGACTCTAGAGTTGGTGGAGCTCATTAACTTGCCTGCCTTTCTAAGCTAGTCTTTCTCACTTTGCCCCTTCAGCCCCCCTCCTCATGGCAGAACACAGACTGTGGGGCTCCCTTTTTGTCCAACTCCCTCTTCCCAAGCCCCCTCCACCTGGTAATGATTTCCTAGAGAGTCTCCCAGGGGTCTCCATGGGGACGTTTCCTGCTCCAATCTCCATGGCAACTCTTCATGTTGCCATGGTGACACTTAAGTGACTATTTGGAGACCCTTAAATAAATCACCCGTGGTGGTATATGCTAGAAGCGTTTGGCTCCAGCTCTTGTGTTTGAAGCCAGGGTTGGGGCCCAGGCCTGCTGGCAGAAATGGGGGGAGGTGAGGAGGTGGTGGTCAGGGCCTATAACCCTTGGTCTTAGCTCTGTAAGGGGCCCTTTCTGGGCAAAGTTGGAATTGAGCCTTTTACTAAGTGGTGCTTGGACAGGAAGCAGGCAGGCTTGAGCAGTCTTTGAAAAGGGTGATCCTGCTGCAAGGAGGATACCTTAACTAGGCTGTGGGCTCAGGTTAAGGGGCAACTGTGAAGGACCTACAAAGTGACTGAGCAGGACTCAAATCCAGGCAGCTGAGCTCCAAGGCCCTCACTCCGGTTTTGAAAATTCCTTCTTCCTCCTCCCCACCCTCCCTCCCCTCTTTCCTTTCTTCTATGAACCAGAGACAGACAGCACCCCCAGTGGGGCCCCATGCTGTGACCCACTCCCCAGCCTCAGCCAGACCTGGATAGGCACACACATGCCTGGCATACTCAGGGAGGGCTCTAGCTGCAAACCTAGAACCTTTCCATGTGGGCAGACCTGGCAGAGCACTGCATTTTACTGCTGCATCACCATCCTGTCCATCTTTTTTTCTTTCTTTTTTCCAAGAATTAATTAATTAATTATCATTATTTCTTTTTCACATGAGTTTTACCAGAGAAAGACAGAGAGAAGGAGAGGAAGAGTGAGAAAACAAACCACCAAGTCTGGGACTCAAACTGCAGTTGGTCATGTGGGAATTTCAGTGCCTTAAGCACCATCCCTACCTGCTGGTCCCCTGCCCATCCTTCTTAAAAGGGAATTTAAGGGGCCAGCAGGTGGCGTGATGGTTAGAGGCACTGGACTCCTATTATGGCTGACAACGGTTTGAGTCCCAGACCTGGTGGCTTGCTTTCTCTCTCTCTCTGTCTTGCTCTGGTCAAATTGAAAATAACTATGATAAGTTGGGGACCAGCAGGTGGTGTGGTGGTTAAGGTGCTGGACACTCCCACGTGGTTGACCATGGTTCAAGTCCTGGACCTGGTGGCTTGCTTTCTCACTTTCTCTATCTCTCTCTCTCTGTGTCTCCCTCTGGTCAAATTAAAAAATAAATGAATGAATGAATAAATAAAATAAAATTAAAATAGTTTTAAAAAAGAAAATAACTATGATAAGTAAAATAAAGGAAATAATTTTAAAAAAAACAGATTTAAGATCACATCAACTCCTTCATGTATTCAATTATTTGATCAATACTTTTGAGCACTACCATATTCCAGGCACTGTACTAGGTACTGGGGATAGGGCAGTGGAAAAATAAAAGTGAATAACTTCATGGGACTTATATATTTTTTTTTTTTTTTTTTGGAGAGGTTTTTCGCTATAGGGCGCGTGCGCTCGCCAGACAGACAGAGAGAGACATAGAGACAGAAAGCGAGAAATCACCCCCCAGGGGGGATGGTCACGCCGCAATCCCTTCTCCTCCATTCTCCTCTCGGGATCTTGGGCACGCACGCACACGCGCCCGGCGTGAGTTGTAAGCCACCGGGTCCGAGACGCGAACCGCGGTCGACTACGTGGGAGTCCAGCGACATAGCCATTACGCTAACTGCTGGTTCCCGGGACTTATATTTGACTGGGGAAACAGATAGTAAAACACAAGCAAGTAAAATCTACAATTAGCTGGGTTTTGGTGCTAGGGAAGAGGGCTAGCAATGTCAGGATGACCTGTGGCACATGCTGACACTAGGGCTGAGGGGCCTGAGTACAGTCAGGCTCCCAGCTTCAGGTTTCAGGACAATTCTGGAAGAGGGTGAAGCCTGAGAGAGGATCTGGTCAAGAATCAAGACTATCAGCCGTCACTGGCTCCTTCCGTGTGTTTGGTAGCTCAGCTCAGGGATGTACAAAGCCTTCCAGCTTCCGGATGCCTCACGCAGCCTTTGAAGCAGACAGACATAGCTGGGAATTTAATGTACTTCATTTTATCATTGCCAGAGGGCACTTGTGCTCTCCAGAGAGGAGAGAGTACCCCCTAAATGAGGGGCATTGTCAAGTCATAAATCCCTTCTCCATTTCTCCATCCTGTTGGGATTTTGGGCACACACACACATGCACCTGGTCTAGTTTTCAAGATGCTGAGTCTGGGATTCAAACCAGTTGGCCATGTGGGAGCTGGCTCCCTTAACTGCCAGCCCACGGGCCAGCCTGAGACTTGAGTCTCTACCCTGGGCTCTATGTGCCTTTTCTGAGTGTGGGTTATCCACCTTCCAACAGACCCTGGGTTTGGAGCAGCAAGCGATGTGGTGCTTTAGGTACTCACATGGCCCACCATTGTTCGAGTCCTAGACCTGATGGCTTAGAAATCACGCTGGGCGTGTGTACATATGTTCCCAAAATGGCAAAAGGAGGGGGCCAGCAAGTGGTGAAGTGGTTAAGGCACTGGACTCCCACATGGCCAACTGCGGTTTTAGTCCCAGACCTAGTGACTTGAAAATCATGCTGCGTGTGTGTGTGTGTGTGTGTGTGTGTGTGTGTGCATGACCCAAATCCCAGGAAAGTAGAGGAGGCGAGAAGAGATTGTAGTGTAGCCATCTCCCCTAGGGGGTGATTTCTCACTTTCTCTCGGTTACACTCTGATGAGCACACATACCCTATAACAAAAGTTAAAAAAAAAAAAAAAAGCCCTGACTTTTGGGCCAGCATAACAGGCAAGGAAAAATGATTTCTGGTCAGTTTAAGCCCCAACAGACAGTTACTGGAAAGTTCTTAGATCAGGAGGGGAGGAGCTGAGTGGCCAAGCCTTGGCTATGTGACTGTTGAGCACTTGAAACCTGACACGCTGTTAAATGTCAAACATACATTGGATTTCGATAACCTAGTTTTGGGCGAGCCTATTGCCTGGTAGTTATGAGAGCTGGATCCCATATGGCTGACTACACGGTTCGAGTCCTGAACCTGGAGGCTTGAAAAACACACCAGGTGCATGTGCATGTATGCCCAAAATCCCAAAAAGGAGGGAGAAATGTAGAAGAGGGGACTGTGGTGTGACCATTCCCCACGCGGCGGGGGTGAGTACTTTCTCACTTTTCCTCTCTCCTTTTGGCAAGCATGTGAACCCACTGGCAAATTAAAAAACAACAGAAATATGAGAATAGAAAATATCTCTTTAGAATTTTTTTATATTTTTATGTTGAAATAATATTTTAGAGGGGGCCAGAAGGTGGCATGATGGTTAAAGGCACTGACATGGCCGACTGCAGTTTGAGTCCTGGACCTGGCAGCTTGCTTTCTTACTTTTCTTTTCTCTCTGTCTCGATCTGGTCAAATTAAAAAAAAGAAGATAATAACAAGAGGGATAAAAATAAATAATAAAAAAATCATATTTTAGATATGTTGAGTTAAATAAATAAATTGTTAAAATTAATTTCTTCAGTATCTTTTTTTTTTTTTTAATTTTTTTGGAGAGGCTTTTTCTGCTATAGGGCGTGTGCGCTCGCCAGGAAGACAGAGACAGAAAGACAGAAAGTGAGTTGACTACATGGGAGTCCAGCGACATAGCCAGTACGCCAACTGCTGGTCCCATCTTTTCTTTTTAAGAGGTTTTTGCCATAAGGTGAGTGCACTCACCAGAGAGAGAGAGACAGAGACAGTGAGAGGGAAAGTGAAAAATCACCCCTGGAGGGGATGACCATGTTGCAGTCCCTTCTCCTGGGTATGAGCATGCATGCACACACGCCTGATATGATTTTAAAGCTACCTAGTCCAGGACTTGACTGTGGTTGGTCACATGGGAGTCCAGTGATATAACCAATATACCAATTGCTAACTCCTTTTCAGTATCTTTTTTAAAAAAACATGGATACTATGGGAACCAGCAGTTAGCCTAATGGCTATGTCGCTGGACTCCCACGTAGTCGATCGCGGTTCGCGTCCCGGACCCAGTGGCTTAAAACTCACGCTGGGCGCTCGTACGTGCGTGCCCAAGATCCCGAGAGGAGAATGGAGGAGAAGGAATTGCGGCATGACCATCCCCCCTGGGGGGTGATTTCTCGCTTTCTGTCTCTATGTCTCTCTCTGTCTGTCTGGCGAGCGCACGCACCCTATAGCAAAAATCTCTCTCAAAAAAACAAAAAACAAACAAAAAAAATCCCATGGATACTAGAAGATTTAAGCCTCAGGACCAGCAGGTATTGTAATGAGTAAGGTGTTGGACTCTCACATGGGTGACTGGTTTGAGTCCTGGGCCCAGCAGTTTAAAAATCACACTTGGGGACTGGCAGACAGTGTAATGGTTATGTTATTGGACCCCCCATGTAGTTGACCGTGGTTTGCATCCCAGACCTGGCAGCTTCAAGCTTATGCTGGGTGCATGTGTTTGTGTGCCCAAGATCCTGAGAAGAGAGTAGAGGGAAGGAGACTACAGGGTGGCCCTCACCCTGGGGGGGTGATTTTTCGCTTTCTGTCTGTCTCTGTCTCTCCAGCGATGCACAAGTCCTATAGCAAAAATTTCTCCCTTTAAAAAAAAAAAAATCACACTTGGCTGGGTCCAGCAGATGGCATAGTGGTTAAGGTGCTGAACTCCCACATGGCCAACTGAGTTGGTTTGAGTCCAACACGAGAGTTCAAGATCTGGTGTCTTGAAAACTCATGCCAGGAGTGTGTGTGTGCACAAGCCCAAAGTCCAAGGAGAATGGAGAAGGGATTGCTGCCTGGCTATCCCCCTGGGCGTGATTTCTCACTTTCTCTGTCTCTGTGTCTCTCCAGCAAATACACAAGCCCATGGTACCAAAAAAAAAAAAAAAAAAAAAAGATTTCAGCAAGTATATGCCCTGTGACAAAAACCTCAAAATTCATAAATAAAGTATGTGCGTGACTGGAACTATATTTCTGTTGGACACTGCTGTGACTAGTTGAATTCCACCATGAAAAGGGCCATGGCAATTTTGTTAACCGCTCTACACTCAAGTGAGCAACAATCAGTGTTATCTGTAAAATGAATGTTTGACCGTCACATTTTCTTTGAGCCCAGAAACAGTTTGAACAGCCCACTAAGGGGATCTGATCTAATTTAAGTGTCAGGGTCTCAATCCATTTTTTTTCTTTTTTGAAGCACCTCCTTGGTCTCACTGCACCCTAGCAGTATTTCCAATTCCAAGGGGTTTAGGAGGCTATTCTGACTTCTGTCAGGTCAAAAAAAAAAAAAAAAAAAAAAAAAAAAAAAATTGAGGCGGAGCTATCATCGTTCTCCACTTCCTGTTCCCACTGTTTCTTTGCTAACAGAGGTCCCTATTTTTAGCTGGGCAAATGGCCACCGGAGTCCAAACATTTTCCAGCCTTACTGGAGCTGGGTTTGGCTGTGTAAGTTCTGACCAAGGGGATATAAACATAAGTATCAAGTAACTTGGGAACTTTGCTTAAAGGGAAGTGCTATGCCTCCCTTTCTCCCTTTCTCCTGGCTGGAATGCCTGGAGCTCCAGCAGCCACTGTGGACCATGAGGAAATGAGGATGAGGCCATAGTTAGGGATGGCGGAGTAGAAGGTTGGAGAGGTTTGGGTCCTTCCCTGACAACGCTGAAACTACCATGTCAGCCCTGGAATGCCTACTACACACTTTTGTGTCAGAAAAGAAAACCTTCTGTATTTAAGGCTGTATTCATGTGGATTTTTGGTTATAACTGGTATTAGTACCATTTCTCCTGGTGCCTGCTTGCTTTGGGTTGTTATAACTGAAAGAAACCATTCAGTTACTTTCAGAATGGAACACTCAAGTATTTTCTTTCTTTCTTTTTTTTTTTTTGAGAGATTTTTGCTATAGGGCGTGTGCGCTGGCCAGAGAGACAGAGAGATAGAAAGTGAGAAATCACCCCCCAGGGGGGATGGCCACGCCGCAATCCCTTCTCCATTCTCCTCTAGGGATCTTGGGTACGCACGCACACGCGCCCGGCGTGAGTTTAAGCCACTGGGTTCGGGACTCGAACCGTGGTCAACCACATGGGAGTCCAGCAACATAGCCATTATGCTAACTGCTGGTCCCTCAAGTACTTTCCAGAACAGAGTCTGCTCCAATATTGATCTATAATCAAGTTATTGATAAACCAAACAAAAGTGACAATACCTTCAAAAGGTAAAATAAGAATGCAAAATCAGTTGCTTCCTACCTCTGTCACCCAGTGTTGGTCTCCAGAGATAACTATTATTAATAGTTTTTTTAAATATATGTATATAATTTATATAATATATACTATAGAATTACTTTTGGCTAGCAGGTTGCATAGTATTTAAGGCACTGGACTCCCAGATGGTTGACCATGGTTCAAGTCTGGACCTGGTGACTTGAAACTCACCGTGGGTGCAGATGTACATGTGCCTAAGATCCTGAGAGAAGAATGGAGGGGAAAGGATTGCAGCATGGCCATTTCCCCCAAGAGGATGATTTTTCTATAGCAAAAATCTCTTTAAGAAAAAAAAAAAGATTAATTTTACTTATTTTTAAATTTGCTACAGGGTATGTGCACTTACCAAAAACAGAGAGAGAGAAAACAAGCCACCAGGTCCGGGATGAGAGAGAGAGAGAAAGAAAACAAGGCACCAGGTCTGAGAATCGAGCCACAGTTGGCCATGTGGGAGTCCAGCGCTTTAACCACCACGCCACCTGATGGCCCCCTCCATTCTCCCCTTGCAATTTCAGGCACACATGCACATGCACCCAGAGGTTTTTCAAGCAACCACTCAAATCATGCAGTTTGACCATGTGGGATCCTGCTACCTTAACCACTAGGCAACCTGATTCTTCTGATAACTTTAAAATTTTCTTTTAAAAAGAGAATAGGGGCCAGTAGGTGGTATGGTGATTAAGACACTGGATTCCCACATGGCTAAACACAGTTCTAGTTTTGGACCTGCAGCTTGAAAATCACACAGGGTGTGTCTGTGAGCCCAAAATCCCGAGAGGAGAATGGAGAAGGGACTGTGGCGTGGTCATCCCCTATGGGGGGAATTATTTCTTATTTTCTCTGGTGAGTTCATGTACCTTATGGGAAAAACAAACACACAAAACAACAAAAAATAAGTTAAGCTTCTTTTTATGAAACACCCTGTTATATATGTTATATAATAAATACATCAATACCCCTATCTAAATCTGTATGAACTATTTGGGTCTTACCGCCCATGACTCTAAAATGAGATCACATTAACTTTTTGGCCCAAATTAAAACATTCAAGCCTTCATCCACACAACTGCCACCGTCAGCTTCCTTCCCTATCTTCGATCCTTCCCGGTATAAAATACTTTGTCGGATCTAGAGCCAGCGGGTGCCATAGTGGTTAAGGTGCTGGACTCCAATGTGGTCAACCAAGGTTGAGTCCCAGACCTTGCGGCTTAAAACTCACCCTGGCCGTGTGTGCATGCTGGTCTAAAATAACAAGAAAGAATTGTGCTGTAGCCATCCCCCTGGGGGCTGGTTTCTCACTCCACCCCCCCTTTAGCGAGTACATGTTCTTCATAGCAAAAACCTAGGAAAAAAAAAAAAAAAAAAGGGCCAGAGGAGGGCCAGCTGGTGAAGTGGTGAAGTGGTGATTAAAGTAGCTAGACCTGGGGGCTGGCAGATGGTGCTGGACTCCCACATGGCCAACCATGGTTTGAGTCCTGGACCTGGTGGCTTGCTTTCTCACTTTCTCTTTCTCTCGCTGGTCAAATTAAAATAATAATAATAATTACTATTATTATTATTATTAAGTAAAATAAAATATTCTTAAAAAAAAAAGTAGCTAGACCCTACATGGCTGTGTAGGTCATGCCTAGATCCAACAGCTTGAAAATAAAAAAGCCATGTACACTGTGCCCCAAATCCTGCGAAAATAGAGAAGGGACTGTGGCTTGGCCTCCCCTGCTGGGGAGTGCTTTCTCACTTTCTTCTGTCTCTCTCCAGTGTGCACACGTGCCCTGTAGCAATTAAAATCAAACAAAAAACTAAAAAGGACCAGAGGATTTGTGTTCAGTTGTGAATTCTGGCAGTTTTTCAGTAACAATGGAATGGTCCCCTTAACGGCTAACACGTAATGAGTGTAGTACGCGCTAGGCACTGTTCTAAGACCTTGACATTACTGTCGAGTCATCAGCAAAGTCATGACGCATTTTTGCATAGAAAAACAGAAAAGTGCGTTATGACTTTTTCAATGACCCAGTAATTATACTTAAATCTCAATGACCTGGGGCCAGCAGCTGGCATGGTGGTTATGGCACTAGACTCCTGCTTCCTCACTTTCTCTGGTCAAATTAAAAAATAAATAACAAAATTAAACAGACAATTCTTAAAGAAAAATAATCTCAATGATGCTCTTGAGTTAGACACTGCTAAAGACTAAAGAGTATTCCCACCTTATATTTTCATGAGTAAACTAAGGCAAGGAGAGGTTAAGGTATTTGTTTAAGGTTCTTGGATAGCATGAGGTATTGGGATTTGAATCCTGACAGTATGACTGTAGAACCCAGGCTGTTAACTGAGATGATCCCAACCAGATGGTAAATGCCTCATGCATGCTGAACCCAGCACATGATCTGGCAGAGCAGAAACTTAGTACCGCTGGATTTATTTTATTCATTTATTTTAATTTTGAACAGAAAGAAAGATAGAGAGAGGGAAAGTGAGAAAGCAAGCCACCAGTCCAGGACTCGAATTGTGGTGGGTCATGTGGGAGTGTCCAGCGCCTTAACCACACCACCTGCTGGCCCCAATATCCCTGGATTTAAATGTCCACGTATGGACACTTCAAGTACACTTAATGGTGGCATCCCTTACCAGTGACTGGAGGCTTGCTTCCTCTTCTCAGGGGACAGCCACAGAATTCGAGCCCAAGGGAAGGTGAAGTTAGTGAACTGAAGGGCTCTGTAGGGAAGGTTGGAACTGGGGGAATATACAGTCTCTGAGGGACACTTGTCTTTACCCTGGTGAGTCTGAGGTATTGATCCTACTCACAAGAGCCTGTCTTTTGATTCTGCACCTTGACCAACTGTGCTGAACATACTGTTGCCAAATTTGACCCCAAAACCTCTTTGCTTTATCCCCTTTTGTTGAAGAATTCTATTAGGTTGTTGGGAAAGTCATGATGCATTTTTGCATAGTAAAGTACACCATGACCATCTTGATGACCCAATAGATGCGGTAATATCTGATTCACCTGTTTACTGCAGTGCTCCTAATACCTAGGATAGTGTCTTGGAATAGCAGGCCTCAATCTTTGTTGAGTGAATGAAAGACCATTAAGCTAAGTACCTGACTCTGACTAGGTGGCCCTTCCAGAGCACAGGCTTCGGGGGCCTTCCATCGTGTCTTACTGGGGCTGAAGTAGCTACATCACAGGGGGTGATCTTACTTCGTACAACTCTGGGGGGGGGTGTCGGGGTAAGGGGTACTTGTTCAAGTTGACCTCCAGCACCTGGAGAGGTGAGTTCATGGCAGGGGACATTTCCTATCTCAGTAGTGAGAACTCTTACAACCTGCATTTGCTGTTTTGCGGCCCACAAGGACAACTCTGCTATAGTGGTATGTAGAGCAAGTTTTCTCATTTTTTTTTTTTTTGGTAGAAAATCTCCCAAGAGGGATCAGCAGATGGTGTAGTGGTTATGTTGCTGGACTCCCACATAGTCGACCATGGTTTGAGTCCCGGGCGCATTGGCTTAAAACTCATGCCGGCCTCATGTGTGTGCATGCTAGGATCCCCGAGAGGACAGTGGAAGAGAAGGGATTGCAGCGTGGCTATCCCCCAGGGGGGTGTTTCTTGCTTTCTGTCTCTCTGGTGAGTACACATGCTCAATAGCAAAAATCTGTCTTAAAAAAATACAAACTCCCCCCCAAAACCCTAAAACTCATGCCTGGTGTATGTGCATGTGCACCCAAAATCCCAAGAAGAGATTGGAAGAGAAGGTATTGTGGAGTGGCCATCCACCCAGGGGATGATTTCTTACTTTGTCTTTCTGGCGAGCATGTATATACCCTACAGCAAAAATATCTTTAAAAAGAAAGAAAAGAAAATCTGCCAAGAAACAGCAAAACCTCAAGAAAAAGAATCGTACAATGTCAGGTTCGATTAGACATGAGTCACTGTGACATGGATAAACCCTAAGCTAGAAGCAAGGCACCGTAATTTAACTGACATGGCCACTGAAAGACTCCAGAATGTCTCTCCCACCCCCAAAATGCTAAACAAAGCAGGGGCTTGTAACTATGTCAAAAGTCATATACAGACTCACATACATGTCTGTATTAGATTACCAGGAAAGTCATGACGTATTTTTCTGTGCAAAAATGCATCACGACTTTCCCAACAGCCCAGTCAAAAGCTATTTCAATCCCTCTTAAACACAGATGTAAAAGGATGAAGGACTGGACAGACGGCTAGTCAGAAATATATAGCTGTTCCTAGATGAGTCTGAATTTAGGTGTGTTTTGTTTACTCCTTCCAGACAAGCGTAGAGTGTAAAACCTTCACCTTCTATCAAAACAACAACAACAAAACAACCTTCACCTTCTATCAATCTCACTCTTGAGAATACTGTACCTGGCTACCTGGTCTTCACGATCTGTGCTGGCAGAAAGCCTGAGAGGGCTGAGCAGATGACCAGGGAGAATTTTCACATGCAGCCACAAACATAGCAGGGAGCACACAATGGTGGGTTTACCAGTCTACGCTGCCTACACTGGTCCCACAAGGGCTGGCAGCACTGCAGGGTCAGTGCCCTCGGACCCACCCTTTCCACTGGGCGATCTGCTCCTATTATGTAGCACTCTGCTCCACCTTGTTCCCAGAGTGCCACTCTCTGATCCACACCATCAGTCAACTCTTGGCTCATCCAGACTAGCTCCTCACAATGTCATTTTTATTTCTCACGGCAGCATGCTACTGCCCTGACCACCTGCCTCCATTGCTAGCATGGGCCTCAGGAGGAAAGTGAGTGCTGCCCATCTTCCTTGCCATCTGTGGGATGCCATCCATTCCAGGGTCTGGATCTATCCTGGCTCTGCTCAAGCTTATGGCTCTCCTTCCAGGCCAAGTTTTCTGGAGGGTAGCTGGGCAGGGTATCACTCCGTGGCTGTTCCTGGTTGTGGGGGCCAGGTAGAAGAGCAGTGCCCTTAGAAAGTCTCTGTGCAAACCCTCAATCAGCCTTAATCATCTGCCATGAACCAAACTAGCTCATTTCAGGCTTGTAGGGGGTGGTGTGGAGAAGGCGGTGCTAAACATGGAAAAAAAATGGCGTTTTTTTTCACATCACTGACACCTTGAGGATGCAGGGAGTTCATAGGGCTAAATTACAAACTTCAATAGAATTTTAAATCCAAGTATTGGCCAAAAATAAGTAGGGTCCAAATTCCTGCTTCAGAATGACATCGGTGTGGGAGACAAAGCACTTGCTCGACCACGGCTCCAAGAACCACCGGCTATGCTATACACCCCAGCAGCATTAACTCAGACCTGGGGAAGCCAACGAGGAATGTTCTAAGAAGGGAACTACAGTCCTCTAAAATACTACTTAAATTCTGCAGGGTTCTAGTTCCTCTTATCCTCCTCCTTAGTCATCTAAGCCATTTTCTTACTCAGCAATACATTCCAGTCTCTTCAATGTGGGTTGTCATTTCTTCCACTGGTTGAGATGATTGGGTCAGCTGCGTCATTTGAGAAGTGGATCTTTTCAAGTGCATGGAGCCAGAAAGTAGGGTCAAATCTTCACTTTCCATTATCATCTCACACCCAACTAAGTGGCCTTGGTTTTAAAGGGCCCACAAGGGAAGAAGGAAGAGTGAGGCCAATGGAGCTAGCCCTGGGCAGAGCAGGGCAGGACAGGAGGGTAGCTCCACAGTGGTCTTTTGAGGGATGGGAGCTGCAGCCATGGCCACTTCTCCGTGGCCCTGGGCCAACACTATTGAGAAAATGCAGTACAAAGAGCATAGTCTCCAGGAGCAAACCCCCTCTAGAAAATGAGCTACTTAGATTTCTTTCCTGTGCTCCACGAAGCCCCCCTCAAAAGCTTGGAAAAAAACCACCACAATGGTACAATCACTGGGCAGAAGCCTGAGCAAGAGATTAAACGTACATTCTTGGGACCCCCCCCTGCGGACTTTTCTTCTTGCAGTCTTGACATCTGCTTTCTATTGTCACTGGAGATTTACACTGAGAGCCTGCTGGTGCCAACTGGGCACATTCCCAGCTCTAGCCCTGGCCTACCTCTATGCAGGCCTCCTCCTTCCTCTGACTCCGTGGCTTCTGACCCCTTAGAGCTGGTGCTTGCCTGTACTGTGTACCCCTCTCCCTCTGCTACTTCTGGGCACTTTTCCGGCCACACCAGCTCTGCAGCAGCCTGGAGCATTCTTTGGCACAGGCAGTGCAGGGCAGGCTAACATTATGCATCATCTCTGTGGATATAGACAGGCTCTGAGCCATCTCCTCCTACCTCTGCAGGCCTCAAAGTCCAGCAGGGCTTCTACAAGCCAAGAAGAATGGATTTGGCTCTGGTCTCAAGGTAGAGCCCCACCACTCCCATGGAGGTCAGAGGTAGACCGAAACAACAGGTGCCAGTGACACCACGAAAGACGTTTAGAGCAGCTGGGCCTCGTGATGGCCAGCCCAGTTACAGATCCGAGATGGTTCTAAACACTTAACCAGTTTTTCCAATGCTGACATGGTTTCTATAGCTTCTTGGTTTCAAAAGTAAATCAAAATAACAGAAATTACAAACCCCTTAAAGGAAACAAATAAATAATAGTAACAGTATTTACATGAGTATGTCACATTGAGAGATTCCAGCATGACTGAGGAATAGAAAATCCAGGTGTGTGGTCTGGCCTGTGTGGGCTTAGACCCGGCTCAGGGTCAGGAGTGAAGATACCACTGGGAGCCTGGCTGGGACGCCTGGCTGGGACGCCTGGCTGGGACGCCTGGCTGGGGCTTCTCTTCAGTCCAGGAAGGCAGGGTGGGAAGGAGGTGCTGAGCTGTCCACAGATTGGGTCACAAACAAATAACAATAAAACTCGCTGCTCTCCCGAGCAGTGTGATATAGTCTCCTGACTGTACTCGTGGTTTGAGCTGCTCCGTATCAGGGAGCCATTCCAGGGGAGCCCAGGGGCTTTCTCTGACTGTTGGGAGAGGTGGGAACACCAGGACTTCTGTCCCAGGAGCGTGAAGTTCTATCAAGTCAGATGGAGACAGGACAAGGGTCCGAGGTCAGGAATGGTCCCCTCTCTCTTGAGACTATGTGACAAGGGGAATGTGGAATTCATTTGTGTCGAAGATCAAGGGCCTCTTGGGAGGGTTTGGGTCCCGGTTGGCCTTGTGGAGCAGCTTGAAGAGCCCGGTTCCAATGTTCATCGGGATTCCCATGATGATGCACTCAGACACCCCTGAAACCAATCAGAATCAAGATTAGAGGCTTCAGAACACTCAGGTAGGTTTTCAGGAGGGAAAGGCTATTTACTCTAGTGTCAGAAAACTGGGATTTGAGTCCCAGCTCCATTCTATATCAACTGGTTGAACTGGGGCAGATCACTTTACTTTCTGCCTATAGAAGTGGGGTAGCTGTGAAGAAGCACAGGCTCAGCACTGAGCTCCTGGAAGAGGGGATAGGGGTATTCTGTACCCTTAGGAAGGGCAGCCCACTCTCAGCCCAGCAGCTAGTTTAGCCCATTCTCCTCTCCCAGCTGAGCCACAGGCAGCCTGGGAGGGCCCTGCCTCTGGGAACACTCAGCTTAGACAGCCAGGATACCAACTGGCACTCTCCACTGGTGCTCTGGGAAGCCCTAAGTAGGCCTCACAGCATAAGCCTCAGAGAGCACAAGCCCTAATTGGAAACACTCAGCAGGAGGGCTCTCACAGAGTAACAGAAGTAAGGGGGTGGTGCAGGTTCTTTGTCAGGCTCCACTGCAGCTCACAGAAGATGCAAATGTTGGCTTTACAGTAAGCTTCTGATTTTACAGTAAGCAAGTGACTGCTACATTTTAGGCTTTGTTCTAACAAGGAACTGGAAAGGCAAAGACCAAACTGAAGGCCAGCAAACAGTAGGGTCAACACTGGGTTGCTATGTGCTAAAAGACCTGGAGTAGGTAAGGAGTCATGTCAGGCCCCCAAAGGGCTGATGGTGCAGAGGTGATAGCAGGTGGGGGCGCTGCGCTGCAGCAAAGGCCCAATTTCTGGCATCAGGGTTGGGGTGTGGGGTCTTAGTCCCACTATCAGGCAGACTCGCTCTTCCCTTTGCCTTGGCCTTCCAATTTTCCTAGGTACCTCATTCTCACCCTACTCCAATCTCTGCTGTTTTTTCTTTCCTTTCATTATCTGTATCTTAAAGAACTGTGTGGTATGTCTTTCTTTCCCTTGCCAACCTATTTGAAAGGATAAAGTTTGAATGCATTTAAAATCTTTTTGCATTGGGCCAGGACTGTGACCTAGTGGTTAAGGGTGCTGGACCCCACATGATTAACCATGGTTCAAACCCTGGTCCCAGCAGGATGAAAAACATGCTAGGCATGTGTGCATGTGTTCCCACAATCCCAACAGGGGCAGAGATGGAGAAGAAGGGACCGCAGCATGACCATGCCCCACTGAGAGGTGCTTTCTCCCTCTCCCTCTCTCTGGTAAGAGCACGTGCCCTCTAGCAAGCAAGCTTAAAAACATTTCTTTTTCTTGCATCAAAATAAACTCATATTTTAATTCCATTTTTCCACTTTTGAAGTCCTTTTGTGCACTCCAAACAAGACCCCCACCTGACATCACCTATTTGGCAAATCTATAGGTTGTAAATGATATGGGCCTTTGATGCTGTTCCTAGAAATATCAAACCTACCACACACAGAGTCCTTCTGCCCGAAGTAGGCTGCGTCGAAGAGATGGTCAGCGGTCTTCTCAAAGGACGCCAGCATCAGCACACTCTCCTTCATCTTGGCCAGGCCAAACCTGGTGATGCCCAGGACTTCACCCTGTGTCAAGGGAGCGTCAGAGTGGTGCTACTATCACTTAAACTTGGAACTGGAGTCCCGTGCATGTCCGCTGCAGCTCACACGCCAGCAAGCAGCCATTCCAGGTTTAAAGAGGACCTCACAGCTATCTCCCTGACTACTAGGTCCCACTTGGGCAGCTTGTCACAGACAGTGTGGATGGAGCTTTACACTCACACCTAGAGGCTGTTGGAACAAAGAACTCAGACTTGAGAACTAGATTTAAGAATCTTGCTTTGAAAAGAGAGAGTGCTCCTGAGGATGTTTTATAATGGCTCAAAGAACAAAAAATGAAGGATTTAAAAGTGTAAAGTATGGTGGCATGGTGAGGGTTCTAGACTTCTATATGGCTGACCATGGTTTAAATCCTGGACCTGGTGGCTTGCTTTCTCACTTTCTTTCTCTCTCTGTGTGTTCTTTTGTAAAAAAATAGTTCTTTAAAAAAAAAAAAAAAAAGTCAGGATAAAGGGCCAGAAGGTGATGTGGTGGTTAAGGTGCTGGACACTCCCACATGGCCAACCATAGGTTGAGTCCTAGACCTGGTGGCTTGTTTTCTCATTTTCTCTCCCCTGGTCAAATTAAAATAAATGAATGAATAGATAAAATTAAATAAATAATTCTTAAAAAAAAAAAAAAGTCAGGATAAGGAACCAGCAGATGGCATAATGGATATGTTGCTGGACTCCCACATAGTTGACTGTGGTTTGAGTCCCAGACCTGGCAGCTTAGGGCACATGCCAGGCACATGTGTGTGCATTCTCAAGGTCCCAAAAGGAGAATGGAAGAGAGAGGACTGCAGCATGGCCACCTCCCTTAGGGTGTGATTTCTCACTTTCCGTCTCCCCAGTGAATACATGCACCCTACAACAAAAATCTCTCTCTCTAAAAAAAAGTCAGGATAATACTGCAGATACACTAATTAATGCAATTATAGTAAAATAATATATTCATATAAAACAAGACTAGAAAAGGACTTAAACCTGGTAGCCTCTCCTTCAGGGTGGTAAGAAACTGGTCAGTTCTCCCATCTGGGTTTCCATTTTTAAATTAAAAAAAATTGTTTTTAAAAGGTTTTTGATATAGGGCATGTGTGCTCACCAGAGACAGAGACAGTGAGAGGGAAGGTGACAAATCACCATCCAGGGAGGATGGGCATGCTGCAATCCCTTCTCCATTCTCTTTCTGAAATTTTAGGCACATATGTACACATGCCTGGCTTTAGTTTCAAGCTGCTGGGTCCAGGACTTGAGCTGTGGTCGGCCATGTGGGAATCTAGCACCATAGCCACATCACCTGCTGTCTGCCCACCCACTCCCCAGGTTTCTTTCTTTTTTTAAAATTTTTTTTAAGAGGTTCTGTGCGCTCGCCAGAAAGACAGAGAGAGACAGAGAGACAGAAAGCGAGAAATCACCCCCCAGGGGGGATGGCCACGCCACAATCCCTTCTCCTCCATTCTCCTCTTGGGATCTTGGGCATGCATGCACACGCGCCTGGTGTGAGTTTAAGCCACCGGGTCTGGGACTCAAACCGCGGTCGACCACATGGGAGTTCAGCGACATAGCCATTACGCTAACTGCTGGTCCTGAACCCCCCAGGTTTCTAAATCCATACTACCATACGTATGTGGGGAGTCATCATGAAAACATGGTGCCCTATAGCATTGCTAGAGGCAATTCATTATTTGATAGGGAAAAAAAGTAACCCACAAACCTCAGGACACCTCTCCCTAGCTCCTACCCCATCAGATCATGTTAACATATTGTTTCCCGGGGCTGGCAGTTGGCATGGTGGTTGGGGGCACTGGATTCTCACATGGCCGACTACAGTTCAAGTCCTGGACCTGGTGGCTTGCTTTCTCACTTTCCCTTCTCTCTCTCACTCTTTCCTTCTCTAGTCAAATTTAAATCAATCAATAAATAAAGTTAAATAAAATAATTCTTTAAAAAAAAAAAAACATATTGTTGGGAACTAGCAGTTAGCGTAATGTCTATGCTGCTGGACTCCCATGTAGTCAACCGCGGTTTGTGTCCCGGACCCGGTGGCTTAAAACTCAGGCCAGGCGCGTGTGCGTGCATGCCCAAGATCCCGAGAGGAAAATGGAGGAGAAGGGATTGCGGCGTGACCATCCCCCCTGGGGGGTGATTTCTCGCTTTCTGTCTCTATGTCTCTCTTTGTCTGCCTGGTGAGCGCACGCGCCCTATAGCTAAAACCTCTCCAAAAAAAAAAAAATGTTTCCCTGGGAATGGCTACAAAAAAAAAATTTGTGATGAATGGTTTAACAGAGAGAATCCTAGGCTTTCTAGGATAAAATTCAGAATAAGGACAAAAACCACATCCTGCTCTATACCTAACTCCATAGCTGGGTGTTGAGTTTACCACAAGGAGAGCCCTAGCCAGCCCTCTGCTTTGGTGTCTGGGTGATGGTGATGGCCTGTTTTCTAGCTTAGGTAGTCCTCATAGCCGCACAGTCTACAATAATAGCACGTCTCGGAGGTGCACAGCTACCACCTCCTACGAACCTTGTAGGTCATCAGGTCTGAGAGCAGCATCACGTGCCTCCTGTCGATGCTCATACCGTGGTTGACCATCGTGTACTGGATTTCATTGATGATCGTTGTCCGGGCAGCCTCAATACCCAGGGTCTTCTCTACCTGCAGAGAACCAGGAATGAGTGGAAGCTACCACACTTCTGAGATGTTACTGCAACTTCTCTCTGCTTCCTCTGTTGCCTTGCAAGTCCACTGCAAACCCATGTCTGAGAAATGGATTGTGGGGTGTTTTTTAGTGGTAGACCGAGAACAAATGGGAGGGTCAAAGAAATGTGCCAGGAACCAGCTAAGGACCTGCAGGTGGCATGAGGGAGATAGCCTAACTAGGGGACCCGGTGGGGTGGGCAGTACCTCATAGGTGTTATTGGAGGTGGTCTTGGTGCCCTTCACTCCGTGGGTGGCCATGACTGCCCGCAGGTTATCCCCTTCCACCAGAAGCTTGTACTTCTCCTTTCCGCTCTGCTCATCGATGTGGATGACAGCTCTGGACACCTCTGGAATGCCCTGTACCACTACCTGGATTCGAGATAGAAGGCTTGAAACCCTGCAGTATCCATGGCCCCCACCAACCTGAGAGCCTCAGAAACCACAGCAGCTGCAAAAACTGGATGTGTCATGCCCTGGGTCTGGTATGATGATCATCACTGGTTCTTGGCAGTGCTTATCAGTAACATACTATACCCAGGAGTCCCTGTGTACTGTTCTGGGGGCTAGGGAGCAGGGTAGAAGCATGAAGACTGCATCAGTTTCATGACAGAGCAGAGAGGAATCTAACACGCAGGGCTGGTGTGGCAGTGCTAAGAGGAAAACCCTGGCTGATTCCTTAGGGCTGTGACCAAGAAGAAATACAGCACTGTTCTCAGTCTCCATAGTATCAAAGTCCTCAGGCCTCCTACTCCTGGGTTCACACCCCAGGTACATGCTGTCTCTCCATTAGCAGAGACTGTCTCACCTTGGGGAGATCCTCTTTCAGGAATTGCAGCACATAGTACATAGAGCTCTTGCTGTTCTCTCGGGGGGTGACGCAAACTACAGCCTCTCCATGAACAGCCACGTCACCAGGCTTCACACGGAGCTTAGATGTGCAGATGGAATACCGCACTGTCTCTGCATTCACCTGTAAGACAGACAGGCCTGAGTGTTACTGACCAGGGCCTGGAGGTATTGATTCAGTGTTTTTGACTTTTATTTCATACTGCTCCAACAAGAAGCCTTTTTAGTCATTCTTCCTCCTGATCAATCCCCACCATGACATTTTCTTTCTTTCTTTTTTTTTTTGGAGAGGTTTTTCGCTATAGGGCGTGTGAGCTCGCCAGACAGAGAGAGACATAGAGACAGAAAGCGAGAAATCACCCCCCAGGGGGGATGGTCACGCCGCAATCCCTTCTCCTCCATTCTCCTCTCGGGATCTTGGGCACACATGCACACGCGCCCGGCGTGAGTTTTAAGCCACCGGGTCTGGGACGTGAACCGTGGTCGACTATGTGGGAGTCCAGTGACATGGCCATTACGCTAACTGCTGGTTCCCACATTTTCTTTATTGAAAAAAATTAATTTGGTAGCGGGCATGTGCACTCACTGGAGAGAGACAGAAAGAGAGAGAGAGACAGAGAGGGAAAGTGAAAAAAACATGTTCCACAGGGATGAACCATACCACAATCCCTTCTCTTCCATTTTCCTATCAAGATTTTGGGCACACACATACACACACATGCACCCAGTGTGTTTTTCAAGCTGCTGGGTCTGGGACTCAAACCATATAACTGGCCATGTGGGATCCAACTGCCTTAACTAACACCATGCCACCTGACTGGTATAAGAACAGCTTTTGTCACAGTCCCCCCCAAATGAATATTTGCCCCAATGATAATTCATATTCATTTATGTCCACACATACAGCCTCCACTGGAAGCCCTGGGGCGGTGGGAGACTAAGATGATTTAAGCCTGGTGGGGCTCCCCTTAGCTGATGTTACCATAGCTGTTTGTGAGCTATACACTCCTGGATGCACCATGGCTATTTTTGTAAAGGGGTTACAAAGCAGCCAGCAGGAGACAGGCTAGAGAAATTCCCTGCCTGGAGAACTGGCTGCTAAATTTCTGAGTCAATTGTCACGTAGGCAACACTTGGATTTGAGACTTGAGAGACTGGCGAAATGTGTTTTAAGGACTAGCAGAGGTGTAAGTACATGAGAGGAAGAGGAAGGTGCAAGAAGTTACTCAGTTTGCAGTAGGCAACACCCACACCCTGAGTCTGCAAGAAAGGCTGATAATCTTTCACCTGTCACCTACCCAGAAATGCCCGTGTAAGAAGCTGGGTTCATCTGAAAAGACTACCCATCTGAGAGCATTTACGGACCCATCCAGCTACTGTGCTGGGTTCTGGGAACCCGTGGAAGAGGCAGACATAGCTCATGCTTGGGTCCTCCCAGACAGTGGGAAGATGGAAAGGAAAAGCAATTATTGGAATACCACGTCACAAAAAACTGCACAAAATTTCAGTACGTTTTCTGAGTATCTTTTTTCTTTGTATGGCCGTACTTGTGTCAGGGTTAGACTTTGAAAGAGAGAATGCAGGGCTAGCAGATGGTGTAGTGGTTAAGGCATTGGACTTCCACATGGTAAACTGTGGTTCGAGTCCTGGACCCAACAACTTGAAACTCAGGCTGGCCACGTGTGTGTGTGTGTGTGTGTGTGTGAGCCCAAAATACTGAGAGGAGAATGGAGAAGGGACTGCAGCATGGCCATCCCCACTGAGGGTGTGTGTGTGTGATTTCTCACTTTGTCTCTGCCTCTGCAGTGAGTGCATGCAGCAAATAGGAAAAATCTCTCAGAAAAAGAAGAGTGAGAACACGAAGGTACAACAGAATCACAGGCAGATATCAACAGAAGCCTCTGCAATGCTTCCTCTGTCTTGCTTAGCTCTTGCCCTAGTTTACCAGTGTCTATCTTGGGACTAACAGGATGACTTCCTCTGCACATTTAATTGTGTGACTCACTTCCAGTCTCAGAAGCCTAATCCGTTCCAGCGAGAGCTTGATGAGAATAAAGCAGTCATCAGGAAGAAACACTTCTTCAATGTACTCTGAAATCTGTAGTGTCAAAAGATCAGAATGTTAATCAGTCACTTTCCCTTTCCCTGGGAGCACACAACTGCTTGCTGTTTCAAAGAGCTGGAACAACGGGGACACTGCTGACTAGTTGATCCACTGCAGCTGGCCGTTAAACACCTTGCGACGCTGCTGATCTAGTTTTCTTGTTATTGAGAGGGATTTCTTCTTACCTCCCCCAGGAGGGTTTTCTCAATTCTCCCTTTCACGAGGCGAGCGTAATCCGCGTCATCATCCTTGTCGAGCTGGGCTGTGATAATGGGAGTGCTGCGAGAAGCAAAAGGAGCATGATTACAACACAAGGAACAAGCCTGTTGGACGCCTGATGCTTAGTGAAATTCAAGCATGATTTAGGACTGCAATGTTAATAGCAATCGCAGTTTATTGAGCATTTGCTGTGCATCAGGCATGCTTCTGAGGGCTTTGCACAGGTTCCCGTTTAGCTCACTGTTTCTGGAATCCCCCTGACAATCTCATCAAAGATGTTCAGGAAATTCTCCCCTACACAGTGAGCCCTGCACCTTCCCCTTTGGTCCTAACAAGCAGTTTTGCCTATTCTATCCCCTAAGTAAACTGTCCTTGGGAGATTACAACTTCCTGCAGCCCTTTCCCGCCTGCCATTACCTCCTCAGCGGGATACCTCCAGCTCCTCCAGGCACTAGTCATTAGCTCCTCCTTCCTTCCTCACTGTTCTGGATGCATCCCCGACCCACCTAGAGGAAGCTCCCACCACCCTGGCTATCTGTACTTGCTGTTCTACAGCCAAGAGCAGCTATCCTCCACTGAAGGCATTTACTGTCCTCTTGCTAAGCGCAGCTCATTGGTGAAATCATGATGTTTGTTATCGAAGGCACTGTAGTGTATTTGTTTTTTATGTCCTCTGCTCAGCTACAGATCCTATCAGGAGTCACCAGGTCACAGAAAACGGCTATAGGCCAAGCAGTAGACATATCAGCCAGGCCTCTTTAGACTGGATATAATGACATCAAAAGGATGAAATTTCCATAGATACACTGCGCCAATTTTTCTAGTCATTTTTTTATAGTTTCTCTTTCATGTGACTTGAGGCTATTAAAAACCCAGTGCTTCCATTTTGAGCATTTCCAGTTTTGACTTATTTTTTTTCTCCAATGGCTTTTTTTTTTTTTTTTTTTGGTGTTTTCTTTCTTTCTTTTTAATTTAAATTTATTTATTTAGATTAATTTAGAGTGGTTTTTTTTTTAAGAAGCAAAGTATTATTAACCCAGCAAGCAAGGCTCCCTGAGTTTGAGACCCCCTTCCATTACGGTATCACAGGTATGTGCGTGACACCAGAATCACAGAAGGCATGAGTGCGAATAAGAGAAAGCCAGAGCTGTGCACCTGATGGCCTTGGAGGCATTGATGATCTCTTTGATCCGGGGCACTCCCAGTGTGATGTTCATGGAAGCTACACCTGCGAAGTGGAAAGTCTTCAAGGTCATCTGGGTGCCTGGCTCGCCAATGCTCTGGGCACACAGTGCGCCCACTGCAGAGCCCGGCTCCATCTGTGCCCTAGAACGAAAAGGAGGGTGACTATAGTGTGGTAAAGAAAAGTGCAAAATAACTGCCAGGGAGAGGCTTCTGATTATTGCTTTCTTTTTTTTAAACTTTATTTATTTATTTTCATTTGACCAGAGAGGGATAGAGTGAGAGAGAGAGAGGGGAAGTAAGAAAGGAAGTTGCCAAGTCCAAGACATGAACTGCAGTTGGCCATGAGGGAATCCAGCACTTTTAACCACCATGCTACCTGCTCACCCCTGATTATTGCCTTTAAAAAAAAAAAAAATTTTAAAGAATTATTTTATTTAACTTGTTTATTTATTTATGTATTTAAATTTGACCAGAGAGGGACAGAGTGAGAAAGTGAGAGACAGAGAGAGAGGGAAAGTGAGAAAGCAAGCCACCAGGTCCGGCACTCAAACCACAGGCAGCCATGTGGGAGTCCAGCGTCCGTAACCACCACACCACCTGCCGGCCCTGATTATTGCTTTTTAACAGAAAAAAATATAGATGCTGATGGGGACAGGAAAGAACTGGCAATGGGCCAGCTGTATCTAATATAGAGGAAGGGACCAGCACAGACCAGGGAAAAGTACAGACAGTGAACAGGATAGTCACAGAGGGCTGATAATGGATTGGATTCTGCATGGCTGATGGATGGACCCAGCATACATTGCCTGGAGAAGATCTAGGTGGTCTGCTAGCAACGGCACTGAAGGTGACTGTTGCATCCAACCTAGTGACCCACTCGAGTCCCTAGATAAGAGGTGACAGAATCTGCTCAAATACTGGCAGTTAATAGTAAGTGGTGCTGGTGCAGGATTTTATACTCAGTGGGAAACAGGAGGGCCACGAGAGCCCAGTGCCCAGCAGTCTGAGACAATCAGCATCCCTACCTCATGTACTTGTCCCTGCAGGTCTCCAGGAACTTTTCTATCTGGGTGGGGGTTATCCGGTCCAACTGGTATAGCACACGGGGCTGGAAGAAGGCAAGCCAAGTGCTGAGTTAGGCCGACACTAAAATACCTCACTGTCCTAACACATCTGCGAAGGCCGGTACCTCTGTTGTGCCGTTGTCGTTGATGCCGTATTTATCTCTGGTTTTCTTGATCTTCTCAGAGACTCCCTTAATGAATTTTTTTATTTCCTGAAATATTATACAACAAACATCAGTTTTATGTTTCTTGGTAGTTCAGATAACCAATTTAATAAACTTCAGCTAATATAGCAAATCCATCACATTTTAGTGTGGCTAAATGTAGAATATAAAGGACAGAAGGATACTGGTTTCTAAAGAAAACTCCACACTGTCCTCTAGACACATACTCCATTAAGTAATATCTATCTATACATACACACATAATATATATGTATATAAATAAATAAATAACTATTTTTTCTTATATAATCCAGAGTTTATTTTTAACACCCATCATGCCATGAATTCATAGGAAATAGGTTCCAGTAGCTCAGGCTCCTTTCCATTGGTTCTCACAAAGTGTGCTTCTCTGGGTGGAGCAGGCTGGCGCTTCAGTTGAACCCCAGATACCTTCTTTGGCTTCGTTCTTTTTCTGGTCATTTTCCTTCACACTTTAGGAAGCTATCTCTGCTCTTAGAATGCTTAATATGCTCAATACACACAATAATTCTCTAGGCAAGAATCTTGCCCTTAACTTGATGCCAACAGCATGCTGGGTCACAATGTAGTCTTTTGGTTTTGTCATGGCGACATTTGTGGGGCATTTCTTTTTGAACAGTGCCCATCTGCTTGATGTCTACAATATCACCTTTGTAGATCTGCATGTATGTTGCCAAAGGAACCACTCCATGTTTCCTAAAAGGCTTTGAGAACATATATCTGGTGCCGTTCCTCTTTCTCTTTGTGTTCATCATTTTGGTGAATTACTGGAGGATGCTGGTTCCAGCCAAAAGGCCAGTAAAGTATTATTAAAGCCTTATGCACTGCTCTTATGAGGACATACGCCGCCCTTCTGCACTGCTGTCCAGAGGCCTGACAGTGTGTGAGAGCTTTCTCTTTTGCTCACACCACATGGCCTATGTTCGCACGGCTCAGAACAGGTCTAGCTACTGTATCACTTACACTTCTCATCTCTAGATTGATGAATTTTGAGGGTTTCTTCTGAAACTATTATGATCAAATTAAATACTGCCAGCTAAAGCATTGCGTTGTAAACATGGCATGCATTTCAAACACATGCTTTGAGCTTACTTTCCTTTCAAAGAAAATACCCGCCAGAAAAATCCCAGCTTCTCTTTCCCTCAGGCCCTCATTCTGCATCACACCGCATGCCCCAGCCTGACCTTCCCTTCACACACAAGAACAACTTTGCAAGGATTCTTGAAAACCACTCTCATGGGCAGATTTGTGTACCATTTCCACTGTACATAAGAACAGTGCTTTAAGTGCTAGGATGATGACAAGATGGAGCAAGGATGAAAGAAAGAAATACTTCATATGGAGGATCAACAAGGCAGGTTACAGACCTGTATCTGAGTTTTCTGCTGTCACTCATAGGGGAAAACCTATGTGTTTTACAATTCACAGTGTGCCTGTGACTCATAAAACCAGGCTCAGTTGATACCTTCTCTTGGGGGCGATAGAGAAGCAGTCAGCATCCTGTCCACAGTGGGTCAAACATCAAGTGCTATAGGACTGTGTCTTACAGCACTTATCAGGGTGAGTGGAGAGCCCTCGGCTCAAACCATGGCGCAGCCACAGCCCTCAGAGGCATCACACCATAGTCCTGGGGGTTGCTGATTACAGTCAACAGTTCTGGGCTGCTTTTCTTTTTTTTCCTTTATTTTATTATTATTATTTTTTGGCTATAGGACATGTGTGTTTGCTGTGGAGAGACAATGAGAAGGATATCACCTAGGGGATAGCCATGATACAACCCTTTCTCCTCCATTCTCAGCCTGAGATCTTGGGCACATATGCACATGTGCCCAGCATGGTTTATAAGCCACCAGGTCCAGGAACTTAACCATGGTCATCAAGAGGGAGTCCAGTGCCTCAACCACCATGCCACCTGCTGACCTCTCACCTGGGGATGTTTTTAAGACTATGCTGAAGAGTAGACAGACTGCACTTCCCTTCAGCAACCTCCTGGAAATATCACTTCCCTCAATTGCTTTGGACAAATCATGGTGGCAGTGAGACTAGATGCAGTCTAGACAATTACAAGCGTTCAGCTGCTCTGTTGTGGCTGAGGACTCACACACACAGGAAAAAAGTGGGCTGGCAGGACAGCAGACGGCATGGTGGAGGGTAAGGCAGTGGGATCCTACATGTCTGACTGTAGTTTGAGTCCTGGACCCGGTGGCTTGAGGATCATGTGGGGCACATGTGCCTGTGTGCCTAATAATCCCATGGAAAATGGAGACGGGACTGTGGCATGGCCACCCCCCTGGGGGGTGTGTTTTCTCATTGCCACCTTCTCTTGGTTTCTCTTTGGTGGATGCATGGACCCTATTGAAAAACTAAAAAGTAGGCCGATGAGAGTGGACTGCATACTGTGGAAGTGGAAAAACTCTGTGAGGTCTTGCTTCTTGATTCCAAGGCAGGCTGAGGAGGCCCCTGGGGAAAAGGCTAGGAGGCCTTGCCTGAAGTTTACTTAGTTTATAGCCAAAAACATCTAAAGCCTGAACTAGAAACCCACTTTTGCAAAAACACAAAACTATAAAGCACCCATAAAGAGCTTAAGACTTCCTAGCCCCATTCTATCCTAACTTTGCAAAACTAAACCTCATTAGCCTCCCATAGACCAATTTCTAGTTATAGTAGGTCCCCTTTCACCTGTAGGAGATAGGTCCCGAGACTCCTGGTGGATGCCTGAAACCATGGACAGTACTGAACCCTATTATGGACTATTTTTTCCAATCTGATAACAGAACAGCTACTAAGTGACTAATGGGTGGGTAGCATATACAGCACGGATAAGCTGGACAAAGGGATGATTCACATCCTGGGCGGGATGGAGACGGACAATGTGAGATTTCATCACGCTATTCAAAATAGAGCCTAACTGAAAACTTACGGATTATTTATTTCTGGAATTTTCCATTTAATATATTTCGACCATGGGTAACCACAGGTAACTGAAACTACAGAAAGTAAAACCGTGAATGAGGGGGGATTACTGCACTACCTCTTCTGAAAGGAAAACACTATGACTTTATGTTCTCCTGTTTCAATAGCCTTAAGCAGCTGTGTCCACATGGTCCATGGCTCGCATGCCTTTCCCAGTCAGTTGCTGGCCAGCTTGACAAGACCACCCTGTGAGGTGACATGGCATTAACCCCTTCATCCTAGAGGGGATGCAGAGGAGCAAAAAGGGCTTGGCCAAGGCAAAGCCAGAAATTGTCTATGAAGTCTGCTCTCTGAGCAGTGCTTTCTGTGGTGTCATCTCTGCCCCATGGGTGACCTAGAGGGGGAGGGTATTATTCCCTGACTGTCCCGTTATCGGGAACATGGCTTTCTCATGACTGCCTGTATTGGCCAGCTCTTTCCTCCCACTGACAAAGTGCAGAGAAACATGGAGGGGTTGCCCTGAAGCTTGATCATCATTCTACACAGAAAGGATTTTTAAGAAAGAACTTTGATTAATTTATAAAAACTTGGAAATTCTCAAGAGGGTCTTTTTATTTAAAGAGAAACTCTCTAGACTCACTAATTAGGAGTGTGAGACCATATTATCAGAAAAAGTCAGCTCCTGCAAACTAGAGGTAGAAGACGGAGCTGCAGAGGGCAGGAGACAGTCTCTCCTGGGCTGGCTCTGCCCACGGCATTTATACCTGCTGTACTCGGCTGTCCCTTTATGCAGTGTGAAGAGCCTCTTCTACATTAGTGATTTTCACTAATCACTCATCGACTTGTCTGGCCATGGCTGGGTCCTTTAGAGAGCTCTTGAAAGCCCGCTTGGCCCAGACATCGCACCCTAATCGCTGGGTGTCAAAGGCTGTCTCACTCGTTGGCACAGGGAAGCTGGAGCAAGACCTAGGGCCAAGCAGACCCAAGGGATTTTCATCTGGGAGGAACTCTGCCACACAGGAGGAGAAAGAGCACACACCTAAAACCACCGCCCCCTGAAGCGCTGAAAAATGACACCTTTCAGCCAATGGACAGTGGCTTTACTGAAAGGAATGGCTTTTCTTACAGAGAGGTTAGGGCAGATATTCTGGAAGTTAGGTTTAAAAAAAGGAAGAAAAGCTCACTAGGCAGAAATGAAAACTGAAGCAAGCTACTAAGAATTCAGTTCAATCAACACAAGCATACTAGAGGGAACTTACACCACAGCAATTGGCAGGCAATTAACCACATAATTGATTAACCAGTAGTTAGAGTCTCACTCAGTCCACAGCATGTCTGCAAGCATGGGCAATGCCAGTGGCAGGAGACAGCACTCAGTGTCACACTTTGAGGCCTCTGCAACCTCAGCTCTGTAGAGGCCATGGCCAGAGAGCATTTCACAGGTTCAGTCAAATCTATTCTGGCCAATGGATTTTAAACCCTGTCGACAAATATTGTAGCACCAGACTGTGAGCTACTGGAAGGGAAGGATATTTTGGTCACTTTGTGTCCCCAGGATCTGCATGTGTGGGACACATGGTAACGGCTAAACTAATAGTCATTAAATAAATAACGCACCCTGACTTACAGTGGCTCAGCTTAGGATATTTTTTTAACTTTATGATGGGTTTATTGAGGATATAACCCCACTGAAGGTCAAGGAGCATTTGGACTTACGATGGTTTTACTTTCAACTTTTCCACTTTATGGTAGGCTTATTGGAGTATTACATGCATTACCAACTTAAAGTATTTCTGACTTACAATGGGTTTATTGAGATATACATCATAAATTGAGAAACATCTGAACTGCTAGTCAGAAGGTCAGCTGTTAAACCTTATCAAAGACAAGAAAGGAACTGGTCTAAAGAGAAGCTGTGTTTGCTTCTGTCTCTGTCTACCATACTGGCCAAGAGCTGCAGTGCTGCTAGAGACCACCCCTATGCTCTGCATTCACAGCATGCTACACACATTACCTCATTATATTTTTCATAACCCGTCTCAGTTAAGGTCTTTGAGAATAAACAGAAAAATAAATAAACAATCATAATCATGAGGAAAACCAAATTACAATTCTAAAAGAGAGAGAGAGAGAGAGAGAAAACCTGAAGGGGAATACATAAAACATAAGTAATCAGCCTAGCTATACTCTACTTTTTAAACATTAAAACCTGAAGGTCTCTTTTTCCCCTTTTATACCCTAACACACGAATAGGAGTGAAGAGCTTCCTGAACAAAAACAGTCTTATTTCAGCCTGGCTTACTACTTTAATTTTCAATATACTGAAAGGGGGGCATTCTTTCTTGGCCTGTTGATCTTCTGGTGCATTCGAATCACCAATCAGTACACAAAGGAAACCATTTACTGATTTCTGTATCCCTTTGCTTTTGATCAAAACTGTAATTATAAACATGAAAGAGCTGACTGAGCATGTCACTATAATAAAAAAAAAAACCAACCAACCAACCAACCAAAAAACCTCAAGAGAGTATTAAGGTAACAGCTCAATGTAAGAATAAGAAAGACCACTTCAATGGACTTCTAATCCATAATACGGTAAGAGAAGGAGCAATTGTAAATAAATGGTTTTTATACGACACCACTACTACTAACCAGTACTGGGATCTGGAATGAGGGAAGAACTGGCCCACTGGGTAAGAAAGTGGTGACAGGGATTGGGCTTAAACAAGATAGTTCTGTAACTAAAGCATTTTTTTCTAACAGGAAAATACTTGCGTGAAAGACATAAATTAAGACAGACGTGAGATAAATTATTCATGTTGGCTGGTAAGATTTTGCTTAGGCCATTTTTGAACTTTTTAACAAAGGAATAATCAAACATTAAAAAAAAAAATCAAAATAAAAGCCCTGGTTTATCAAATCTACATGCCAGCAACTAGCAGAGTCATTGGTGGCAGGTAGGCTGGGTATGACAGCCACCACCAGCAGCAGCTTACCTGCAGGAAGCTGTCCTGGCAGCAGAGGAACTCATTCTTCTTCATGATGGACTCAGTGGTCACAACCAGTTCGTTCTTACTGAGAGCAGGCTCACTCTGACACGGGAAGACTGCCTCAAGTATTACAACGAAAAACAGCGTTATGTGCGTGGGAGCAACGGAGGGAAGAGCTTCATTCGGTGAAAGAATTTATGAGAAATAAAAATGACTTTACATAGAGTGAGCTTTTTAGCAATCTAGGTTATTTTATTTTCAAAACAAACTCTGGACTCTACCTTTCATATGTAGGTGAGAGCTAGATAGATATTCCATCCTATACAAAGACTTCTGAGCTAGGGGCCGGCATGTGGCGTGGTAGTTAAAGGCACTGGTCGACCATGGTTTGAGTCCCAGTTCTGGGGGCTTGCTTTCTCACTTTCCTTCCCTCTCTCTTTCCCTCTGTCCCTCTGTGGTAAAATTGAAGTAAATAAATACATCAAATTAAAGAAAAAATTCTTTTTTTAAAACAAAATTTTTTTAGGGACCAGCAGATAGCGTAATGGCTATGTTGCTGAACTCCCACGTAGCTGACCGCGGTTCGAGTCCCGGACCTGGTGGCTTAAAACTCATGCCGGGCGCGTGTGTGTGCGTGCCCAAGATCCTGAGAGGAGAACGGAGGAGAAGGGATTGCGGTGTAGCCATCACCCTGGGGGGTGATTTCTCGCTTTCTGTCTCTCTCTGTCTGTCTGGCAAGCGCATGTGCCCTATAGCAAAAACCTCTCCAAAAAAAAAATTTTTTTTTTTAATTTATTTTTTTTAGAGGTTTTTACTAGGGCATGTGTGCTCGCCAGAAAGACAGAGAGAGACAGAGAGACAGAAAGCAAGAAATCACCCCCCGAGGGGATGGCCACACCGCAATCACTTCTCCTCCATTCTCCTCTCGGGATCTTGAGCACGCATGCACACGTGCCCGGCGTGAGTTTAAGCCACTGGGTCTGGGCTTCAAACCACGGTCGACTACATGGGAATCTAGGAACATAGCCATTACACCAACTGCTGGTCCAAAGAAAAGAATTCTTAAAGAAAAAAAAAAAAGACTTCTGGGCTATTTAGTTGAGTGTTCTTTCACTAGTACTAACCTGTACCTCATCTCTGATATGAATTAAAAATAGAAATTGTTGGACCAGCAATTAGCATAATGGCTATGTCGCTGGACTCCCATGTAGTCAACTGTGGTTCGAGTCCCGGACCTGGTGGTTTAAACTCATGCCGGGCGTGTCTGTGTGTGTGCCCAAGATCCCGAGAGGAGAATGAAGGAGAAAGGACTGTAGCATGGCCATCCTCCTTGGGGGGCTGATTTCTCTCTTTCTGTCTCTCTGTCACGCTGTCTTTCTGGAGAGTGTATGTGCCCTATAGCAAAAACCTCTAAAAAAATTCTAAACACTTCAAGAGTGAAAATACTCTCCCAACCCCTGAGTTCATGAGATTTTCCTAGCGTTTTATTTTATTTATTTATTTATTTATTTATTTAAATTTCCTAGAGGGCACATGCATTTGCTGGAGAGAGACTCGGAGAGACAGAAAGTAAGAAAGCAATCCCCATGGGGAATGACCACACTGCTATCCCTTCTCCTTTTGGGATTTTGGGTACACACGCCATGTGGGTGGCATGTTCTTCAAGTTGCTGAGTCTGGAATCTGTATCGCATGGTCGGCCATGTGGAATCTAGCTGCCTTAACCACTATGCCAACCAGTTTGCCCTCTCTAATGTTTTAATGAATTCATTCTTATTCTACTATATAGATAAGCCATTTTACTTTATTAGACACAGAGAGAAATCAAAGCCCTCTTCTGTTGTCATTTGATTACTACCAGTATTAGACTTTCAACTGAAAAAACATTTTTCCTTTTAATATTTGGGAAAATGATGTAGAGCAACATTGGACAGACATGACTGAAGCATTAATTGTGTGTGATATCCCAAATGGTACCCCCATTCTAAAGAAAGATCCTTGAAATCACCACAGCCCCACATATAATGCTAAATCTTACTTTGATGTTGTCTAGAACCCTTTTAAACTCCAAAGGTTCATCTTTCCCCTCCATAGCTGCAGGATCTAATCCGTCTCCTCCATAAATGAATTGGATAATGTCACCGGTAGAGCTTCGGACTGTTAAGTCATATTGGGAGCAAAGATCTTCAAGGGATTTTACAAGTCTCCTCTAAAGGAAAAGAAGAAACAAAAGCTCAGTTCTTGGAGAAGACTAGTCACCTATGCAGAGGGTAAGATTTGCAACTCCAAGTTTCAAGTACTTTAATCACATGACAACACTTTATTAGATAGCTCTTAAAAAGAACCCCCTTACCCCAACACGATCAATAGTGTCTCCCTCACCTGTGCTGTGGGATTTAGAATACCCCCACCCTCTAACATGTGGGGTATTTTATACTAAAATATATGCAACTTAAACTCCATCACCCCCACAGGACTCTGTAAATACTAGCTGTTTTGCCTATTTTCTCTTTCTCCTTAAGGTATAAATTAATGCAACAGCTTTGCATTTCTAAACACAACCTAAGCAGGACCCCTGCAGACTTCAATATGAACTGCAGAGGATCAGGTGCAGACCTTTTTCTGGGACAGAGGGTGAGGAGAGAGAACAGGGACAGCATTGTGTCTGAACCAGTCGGCAGCAACCACTTCTCAAATCTGCTTAGGGGGAGCCTTCCACCAGCAGAACACTTCGGCCAACAACACAATGGTGGCTCAGCAAATAAAGAGAAAGAAACCTTCCCCCAGGCAACTTCAAAACTAAAATCCCTCATGCCAGAACTAATTTGTTCTAGGTTAACAAACTGCTCTGGGAAAGTCATACTCTTCACTTCAAAGAGGTAAAGACGAAAATAAAGTCAAAACGCATTATGGTAAGAATGGTAAAAGCTTTCACAGTTAGTTGGATTTCTGACAAAAGCAGCACGCTCCACAACAGAAGGGCAATTTCCCATCAAATGGTGACTAGAAGTATCAGATAAAGATACATGAGGCACAAAAGGAGCTATGGAAACAGGTGTGTGCTGACCTGACTCCATTTCCACTCTAATAATCACCCTTGTTGGTTCTGGCCCACTCATACACATTGCTGGTTTATCAGTCCTGATGTTTCCGCCTAGGAAGGGCCTGCTTCCACAGTGGAGAAAAGTGGAAACAAAGTTACAGCAAGTTCACAGCCCAGTAACTTGGAGCAGCTACCTTATCTGGTGTAGTAGGTAGTTAAAAACATTAAAAAATACTGATTTAAATTTTTGAGTAGAGTTGAAATGTTAACTGGAGACTGAAAAGGAATCGCTTGCGGTCTTATAACATAAGCTTTCCCTCTAAGTCGGAGCCCTCTGGGCAGGCACTGGCACGGGAGTCAGTTACCAATGACAGTTACTAAATAGTACTTAAAAAGTCACATAAACAGTTGCAGAGTGAGAGTTGCAAACAGAGTTCTCTCAATGACCAAAAGATCATTCCCATTTTCATGTTAGGAAACAGGACCTGCGGTTCCCCCAGGCTGATGCTCTCCTCCAATACAGCTCTATTATGTGAGGCTCTGGCCTGTTCTTGGTCATTCAGAGCACAAAGGATTTACACTACTTTTTTTTTTTTTTTTTTTTTTTTTTTAAAGCTTACCTGAGGGTGAATCAGAGATAGACAGAGATAAAGAAAAAAGAGAGAGAAAGCATTCTCTTTTATGTGCAACCCCTTCTCCATTTCTCTATTGGGATTTGGAGAATGCACATATGTACTTTTTCAGGTGGTCAGGGCCAGGACTTGAACTCTGTGGTTAGCCATATTGGATCCAGCTCCCTGAACCACCATACCAGCCTAAGCATCTACGTTTCTAAATGTTTCCTTCTAAACACTAAAACCAGACAAATTATAGCTGTGTTCCAGGAATGTAAGCACACAACAGCTCAAACCCACAGCACCCCATCCTGCACTGTCGGTAAAGGCCGACATTGCAAGTTACCTGCATGTATCCTGTCTCAGCGGTCTTTACGGCTGTATCGACTAGACCTTCCCGACCAGCCATTGTGTGGAAGAAAAACTCAGTTGGCGTCAAACCAGAATAAAAGCTATTAGCTACAAAGCCTTTGGCAGCTGGGAGCTAAAGAGGAGGGGAAAACAAACAAACAAACAAACAAACAAAAAAGTTAAAAGTCCTCAATTCTAAAATGCATTCAAATCAGAACATGCCCTACCTTTAGACTATAAAGACCTGACCAGTGCACTCTTATGAAATGGAAAGCTTTGTATGCCCTTTCCTAAAGGAGAAATAATTTGGACCAACTGTCCTTACCAGAGACAAGGAGGGTAAAGTTCCAGCCAGATGCCAGGGGCAGGCAAGTGTCTCAGAGAGGCAAGCCAAACTTTAGGCTGCTATCTCTAAAGCAGGCAAGAATCAAGGACCTCAGAGGACCCCTCCTGACTGAGGCAGTGTCCATTCCTTGAAAAATAACTCACTTTAAGACATCCTTCCTATGGTCCAGACCTGCCCACCGCCAAAACATAACCATGCACTAACGTTTATGAGGTTTCATTCTGGGACCTTGAAAGTGTTCTAAAGGTAGGTTGTGGTGACAGCTTCGCAGCTCTGTGAATCTAAGTCACTTAACTATGTATACACTTTAAATGGGTCTGTGGATAGATGGGGTCTATGTTCCTTAAAGGACAATCTAGATAAACAGACCTTCAAAATCCTACCTGATCCCCTACCACTTACCTTTGAGTGTTTGTCAAAGTGAGGCAACGACCTGTTTTCAAAACCATCTGGCACTCGAGAGCCGCTGATGGCCTGCTGTCCCACACAGGCGATCATCTGTGATATGTTAATGAAGGAACCTGGGGAAACCATTTGAGAATGCAACATTTACTGAAATAACATCAGCTGAAGTACAGGAGAACAGAGGGATAAAACAGAATAGGACGCAGCATAGGTGCTTATTCTCAACAAGTTAATAGTCTAGGAGTATGACAAAACCATAGTAAAGACAAGGTGGCATGGTGGTTAAGGCAGCTGGGTCCCACCTGGCTATGTGGTTTGAGTCCTGGAACTAGCGTTTGAAAAACACACCAGGAGCATGTGCGTGCGTGCCCACAATCCCAAGAAAAGAATGGAGAAGGGACTATACCCTCCCACCTGAGCCTCCCCATCCCTCTCTAGCAAGCACATGTACTCTGTAGCAAATTAAAGAAAAAGAGAGGAGGGGAAAAACAAACAAACAACCTGACAAGGTGATCCTATCAGTAAAACGAGAAAAGAGAGGAGCTCAGGAGCATGTCTGGGTTGGAGGAAAGATTGGGGAGGAGCTAGGTGAGTCTTCAGGGGGAGGAGAATCAGGTTGGACTGTGAGGACATTAAGATTCGGATATAAAAAGGGACTAGGGTGGCACCAGGAGTTCCAAAAGTGAGCCTAAGACTAGGAAGAAAGACAGAGGATGGGGAAAGCATGGGATAGATCTAAGGAGCAGTAATTAGGAGATCATGGGGTAAAAGGCAGCAAAGTTAAAGAGACTATAGAGTCTACTGTGTGAAAAAATATTATGGAAGTAGGAGACGCTTACAGGTTTTACTTTTAATCTACTGGGTTGTCGGAAAAGCCATGACGTATTTTTCTGTTATTTCTGTGCAAAGATGTGCATGACATTTCTGATGAGAAAAGCCCAATGCTTGAAGGGCCTAAGTAACTATGGGTGGTGTTTATCACATCACAAAATACATGTTTTAAAGATCCCCAGAGTTCCTCTTTTTTATTAACAAATTTTCTCAAAGTACTTTAAACTCAGAAATCCACACATTTCACCAATCAGTTCCTCAAAGAGGATAAACTGCCTAAAATGCAAATAATGGAGTCTTTCCCTATTTCTTTATGGTTTAGAAAGATGCGCCTTTAAATGTGATGCCCATATAAAGTGATGGCTGTTATCTTTTATGAAAACATGGAGAATTCACTGACAGCACGGAGGCTGAGCGCACCTTTGGAGCCGCACAGAGCCATGGTGAGTGGGCTGTTGCTCTTGTCCAGCTCGCGGAGGCAGGCGCTGCCCGCGTGATCACGGATCACAGACAGCTCCTTCAGGATCAGTGCCTGGTGGGACAAAAGGAGACCCAGGGTGGGTTGTCTTCATCGGCTGTGCAGATTATCACAGTTCAATCTGACATTTAAGGAAATTTACAAACGTTTAAGCAAGATCATAGATCTCTAACAATGGAGGTTTCAGAGTGCCACAGGGGACCAAAACGCCCTAGCTATATAAATACCTGTATCTTCCACAAGGTTCTGAAATCTGTGTGTGAGGCAGAACTTGAGTGGTAATAAGAACTTGAGAAATCCTTTAAATGGCCCGTAAGGAGAATATACATGGTTTGGTGTACAGTACCTTATATAACAAACATCTGTGTGTATGTACATACCTGTGTATATACTACATAGCCCTGTGCATGCACACATGGTCCTGCTTAAAATGTAGAGAATGCATTTATGCACATAATATATAATATAGAAAAGGGATATGCAGACCAGGCAGTGGTTTGGTGGTTAAGGCAGCTGGATCTAACAAGGCTGACTGCATGGTTCAAGGTCTGGACCTGCCAGATTGAAAAACACCTTGGGTGTGTGTGCCCACATACCCAAAATTCCAAAAAGAGGGAAAGATAGAGAAGGGATTGTGGCATTACCCTCTCTTTTTCAGAGTCAGTAAAGGGGTGGACTGGCAGGTGGCATGGTGGTTAAGGGCACTGGACTCCCACATAGCCAACTGCAATTCAAGTCCTGAACCTGGTGCTTGCTTTCTCACTTTCCCTCTCTCTCACTCTGTCCCTCTCTGGCCAAATTAAAATAAATAAATAAATAATGTTAAATAAAAATAATTCTTAACAAAAAAAGACTCAGTAAGGGGCTGGCCCTATGATCTAGTAGTTAAGGGAGCTCGATCAGGAGCCAGCAGGTGGTGTGGTGATTAAGGTGCTGGACTCCCACATGGCTGACCACAGTTCAAGTCCTGGACTTAGCAGCTTGGCTTCTCACTTTTTCTCGGTTTGTTTCTCTGTGGTGAGTGCATGTGCCCTGTAGCAAATTAAAAAATAATGATACATAAAACTAAATCAACAATTCAAAAAAAGGGGAAAGAAAAAAGAGCGCTAGATCCCATGTGTCTAACTGTGCAGTTTGAGTCTGGAACTTGCAGCTTGAAAAACACATTGGGCACATGTATATGTACCCCAAGTCCTGGAAGGATAGAGCAGGGATTATGGCATGACCACATCTCATTGGGGGGTGCTTTTACTCCTTTCCCCATCTCTGGCAAATACATGCACCCTCTGGCAAATTAAAGAAAGAAAAAAAACTCAATTGAGATTAAGGATGAGCTAATGGTGACTATTTCACACAATTCTGGTTTCTTTTTGTAAAAAAATGCATTTCTTCAGGAAAATTCTTAGTACTTAGAGAGCCTTTCTTCACATTTAGCTGAGTTCAAGCTCAGAGCTACAGGCTATGGAGAAGGCAGAAGAAAGCCAGGCACAACCCTGGGTTGCTCAAGTGCCGACCCAATTGCTTGAAAGGGGATTTCAGACTCCCACAGGCTGATGGGGATTCTGATTCTGAATCCTATAGGTGAAGCTTCTGCTAAGCGAGTTTCAAACTTGAAGGGCAACAGAATGGGTACATGACTATGCGACATAATTTTTCCTTCTTCTGTACCCAGGTTTATTCAAAGCGCATCGATTCAAAGAGCTGTGGTGCCAGGTTCTACTCGAAGGATGCTGAACACAGAAGGGCAGAAGCTCTCAAGCACCAGTCACAGAAGAGGAAAGTCTGACAGTGGAACAAGAGCAGCACTGTGTGGCTGATTAAACAGACACCCAATTCTTCATCATCAGGCACATGAAAGCGGGCAGGACGCAAAGCCTGCCCTCAGCAAACTAATGAGAACACGCGTAACCAGGATAGGGCCGAGAGAGGTCAAAAGCCACTGTCTTACTTCCCACTCTCCACGTACGGCTTCAAGTACAACCACGGCAGATCGCCTTTCAGCCACTGTGCTCGAGTGGCCAGGCCAGGCTCACCTCCAGAGTCTCCTCAGCAGTGCAGCCGGGCTGCTGCTGCAGCTTGCCCGTGTTCAGGGCCTCAATGTACTCATCACATTTCTTGTAGCCAGCATTCAGCAACTCATACTTGGCTTTTAGCAGTCCCTGGCCTGGTGTGACATCACCGATCCCAATTGAAAATCCACGGTTAGCTGTAAGGATTGGCAGGTAGAGTGGGAAGAGAAAGCTGTAAGGCTGCTCAGTAAGCATGCAATGGTATGCATTTATCTAAATATACTGGTTATACTACATATATATGACTATGTACAGTTGGAAGTATAAAGTTTCTACCTTACACAGAGCTTGTCACAGTTCAATTACATAAACGCTTCCTTGTTCTCGGCCCCCAAGGAGTTATGCAAAATGAGACTCACTGACCCTTCTCACAGACCTTATGATTTAGTGGAGAATTCAATAAACATTCTCATCTCACTATAATATCAAGCAGACCAATATTACAATGGAGTAGCTTGAGACATGAACTAAGGAAAGTGAGCCATGGGCTTCTGGCTATGACAGCAGAGTAGAGACCCATTTGTCCATCTCAGAAATCATTCCAAAACACAGAAAATAAGTAAGTTCCACCATTAATGGCACTAGGTACCATCAGTATCCTGACCATAATAAATGCAGGAATAAAGTGGGTGGATGAGTGGGCAGAGGCTTAGCAGGATAGGGAAGGGAATGCCTAGAACAGTCCACAGACAGGAGGCCCAAGGAGCCTGGGAAGGCTCAGAGATGATATCACCATGTCCTGCAGATAATGGAGACAACGAATGTGTTGGAAACAAGGAACCCTGGTGGAAAGTCTGTAGGTAGAACAGCTCCAGGTCCTTCCTGCTGTGGGAGTTGGAAGTTTACTCCCTACGAAATGGCATCAGAGAGGCTCTGGATTCACGACGTCAGGCACATCGACAGCAAGGGCACTGAGGCTAAGTCTGTACAGGCCATGGTTGGGAGCCCTTCCTCCAATTCCCCTCAGCTCCCAGAATCCCGGCAGCCCGGTCTCTATCCCTTCAGCAGGAGACTGAGACCAGAAGAGTCATCTCCAAGTCTCCCTGGAGAACAGAGTTACCAACAGGGATCTCTCACACACTCTATAGCAGAAATCTTAATCATGGAACTTAGAGGCCACCAACTACTCAGCTCCATTTCTAATCAGCCTCTCAGTGCCATGTGCCTAAAATATGAATGAATGGATACCCAGGGGTTACCAGACATGTGGGGACAGTTCTTTGCTGTTATAGTTTTTGCTATAGGGCACGTGTGCTCACCATGGATAGAGAGGGGAGGGGAAAGTATGAAATTATCCCAAGGAGATGGCCATGCCGAATCCCTTCTCCTCCATTCTCCTCTCAAGATTTGGGGCACACACGAACACATGCCTGTCGTGATTTTCAAGCTGCTGGGTCTGGCACTTGAACTGAGAAGGTGGCCATGAGAGATCCAGTGCCTTAACCTCCACACTACCTGCTGGCTCCTTGTGGACTGTTTTTAAGATGGAAGACAGAAACAACAACTGTACAGGAGGAAAAAAAAAACAAAAACAAAAACTAAAAGAAAATAAAAAATTTAGGGAACAAATACAATAAATCTATAAATAACATTCTCTCAGGGTGATCAGAAACTGGGAATCAAGAAAAAGATGACTTACAAAAACCCACACCAGGGACCAGCAGATAGCATAATGTTTATGTCTCTGGACTACCACATGGTTGACTGAAGTTTGAGTCCAAGACCTGCTGGCTTAAAACTCATGCCGGGCACATGGGTTTGCGTGTCCAAGATCCCGAGAAGGAAGTGGTGGAGAAGGGAATGCGCTATGGTCATCCCATCCCCCCCTGGGAGGGTGATCTCTCGCTTTCTCTTTGTCTCTCTAGTGAGCACATGGGCTCTATAGCAAAAATCTCTCTTAAAAAACAAAAACAAAAAAACAGGGGCCAACAGGAGGTGTGGTGAGTGATTAAGTGCGCTAGACTCCCACATGGCTGACCAGGGTTTAAGTCCTGGACCTGGAGGCTTGTCTTCTCACTTTCCCTCTCTCTCTGGTCAAATTGAAATAATAGTAATAATGATGAATAAGATTAAATAAAATACTTAGAACAAAACAAAACAAAACAAAACAAACCCCACACCAGTGATGTATCATTTTGAACGTTCAGCATCACACAAAGAGAAGATTCTCAAAGTTTCCCAGAAAGAGCAATTCAGGAATAAGAACAGTAAGACACTTTAACAATTCTGAAAGCTAGAATACAGTAGAGCAATACCTTCAATATTCTGAGGAACATAATCTCAATCTAGACTTTTATACCTAAGCAAAAGTCAATGAAGTGTAAGAATAAAGTAAAAAGTCGGGGTGGGGGGCATGCCAAAGTTACTCAGTACACAGCACAGTCGGCTGCCTGAGTAAGAAAGGAAACGGCGGTGAAAGCATAGCAGAGGAATACTGAATAATCTGGTAGGGGCGAATTACAGAAGCCCACAGGGGTATACACTTATATAGGTATACACTCATACTGGAAGCAGCGTGGCAAGGCCTTTTACGTAACAGCCCTAGCTGGTAGGTAACGGGGAGAACTGAAGAACAGACTCGGATCTGTAGTCAAACTAGTCAATACTGTGTTAACAAACAGTTTAGCCCAGAACAAGCATCTTCTCGTGTGTGTGTGTGTGTGTGTGTGTGTGTGTGTGTAGCAGGGGGAATGAAACAACAGCAAAAGAACAAAATAACAGAAGGCCCTAAAACTCTAATGACTACAGTGATTAAACAGGATGCTCAGATACTCACACAGGTAGACAGGAGCCAGCCTGGCCAACCGTGACATTGCATCAGCAGCTTCATTCTGCCCCCAGTCTCGTAGCAAAATGTAAAAAATGTTGTTCTTGGATCCTGATCCCAGGGTTCCTTTGTCCATGCTGCCACTCATCAACTCACTGTTCTGGATCGTGACATCTAGAAGAAGCATGATAATTTATGCATGTAGACCAACAAGAAACTATCTTTAAAGATTGTTTTGCTTTGAAGGGAAAAAAGGGAAACTTTTAGGGATTTCTGCAAAGTTTGAAAGCCCCAGTTAGTTAACGTGTGGTTCTAATCCTGAAATGTACTTGTTCACTTTCATCTGCCACATCTGTGAAATGTGGATGACAATATCAAACAGTCATCTTTTACATCATGGGGAATTCTGAGCACCAATTACACACAGCACAATAATCTGTAAACTGTAAAGCAATTAACCATCCGAAACTAACAGTGGCCCCATCACTAATGGCCTATACAACAATGAAATGAAATTCTTACCTAGAAAAAAATAAGGCACAACCTGAAATAAGAAGCCAAAAAAACTTAAGGACTAGAGAGTGTGTGTGTGTATATTTATATATATATATATATATTTATATTTATATTTATATATATATATATTTATATATATAATTAGAGAGTATATACATATATTTAAAATCATGCCATGGGGCTGGCAGGTGGCCTGGTACTTGGGGGTGTGGGACTCCCATATAGCTGACAGCAGTTCAAGAGCGAGAAAGTGAAAAAGCACAGCTTATGGGGAATGGTCATTCCACAACCTTTTCTCTTCCACTGCTCCCTCATTTCAGGATTTTAGGCACACATACACACCTGGTGGGTTTTTCAAGCCTGGTTTTGACACAGGTTTGGGGCTCAAACTGTGCAGTCAGTTATGTGAGATCCAGCCATCTTTTTCTTTTTTTAAATAATTATTTTTATTATTTAAGCTTTATTTATTTATTTGAATTTGACCAGAGAGGAATGGAGAGAGAGACAGACTGACAGACAGAGAGGTAGAGAGGGAGAAAGCCACCAGGTCTAGGACTCAAACCGCGGTTAGCCATGTGGCAGTCCTGCACCCTTAACCACCACGCCACCTGCTGGCCCCAGATCTAGCCATTTTTAACCACCAGGCTAAGAGCTGGCACAGAAAGCATATTTAAAAAGGAATAAAACAGAGGAAAATCTAAAAACAGAGGAAATCTAAAAACAGGAAAATTATTCTAAACATTTATTCTTTATCAGAACATAGTAGAAATCCTGTTCTTCACAGAAACTCTACAATTCGGTTCTTCAGTACAGATCCTAGATACCCATTTCTAGTCAAGGCTCTGCTGGCAAGTTCATTCAAAATCAGTGTTATTCAAAGCAGCCTGTTGGGGAACCTCTTGTTAATGGTTTGGGGTGAGCTAAGGCACTTGCACAGTAAGTGAACCAATGGATGCTGGCTCAAGAACATTGGTCTGTGGTCTGTATTTTCGGTGGTACTAATTTAGATGGACTCAGATGACTTGCATTTAAATCTTTCCCCTATTATGTGTGAGCTTTATGGTATCAACGAACCTGTTGACCGGGTTGACCGGTAGGAAATCATTAGTCTTTGTCATTATACATTTCAGTTATATTTTTAGATAATGAACACATTTTTGGACACAAAACAATAAATCAGTTACACTCCACACAATGATGTTTGGTCAATGACAGCACATACGATGGTGGTCCTATAAGGAGTCTGTCTACACCTTAAATAGTAAGACCCTTATTGGTGGCTGGAAAAAAAGGCAAAATAAAAGACTAATTTCATTAGCTGACAAAAAGTAGTCACTTAAGACAAAACACATTTGGAGAAGAAAGTTTTTTTGTTTTTTTTTTTTTTGAGAGGTTTTCGCTATAGGGTGCGTGCACTCGCCAGACAGACAGAGAGAGACAGAGAGACAGAAAGCGAGAAATCACCCCCCAGGGGGGATGGTCACGCCGCAATCCCTTCTCCTCCATTCTCCTCTCGGGATCTTGGGCACGCACGCACATGCGCCCGGCGTGAGTTTTTTCTTTTTTTTTTTTCCCGGCGTGAGTTTTAAGCCACTGGGTCCGGGACGCAAACTGCGGTCGACTACGTAGGAGTCCAGCGACATAGCCATTACGCTAACTGTCGGTTCCCCCCTTTTTTTTTCAAGAGAGAGATTTTTGCTACAGAATGTGTGCACTTGCCAGAGAGACAGAAAGCGAAAAATCACACCCCAGGGGAATGGCCATGCTGCACTCCCTTTTCCTCCATTCTCCTTTTGGGATTCTGGGCATGCACACATGCACACATGCCCAGTGTGAGTTTTAAGCTGGTGGGTCCGGGACTTGAACTGTGATCAACTATGAGTAAGTCCAACAATATAACCATTACGCCATCTGCTGGTCCCATGGAGAAGAACATTCTATCTATTAGACCATTTATCTACATAGTCTCTCCCTTTTAGAGAAATGGGGAAGTAGACCTGAGAGAAGAAATACCGACAATGGTTTTCTGAAGAATAAACTTCCTGCCTAGGCCTTTAGAGGAATGTCGGATCTAATGATTAAGTGAAGATGCCCAGTGAAATTAATTACCAGCCACTTGCTTTTCTGCCAGGTTACCCACCCCCAGCCCCAGCCCAGCTCCCTCAACTCACAGGAATCATTGACGCAGAGATCTTCCCCTTTGCCACAGTACTGTTTGCCCTTAGTTCGGAGGTTGGCCCTCACTGGATTGTCATCACTAGGCCTGAGAATGACACTGAAGATCTGCTTTCCAGTCCACAGGGTGACAGGCTGAAAGAGGAAAGCAAGTAGAATCAGGGTCTGAGCCTGGTCTCGACCACCATTCGTGTAAACATGGCATGATGGTCCGGCACCAACATGCCACGCTCGCTCTACCTGTGCCCCCATAGGGGTACACACACAGACTGGCATGTATGCACACACCTTTAATATCGTAGGGGGCGGGAGGCACACTTTAATTTTCTCATCTTTGCCAACCAATATTGAAGCAATGATCTGGCAGGCCTTGGCTCGGTCGAAAAAAGTGTCCTTGAGAGTGAGGAGATAGGCACCTAAAAATGTGAAGAACCAACACAAAACACAGGAAATGAATGAAATGGTGAGAAGATCACAAGGTTTCATTTGTAAAATAAAACTATTACTATCAGGGTGAATTACAATATACACTGGTTTAGTGGCTCTCTCCTCCAATGAGGATCCAAGCGCCACATTAAGTAACTATTTTACTCACTGCTGTATCCCTAGATAAGGGGCTAGGTCCCAGGTCAGACATAGTCCATAGTAGAAGCTCAATAAATACTTGTTGAATTAATACATAACCAACAGATAAAAACACCACGAGTAGCCTCATGACCAAACTCAGTAAACGAATGACAAAATTAAACGTAGGCAATTAAATAACTTTGCAAGTCATCACGTGAATGAGCATTATTATGTCCCACAGTGAGAAGGCTCCTTTCAAGTGGATTTCACACACCCACCTGTTAGAAAATCCTGAATAGCAGCAATCAGTGGCTCCCCATTCCTTGGGGTAACAAGATTTGCTTTAGTCTGAAGGGAAAAGGAATACGATAAATTTGGCATTCTTAAAGATCTGCATAACTAGGTTTTCGAATTGTTATGAACAAATACAGAGGAAAACAAGGCTGAAAAACAGAAGCCAGGGGTTTTCATCCTAGCCTTGTCCCTAACTCCCAGTTTCTTCATTTGGTAGGGAGAGAGTTAAGATTGGCTTCAGAGGTTCTTGCCAATAGTAAAATGAACACCTAGTGAAATTATTTTAGAATTCTGTACGAAACTCTACACACGTAACACTTGATTGTTGTTTTTTTTTTTTTTTTTTTTGAGAGGTTTTCGCTATAGGGCGTGTGGAAGCACAGAGAGAGACATAGAGACAGAAAGTGAGAAATCACCCCCCAGGGGGGACAGCCATGCTGCAATCCCTTTTCCTCCATTCTTCTCTCAGGATCTTGGGCATGCACACATATGTGCCCGGCGTGAGTTTAACCCACTGGGTTTGGGACTCAAACCGCGGTCAACCACATGGGAATCCAGCGACATTATGCCAACTGCTGGTCTTAACACTTGATTGTTATTAAGAAATGCATTTTTTTTTTTTTTTAATTCTCTTGGGACCAGCAGTTAGTGTAATGGCTATGTCGCTGGGCTCCCATGTAGTCGACTGTGGTTCGCGCCCCGGACCCGGAGGCTAACAACTCACACTGGGCCTGTGTGCGTACGTGCCCAAGATCCCTAGAGGAGAATGGAGGAGAAGGGATTGTGGTGTGGCCATACCCCCTGGGGGTTGATTTCTCGCTTTCTGTCTCTCTGTCTCTCTCTGGCGAGCGCACGTGCCCTATAGTAAAAACCTCTCAAAAAAAAAAAAATTCTCTTCTGTGAATGGTGAGGTGCACACTACTACCTCTGAAGTCAACAGATTTTATACTACTCTGCAGTCATGACAGAATTGTTAAATTGCTCTTGGTTAAGACACCAAATTCTGACAATGATCAATTTGACAATAGAATTTGTAAAAAAGCCTCTACTCATCCTCCCCTCAAGCACAAGGGCTCATGGGTTTCTGTAGGTTTTCTGGGCCAATTCACCCAGAATGCAAGGTACTCAGAGAGAGAGAGAGAACTGTGATTGCCCACCTATGAACCACTACCCCAGATCTTTACGGGGAGCAGGGGGTGGTGCAGGAAGGGTGAAGAGACAGCTGTTTAACCAAATGTGTCTCTTCTGTGATATACACACTGGCTACTCTCCTTACCCTTGCCGAACCTCTTGAAGGTGAAATAGCAGGTAATTTAGGGGTAGGATTAGAGGGTACAGAGTTGAAATCTGTGTGTGTGTGTGTGTGTGTGTGTGTGTGTGTGTGTTTCAAGAGATTCTTGGGTAATCTGGGCCTGCATCCAAGCAAGAGCCTTATACCCTCCATTAAGAATGAAGCTGCTCAGTCATAGTAGTAGACAATGTTCACAGATGAAATTGAAAGGATTTGTCAAGATGGTAACTAAGGATTTTTCCATCTCAACATCCTTGAAACCTGGGATTTATTGTCCTTTTTTTTTTTTTTTTTTTTTGAGAGGTTTTCACTATAGGGCGCGTGCGCTCGCCAGACAGAGAGAAACATAGAGACAGAAAGCGAGAAATCACCCCCCAGGGGGGATGGTCATGCCGCAATCCCTTCTCCTCCATTCTCCTTTCGGGATCTTGGGCATGCACGCACATGCGCCCAGCGTGAATTTTAAGCCACCAGGTCCGGGACGCGAACCGCGGTCGACTACGTGGGAGTCCAGCGACATAGCCATTACGCTAACTGCTGGTTCCCATTGTCTTTTTTTTTTAAAGACAAAGTTTCTTCGGGTGGACCTCATACTGTAGCGGTTAAGAGCTGTAATTCCTGGGACCAGCAGTTAGCGTAATGGCTATGTTGCTGGACTCCCATGTAGTTGACCATGGTTCGAGTCCCAGACCCGGGGGCTTAAACTCACGGTGTGTGCGTGCCCAAGATCCCGAGAGCCGAGAGGAGAATGGAGGAGAAGGGACTGTGGCATGGCCATCTCCCCTGGGGGGTGATTTCTCGCTTTCTGTCTCTCTTCCTGGTGAGTACATGTGCCCTATAGCAAAAAAACCTCCCAAAAAAAAAAAAAGAAAAGAAAAACAGCTGTAATTCCCAAATTACTGGATTCTACAATGGGAACAGATCTGCAGTTAGAATCCTGGTCCCAGGGAGTTGAAATACATGCTAGATTGTACAGGCTGGATCTCACATGGCTGACTGCGCAGTTTGAGCCATGGACCCAGAGGCCTGGAAAACACTTGACAATTATAAGCATATCAGTTCATGATAGAGGAAGGTGAAATACTGAGAAAACAGAAAGGTAGGGCCAGTAGGTGGCATAGTAGTTGGTGTGCTGGACTCCCATGTGGCTGACTGCTGTTCAAGTCCTAGAATTGCTTGCTTTCTCACTTTCCTTCTTTCTCTCTCTATTGAATTAAAAACTAACTAACTAAATACATAAATAAATACAAATAAATAAATAAAATTAAATAAGTAATTCCTTTTTAAAATTTTTAAAAGAATTAATTAATTAATTAATTAATTATTTTTGTAGAGGTTTTATTTTTGCTATAGAATGTGTGTGCTTGCCAGAAAGACAAAGAGACAGAGAGAAAGAAAGCGAGAAATTACCCCCCACGGGGGATGGCCACGCCACAATCCCTTCTCCTCCATTTTCCGCTTGGGATCTTGGGCACGCACGCACATGCGCCCGGTGTGAGTTTAAGCCGCTGGGTCCAGGACTCGAACCGCGGTCGACTACATGGGAGTCCAGCGACATAGCCATTACGCTAACTGCTGGTCCCAAGTAGGCCATTCTTAAAAATAAAATAATTTAAAAAAAATAAAGAAAGCTTCAAACTCTCAGGTCAACAGTTGGGACCATTACATTTAGGAGGGAAGAGCTCTATGCAGCAGATATGGCACACTAGTGATTATTGCTGGATCCGGGAGCAAAGAGCTCAAACAGAGCCCACTGTAAGCTCCTTAAGAGCAAGCATGTGCCTCACGCATCACTGCACTACTGGAGTATCAAGTATAATTGTAATAAGAATCTTTATGAAATGATTATGTTTAAAGCCTACATGTTACATTTAGTTGATACAAAAGCAGCATGTAATGCATGTTAGGAAGGTTTGATTAAGAATATTTGGAACTGGGACCAGCAGTTGGCGTAATGGCTATGTTGCTGGACTCCCATGTAGCAGACCGTGATTTGAGTCCTGGACCTGGTGGCTTAAACTCATGCCGGGCACATGTGCATGTGTGCCCAAGATCCCGAGAGGAGAAGGGATTGTGGCATGGCCATCTCCCCTTGGGGGTGATTTCTCACTTTCTGTCTCTTTCTGTCTTTCTGGTGAGCGCACGAGCTCTATAGCAAAAACTTCTCAAAAAAAAAAAAAAAAAAATTTGGAACTGGAGTTGGCAGGTGGTATGGTAGTTAAGGTGCTGGACTCCCACATGGCTGCTGACTGACCATGGTTCAAGTCCCGGACCTGGTGGCTTGACTTTCTCACTTTCCCTTTCCGTCTCTAGTCAAATTAAAAAATAATAAAATTTAAAAATTAAATAAAAATAATAATTTAATAAAAAATAATAAAAAAGAACATTTGGGACCAGCAGATGGTGTAGCGATTTCATTACTGGACTCCTACCCGACTGTGGTTCGAGTCCTGTACTCAGTGGGTACAAGCTCACACCGGGTGTATGTGCCCATGACTCCAGGAGGAGAACGGAGAAAGGATTACGGTGTGGCCATCCCCCCTTGGGGATAGTTTTTCATTTTCTGTCTAACGCCTTCTGTCTCTCCAGTGAGTGCACATGTCCTATAGCAAAAATCTCTCCAAAGAACAAAGAAAAAGGAAGGTTTCCATTAAGAATATTCAATAAGGGGCCAGAAGGTGGCATGGTGGTTACAGGGCGCTGGATTCCCACATGACTGACTGTGGTTTAAGTCCCAGACCTGGTGGCTTGCTTTCTCTCTCTCTCTCTCTTACCCTTTCTCTCTTACTCTTTGTCAAATTAGAGCAAATAAAGTCGATAAAGTTAAATAAAAATATTTTTAAAATATTCAATACAATGCACTTGTGCTTCAAGAAACTTCAGCGGTCAGAAACCTTACTTATGTAGGATGTCTTCTTCCCTCATAATAACATAACCCACAGAGGTATCGCTACATTCTCTGTCTTTTCATAACTGGTCCTCATGTATCTTCTCCCAGGAATCCATGTTACAGGTCAGAAAATAATCTCTCCCTCCCAAAAACACCTGTAGAAGACAATGACTCACTTATACTATAATTTCTAGGGGAGCTTGTCCAAAGTTTCTAAATAAACCAGTGTAAAAAAAAGACAGCAGTGTAAGTTGAGCAATAGAAAGAACCTGGCTTCTGGCGCTGTCAGTCAGGGGGTTTTCAAACAGGACCTTACAAAGAACCGTTACACAAAGCTGGGCCATGCTGCCCTACATACCCCCATCAGAACAAGGGCCTCTGCTTTAGCTTCCTCTGTTTGAGGAAGGTGAAGGTTCATTTCATCCCCATCAAAGTCCGCGTTGTAGGGTGTACAGACACACTCATTAAATCGGAAGGTCCGGTGAGGCTTGACCCTGGCCTGTGGAGCACAAAACACAACGAAACAGGAAAAAGACTTAGGCATTCATTTATCCAAAAGCCCTTCTGTTTCAAAACATAAAAAAAAATGGCTTCTGGAAAAATGGAACACATTAGAGTGGAAATAATTTCTAGGATATTCTGTCAGGTGATATATATCACTTGTGGACGTTTAAGAAGCTTTACTAGATTAAGCCAAAGCAGTGGATTTGTTTTAGAAGCAAATGCTAGCACAGGAGCCGGTGCAGGGCTCCACTGGCCAAGGATGTCATGGCTTTGAGTATCTAGAAGATTAAAAGCAGAAAATGATTAGAACTCTTTGACTAAACAATTTATGAGTTTAAAATGACACAGAAAAAAGAGATAGGAGGAAATTAGCCATTTATTCAGCCTTTGCTCCACGAACTGTACATCCATTTCAGCACATAATCCCAATTAACAAGGGGAACATTTTTATTTTTTATTATTATTATTTTTTATTTTTTGTTACAGGACACATGTGTTCACTGGAAAGACAGAGATAGGGAGAAAGACAAAGAAAGAAAGCGCTCCCCAGGGCTGAAGGCCATGCCACAATTCCTTCTCCTCCATGCTCCTCTCAGGATTCTGGGCACACATGCACATGATCCTGGCATTTCCTCAAGCTGTCAGATCTGGGCCAAACTGCCCAAGATCCTGAGAAGAGAATGGAGGAGAATGGATTGTGGCATGGCCTCCCATCCCTGCGTGTGGGGGTGGTTTCTCACTTTCTGTCTCTTTGTCTCTCCAGGAAGAGCATGCGTCCTATTGCAAAAATTTCTCTCTCTCTAAAATAAATGAATAAATGAATGAATGAATGAACAGAAGTAGCATGTGGGATGTGGGTTCATCAAAGAAAAAAAAGTATGGCTAAATCTTTAGTATTATTGCATATGGTGATGTCACTAAATGAAAAATGAATTAATCACAGCATTATTTCTACTTTTGTGTGTGTGTGGTTTTTTTTTTTTGGAGAGGTTTTTCGCTATAGGGCACGTGCGCTCGCCAGACAGACAGAGAGAGACAGAGAGACAGAAAGTGAGAAATCACCTCCCCAGGGGGGATGGCCACGCCGCAATCCCTTCTCCATTCTCCTCTAGGGATCTTGGGCATGCACGCATATGCGCCCGGCGTGAGTTTTAAGCCACCGGGTCCGGGACGCCACCGTGGTTGACTACATGGGAGTCCAGTGACATAACCGTTACACTAACTGCTGGTCCCCCTTTTGTGTGTATTTTGAAGACAATCAAAATCTATTTTAAAATGCTATAAAGCCAAGCAAAAGTTTCCATAAAGAGAAGGGTTTTGTTAACCCTCTAAATCTCCATAACTGCTGGTCCCCCTTTTGTGTGTATTTTGAAGACAATCAAAATCTATTTTAAAATGCTATAAAGCCAAGCAAAAGTTTCCATAAAGAGAAGGGTTTTGTTAACCCTCTAAATCTCCATAACCATAAGCCCATAATCATAAATGGCTTCTTTGTTATTTCTACTGTTCAATAAGGAGACTGATGTAATGTGCTCATAAACTACTCAAAAACTGGATCAAGAAAAATACTACCACCAGAGAGCCTGCTTAAACATTGCTTGCGAAGATTTATGGATTTAATGGCTTTACAGATAAAATTTATGAATACTTATCAAATTAAAGTTGCATCTCATTTCCATTTTAAACCTCCAGAAAATGGAACTGCTACTGTGCAAAACTATATAACCAAAAAAGTATGGTTTAAGGTATTAGTTGAAGGACTAAGTAAGAAAAGAATTATTTTAAGCATTTTAGTTCCTTAGTTATTATGCAAAGTTAAATTAAAAGTCTGTTTTCTGCCATATCTATTTTACATAAGCTTGTGCACACAACACATACATATGTTTTTTTGTTTCAAAGTGAAATCCTGCTAGTTGCTTTCATACTAATGTTTGGTTAGATCCTGTTTTACTGCTGTGTATGAAAATTAGATTATAAATATTAAAAATATCAAAGGGAAGCTTGAAATTAGTTTCACTCAAAATAAAAAGTGAGAAAAGAGGGAGACCAAGTTAGGAAAACCTGAGGTTGTGCACAATTATAAGAGTCAAGAATGTAGCACTGAGGACCAAAAGGTGGCATGGTGGTTAAGGCACTGGACACTACCACATGGCTGACCAGGGTTCAAGTCCTGAATCCGGTGGCTTGCTTTCTCACTTCCTCTCTCTCACTCTCACCCTCTGTCTATGTCTGGTCAAATTAAAAAATAAATAAATGAATAAATAAAATAAATAATTATTTAAAAAAAAGAACGTAGCACTGAACAGTCACAGTAAGTCTTCACTTGCCAGAAAGTAAAAGCAGCGACCCCACACTCACCAGATGAGCCATAATGCTCAGTTTGTGCAGTGAGGGCTGCCGATTAAACAGCACCACATCCCCGTCTATGAGGTGTCTCTCTACAATGTCACCATACTTCAGCTCCTGGGCCATCTTCTCCCGATTTCCGTATTTCAAAAACCTGAACATGCAACAGCAAACGTCACATGTGAGAACAAATTGCCCTGCACAAGATAAACCCTCTTCACATCAAGATTCAATACAAGAAAAAAACGTTTAAGTACTTGTTTCTTCCATAAGCGAGTAAGAGAGAGACAGCACCTCTAAGAGGGTCTTGACACTGCAATCCACCCTCCACTTCAGCTCAGGGCTGGGCACAGGCATGCTCAGTGTAATCAGGAAGGTCTGGGGACCAGAACTTGGGATTTTCCAAGTGATCAGCCTTATGGAGCATCATGTTATACTGCTGCACCAACATCTGGCTACAAAGATTCTATTTTTATTCCTTTTTATTTTTTTTAAGCTTTTCATTGCCAGAGGGTGTATGCTATCACCAGAGAGAAGAGAGAGAGTATAAAAGCACTCCCTTAGGGCACGGCCAGGATCATAGTGCAATCTCTTCCTCACCATTGTCCTCTCAAGATTTTGGACATACACACACATGTGCCCGGCATGTTTCCAAGCTGCTGAGTCTGGAGTCAACCATGTGGGATCCAGTGCCTTAACCGCCATGTCACCTGCTGGTCCAGGATTTAATTTCTAAAACAAACATTTAACTGAATCTAAGTTTTGTTTTGTTTTTAAATGAAAGATAAGGTGGTTTCACTATGTCTTGATCCTCCTGCCTCAGCCTCCTGAGTGGTAGAGACTTCAGGTGTGTGTCATTGTGCCTGGCTGTTGAGGTAAGCCAGCAATCGAACTCAAATCTCCCACATGGCCAGAGCCTGCCAAGTAGCAGCAACTAGTAGTGTGCTTCTTCTGGGCAAAGATGCCTCCGTTTTAAAAGTCTTATCATTACATTTTGTGCCACCAAGAAAGAAAGCTGCTTATTGGGGCCAGCAGATAGTATAGTGGTTACGTCACTGGACTCCCACATGACTGACCACAGTTCAAGTCCTGCACCTGGTGGCTTGAAAATCACAACAGGTAGGTATCTCTATGTGCCCAAGATCCTGGGAGGAGAACGGAGGAGAAGAAATTTCGGCATGGCTATCCTTTCTAGGGGTGAGTCTCCCTTTCACTCTCCTTATGTCCGTCTCTCTCTCCCTGGCGAGTGCATGGGCCTTAAGGCAAAAACTTTTTAAAGAAAGAAAGAAAAAAAGAAAGATGCCTATTAAACTATGACAAATTGTAATATATATCCTAATTTTAGAACTGTTAAAATATAAAACAGTATGTCTCAGAATTATAGAAACAGAGCAACAAGTCAGCCTGCTGCACAGGTTTCTGCTGCTAAAACCTCTCATGAGAAAGGCCCAGCAGGTGGTGTGGTGGTTAAGGAGCTGGACTCCTACAGGGCTGTCTACGGTTCCAGTCCCAGACTTCGCAGCTTGAAAATCATGCCGTGTGTGCATGCATTCCTAAAATCCTGAGAGGGAAATGGAGAGGAGTTTGTGGTGTGGCCATTCCCCCTGAAGGGTGATTTACTTTCCTTCCCACTGCTTCTGTCTCTCTGGTGAGTATATGCACCTATTACAAAAATCTTAACAAAAATCATCTCCTGAGATATGAAGGCACCAGTTGTCAGTTCACCTCGCTGTAGAAGCCAGAGTTGGCGAAATGAGTCTTGCCTGTGATAATGTGCTGAAGGAAGCGAGAGGCCAGGTGACATAATAAATGACCACTGTTATATCCCAAAGTATTGTCCACCTTGATCCGGTAATATATGCCAGGGCACAGATGAGCACTTCCTGTGCAATGATCAAACAAAGCAAATGACACATCTAGGTGCACTGCAATTTGAACAGGTCTGGACTGCACCGAGGCTGACGGTAGAGATGCTGAGGGTCACTGTGAGAAGGTGAGAGATCTAACCTGAATGAGAAAGCAGTACCTTTTCATCTGCATGTGTCTCTGCTGAATGAAATTAGCTCCTGGGTGAACTTCGGGTCCATTTCGAACCAGCTTCCTCAAAAAATTGATGTTTGCTTTGTTCACCTGCAGGACAATAAGAGACACAGTCAGATACTCTCATCCAGCAAACTACACAGGGTTGTGTCTTAATCTTTACTTTCCTTGTGCAGATTCTAGGTGAAAGTGGAAGTCCAGGGAAACCTCCTATGTAAGGTTTGAACTCTGTCGTTCTATCTGCAACAGACTGGCAGGTAGAAGCCTGAGTGCCACCGTGACTTGGTCATTCACTTGCTGGGTGACATAGTCGAGGTCTTTCCTAGCCTTTGGTTTCCCTATCAATAAAATAAATGGGCTGGAACAGGGAGAGACCTTCCTGCACATTCCGGGCTCCTATACACAGATGGCAAACTCCATCTGCTTCTGAGGTCTAAAAGTTATGATAGGAGTGCTCCACGTCCTAGTCTATACTGGTCATGTTCTGTATCCTCTTAGACAGCTGTCTCATTAATGCCATTTCTGGAAGGAAAGTCCTGGATCATTAGTAACTCAACTGAGCACATGAGACGCTTTAGCTAAGGGAACTACGACCTGGGTTAACTGTGAATTTCAAGGGTAAAACCAATCAATCAATATCCTCTTGTCACCAGGTCCTACAGTTATTTAACCTCAATTAAAAAAAGAAAAGTGGGACCAGCAGATGGCGTAATGGCTATGTTGCTGGACTCCTAGGTAGTCGACCGCGGTCTGAGTCCCAGACCTGGTGGCTTAAACTCATGCCGGGCACATGTATGTGCGTGCCCAAGATCCTGAGAGGAGAATAGAGGAGAAGGGATTGTGGCGTGGCTATCGATCACCCCGGGGGGTGATTTCTCGCTTTCTGTCTCTCTGTTTCTCTCTGTTTTTATGGCAAGTGCATGCGCCCTATAGCAAAAACCTCTCCAAAAAAAGAGAAAAGTATGTAAATGTCATTTTATATTATGAATTTTGACAGAGTGCAGCCCTCCTGGATATGAAGCAATACCCTTAAAACATTCAAACTCTTTTAATTCAATGATTCCAAGTCTTTAAAAATAAAGTTTTTAAAACCAACCCCAAAAAAGTTAACCTGGGATGGTGATTACCATTTAGTTACTTTAAAATGTGAGGTATGAACCAACAAAGAAGGGAGTTACAGTGTTCTTAACCGGGAAAAACAAGTCAAAGAACAGTACAGGTAATGCGTTATCTGGGTGTACATACACAAAGCCAGATCCAACTGTGGCTATGCCTGCCATGGATATTACATGTGGTTATACACACATGACACAAACTGGGCTGACAGATACCATCCTGCAAAACAAATGGTAGGCTGGGTGGGTTACTGGGCTTTCTATTATCTGCTGTTTGGAATACCAAAATACACTATAAAAGATTAGGTTTAAAACAAAGAATTGAACTACTGAGCGGTACTTGCCTTTTCAGGAAAAGTTAGAATTTTGGCCACATGAACTGGTACCGCCACCTCATCAATCCGAAGGTTGGGGTCAGGTGAGATGACAGTTCTACCCGAAAAATCCACTCTCTTTCCTGAGAGATTGCCTCTAAAACGACCTAGATCAATAAAAATATGTCATAGGTTCTCATGACAAACCACTGTGTGCTTCTGGAAGTAAGATGAATAGAAGATTGAAGAAAGCTTGTGATTCCCAACTAGATAAGCCAGACATAGGATCCACAGAAAGGAACGCAAGGCAGTGGACTATATGCTGCACATTTTACCAGACACCTACCCTGTTTTCCCTTTAAGCGCTGGACGAAACCTCTGGTCCATTTCTTGGGTGCCATGTTGAGGGGAATGCCCGAGAGCTCACTGTTAATGTAGAGGGCACACTGCAGCTGCAGGAAGTCCCAGTCCTCCATGATCATCTGGGTCTTGGCTCCTGAGATCCGATGCTAAAATGAGCACAGTGTGGACACAAACCAAGCTGGTCAATTAGGTTTTCTTATGTTTTCCAGATCAGAAGTTTTTGACAGATAAAAATACTTTGAAGCTAATAATGGGAAATACCAACCTTTTTAATAACATCATTTAGGAAAATAATTTCTGTCAATTTCATGGTCAGATCATCTTCGTTGGTGCCAGACTTCAAATCGCTCACCACAGAGGGTCTGATACACAAAGGGGGCACCAAAAGTCGTGTGAGAATCAAATCAGAGGGCTTTCCAGCTTCTGGGTTCATCAGAAGTAGCGGGACATCTTCTGCTGGGATTCGTTTAAATAAATTCAGAACTATTAAGGGATTCAAGTTTTCCTATGTACAGAAGAAAAGGAAGAAATGGAGACAGTACATTAGTTCTCTATAGCTGGGGCAAGGGTTTCCTTCTCTTGCTCTCTAACCTATCCAGCACCTCATTTAAACTAAGTACGAATGGCACAATTTCTCATAACGTACTAAGCTTCAAGAGCCCTAAAAGTATGCATGACTTTTTTTTTTTTTTGGAGAGGTTATCGCTATATGGCACGTGCGCTTGCCAGACAGACAGAGAGATACAGAGAGATAGAAAGCGAGAAATCACCCCCCAGGGGGGATGGCCACGCTGCAATCCCTTCTCCTCCATTCTCTTGGGATCTCGGGCACACACGTACACGCGCCCGGTGTGAGTTTAAGCCACCGGGTCCGGGACTCAAACCGCGGTTGACTACATGGGAATCCAGCGACATAGCCATTACGCTAACTGCTGGTCCCTCCCTCTGGTCAAATTGAATAGTAGTAATAATAATAATAATAAATAAAACTAAATGAATAATTCTTAAAAAAACAAAAAAGGTGACTCCACAGAAATATAGCTATTGGGACCAGCAGTGTAATATATATATATATATGTATTATAAATGTGTGTGTGTGTGTGTGTGTACACACACACACACACACACACACACACACACATATTTTTTTTCTTTCCCAGAGGGGGTGTGTGCTTGCCAGAGACAGAAAAGAGAAAACACCTCCATGGGGGATGGTCGTGCTGCAGTCCCTTCTCCTCCATCTCTCCCTCCTTTGGGATTTTGGGCATGTACACACATGTGACTGGCTTGTTTCTCAAGCTACTGGGTCCAGTACCAGAAATGCATGGTTGGCCACAAGGCATCTGGCTGCCTAAATGACCAGGCCATGGAGCAGGCCCGAGGCAGCTATTTTTGACATGGTCATGCCGTATCTTGGTCCTCTCGCCTCAGTTTTCCAAATAGGTAGGATTACATGTTTGCAGAACCACAGTCTGAATCGTGTGTTCAGACTGGCCTGGAAACCAAACCTAGTTTCATAAGCAAGTCAGGGAACTGATAGGAGGAAGGTGGTGGTGGGTGTCAGGGAGGCTGATCTAGGAGCACAGGAGGAGACTACAGGCAAGGCCAGGAGAGCCATGAGCCCTCATGGTCACTGAGACTGCCACCAGCCTAGAAAGTTCCTTCCTGCCATACCTGTAGGACAAACATGTCTTCTAAGCCTGTCCCCTGTCCTCCTCTGTAGTCACTTAATTGGGAACATGTCCACTTGGGGACATGTCTACTTGATTCAATCTGCATCCCCCCTCCCCATTTCTAGGAATCCCATTCTTGTCCATGCGTGGGCACTGGGTCACCAATTCTGTCCTCTCTTACATCCATCTCCACAGTGACTGGTCCTCAATTTCTGCCATTCTTACTGCCTACAATTTTCTCGTATTTCATTACTCATGTGATGGAAAAGATCTCTCTTAATTTATTCCCTACAGTTGTGATTTTAAAATCTCTTATAAGAGAAATGTAATACATGCTTCCTGTACAATTAAAAATTTGTTACTGGATGGGGCTGGCAGGTGGCATGGTGTTTGGGGGTTGGGAGTGCTGGACTCCCACATGGCCAAATGCGGTTTGGGTCCCAGATCTGGTGGCTTGTTTTCTCATCCCCACCCCCCCCCACACACACACTCTTTGCTCTTGCTCTCTCGCTCTGTCTCTCTCTGATCAAATTAAAATAAATGAATAGGGATCAGCAGTTGGCATAATGGCTATGTCGCTGGACTCCCACGTGGTCGACCATGATTTGAATCCCAGACCTGGTGGCTCAAAGTCATGCCAGGTGTGTGTGTGTGTGTGTGTGTGTGTGTGCGTGCGTCTCCAAGATACAGAGAGGAGAGAGAATGGAGGAGAAGGGATTGCGGCGTGGCCATCCTCCCTGGGAGGTGATTTCTTAGTTTCTGTCTCTCTGTGTTTCTCTGTCTTTCTGGCAAGCACACATGCCCTATAGTAAAAACCTCTCAAAAAAAAAAAAAAAAAAAAAAAAAAAAAAAAAAAAAAAGAATAAAGTTAAATTAAGTAATTCTTCAAAAAAAAAAAAATGTTACTGGGGCCAGTAGATGGATGGTGGTGGGGCACCAGACTCCCACATGGTCGACTCTGGTTCAAGACCTGGACCTGGTGGCTGCTTTCTTACTCTTTCTCTCCATCTCTCTCTGGTCATATTAAAAAATAATAGATAAAAAAAATTTATATAAATCTTTAAACAAATTGTCACTATTGAAGAAAAAAAGAACTGGATTTGGCAACCTACAGGCCATTGGCAGCATGGGCAAAGAATTGTTCCAGTGGAGTGGTGAGAGTTCAAGCCTGACTGGAACAGGTCCACAAGAAAATAGGAGAGAAGAATGCTACTGAGGCTTGGGAGCAGGCTAGTGAGGAAGGTCTCTGGAAGGTGAATGAGGCTGTTTTATTCTTCAGATGGGCACATTTTGATAATTAATAGTGCACTGGAGTTCTCAGCCCATCCTCAGTCCTTGTCATCTTTATTTTTTTTTAAAGAATTATTTATTCAATTTTATTTATTCATTCAGTCATTTTCATTTGACCAGAGAAAGACAGGCACAGAGAGAAGGAAAAGTGAGAAAGCAAGCCACCTGGTCTGAGACTTGAACCGTGGTTGGCCACGTGGAAGTGTCCAATGCCTTAACCATCATACTACCTGCTGACCTAGTCCTTATCTTCTTGACCCTGGGCTGGATATCCCACCTCGGGCAGGTCCCCTCTCCACATTCCATGTGCTGTAGTTCCCCACAATAAACAAAAAAAAAAGATAAAAACAAGTGGGGCCACAAGACCAGTCCACATTAAACTTAGTGCCAGATAAACTCTTGCCACTGTCCCATGGGGGCAACCTGTTTATTTAAACTTCTCATTTTGGAAAAGTGGGTATATTAGAAGAATGGGGGATGGCAGAAATGCGCATGCGTGAGCTCAGTGGGCAAGGTAGCTGCAGGGTGGACATGCATTTCCGGACTCACCTGTGCCTTTCCCAGCAATGGCTCGACTTCTTTATTATGTTCGATGGCAGTTTCAAAAGACTGGAGGAAATGTGATACAATGGGATCTACCACTTTCTTGTTGGTCTTGTATTTTTCATGAATTATCTTCAGTAATCCACACTTTTTTACAGTACCTGTGAGAAATGATTTACGAAGAATTAAAAAACTAGGTTCTTAGACGGGCCAGAGGTTGCAGTCTGTTTAATGAAATTACTGAAATTGCCACAGCAGTGAAAGATGAGGGGTGCAATTTCTTTTTTTTTTTTTAATTTTATTTATTCATTCACTTATTTTAATTTGACCAGAGAGAGACAGAGAGAGAGGGAGAGAAAGTGGGAAAGCAAGCCACCAGGTCCAGGACTTGAACCGTGGTCGGCCGTGTGGGAGTGTCCAGCGCCTTAACCACCACGCCACCTGCTGGTCCCCAAGGGGTGCAATTTCTAATAGTACCTCAGCTGCGAGGTTCCTAAGCCAGAGATACAAGGAAAAAAAGCTCACTCCAAATCACTCCATAGAGCTACACACTTGACAGGAGAGATCGAAAGGAAAGGGCTCAAACTCAACCTTCCGTGCATTCACTCCACTCACCATTAAAAGCGCCACAGTGATGGCAAATGTTTTTCTTTCGGCACTTATCAGAGATTTTCTTCTTCAGTCCTCGCTTCTGAAGGTAGGTCAGGCCAGGCCTCTTTAGATAATCCAGAAACTGTTTCTTTTCTTCTTGGGACAGCATAATGTGACAACAGGTTTTACAGATCATCTTGTTAAAATTAATCAAGACAGATAAAAAAGGAGGAGACAGTGAACAATTATTTCCTTTTAAATTGCCACTCCTTTGTCTAGGATACAGCCCTGAACTACCACGCACACAGATCTGTAATTCGATACTTACGGAAAGGCAGCCTGTATTCACCAGAATGTTCGACCAGGGAAAGAGGGAGGGAAAGTGAGAAAGCAAGCTGCCAGGTCCAGGATTCAAACCCTGGTTGGCCATAAGGGAATTCCAGCACCTTAACCACTGTGCCTCCTGCTGGTCCATAATCTTTACTTTTTTTTTTGAGAGGTTTTTGCCATAGGCGCGTGCGTTCGCCAGACAGACAGAGAGAGACAGAGACAGAAAGTGAGAAATCACCCCACAGGGGGGATGGCCATGCTGCAATCCCTTTTCCTCCATTCTCCCCTTGGGATCTTGGACATGCACGCAACCGCGCCTGGCGTGAGTTTTAAGCCATCGGGTCCGGGACACAAACCGCAGTCGACTATATGGGAGTCCAGCGACATAGCCATTACGCTAACTGCTGGTCCCTGTAATTTTTACTTTTTAAAAGCATATTTATTTTTTCTGAGAGAGAGATATAAACACTTCCAACAGGGCCTTCATGCTCCAACCTTCAGCATCAGCCAGCCATGGACCATGTACCTGGTATATAGAACTGAGGACACAACCCCAATAAGCCTTATCTGCATGACACTGGCTGTCTATTGTCATTTTTTTTTTTACAATGTATCCCTTTCACCATGAGGAAAATAAAGGAACGAACAATTCTTAAGTAATTTAATGTAATGCTAAATGGAAACATTATATATTTAGTATAAAAATTTCCCCTAAAGCCAGCTTTGTGGTCTTAGGCTTTGCCTGGCTGTGATTCGAAACCCAGACCTGGCAGCTTGAAAAACATACTGGCACATTTGTGCATAGGTCCCAAATCTTGACAAAATGAAGAAATGGAGAAAAGATTATGGAATGAACACACTCCATTGGGAGGGGTTCTCTATGGTGAGTGCACAAGCCCACTGGCAATAAAAAAAAAAAGAAAATTCCTCTAGATGTATCCTCCACCACTCACAATTCCTAAGCCTGCTCCATTGTCCCTGACCAGTCGCGTCAGAATCGAAGTCTTAGAAATCAACACCTGTGTGCTCACCTGCAGGATGCCTATGACCGCTTTGAAGTATCCAACGTGGAAACACGGCAGCTCGAGGTCAATGTACCCATAGTGCCCTAGACAGTCGGCCAAGTTTTTCCCACACGTTTCACAGGGACGGTCCTTTTCACTTGTACCCTTTGGGGAAAAGCACACCCACAATTAATGGAGACCAGTGTATGGTAAAGGGGGACCAGCCCTCACACCTGGCCAGATGATCCAGAGTCAGAATCAACTGGGATGCTGCAGTGAATGCACACCTAGCTGACTCAGTCTGAGGTGTGTTGTGGGGGCAGAAGGGAGAAGGAAAAACACCCTTACTTCTTGCAATGTGCTAAGTCGCCAGTTTCAAATTCAAGTCAAGACGCGGGAACTGGGATGGGTGCGGGCCTTACCATCCTGTGGTCAAGCACCCCGTACAACAAGGGGGCATGGTTGTTGTCCTGGCTGTACAGGTTCTTACTCACAACCTGGATGTGTGCCTGTTGGCGCATCTCCTCTGGTGACTTCATTCCAAAGCAGATGTGGCTTCTAGGATGAAAAAAAAAACCAGGGAAACAATTACATCGAAGCCTGTTACCAAAAATAGTGACTTCATATGTGGCCTGCCATAATGGACCCATGCTCTTCTCTCCACAGGCTCTTCCCCACCAGTAGTAAACATATTCAAGCTTCTCCCATTTTTTCTTCACCAAATATCCGTTTATCTTGCTGCAATCTAGTTTTTATTTATTTATTTATTTTTTTGGAGAGGTTTTTGCTATAGGGCGCGTGCGCTCGCCAGACAGACAGAGAGAGACAGAGAGACAGAAAGCGAGAAATCACGCCCCAGGGGGGATGGTCACACCTCAATCCATTCTCCTCCATTCTCCTCTCGGGATCTTGGGCATGCACGCACACGCGCCCGGCCTGAGTTTTAAGCCACCAGGTCCAGCACGCGAACCGTGGTCGACTACATGGGAGTCCAGCGACATAGCCATTACGCTAACTGCTGGTCCCTCCAGCCCAAATCTTGACACCTTTTTTCCTCTTGGCTCTGGTGACACTATACATCTTTGAGTTCTCTTCTCTTCTCTGGCAGTTTCTCTTCCTTTAGTCTCTTTTGAGGTCTCTTCTTCCACTGCTAACCCTTAAATACTGGTGTCCCATCTAGGATTACAATCTTTGTCTCCTTTTCTTTTCATTCTACATGATCCTCCTGAGTGACCCTGTCACTTGTGTGTATGCTGCTGTCCCACAAATCTCTATGTGAAGCCAGCTACTTTTACTCAACAGAACACCCATATGGACACCTCCTTGTGGACAACCTCACTTGGATCACGCACAGGCACTTACAAGTCACCATATCTAAAGCAGACTGTAACACTTTCTCGTATCTGTCCTTCTTCTTCCAATAAACTGGGTGTTTAGTATGTGTCAGGCACCTTCCTGGGGGCTGAGGATACAAATCAGGGAGTTCTTGCCATCACAGAGCTCGCAGTTCAGGGTGAGAAAGTCTTCCTTGCTGTATGTGTTATCCTCCTAGAGGGTCTCTCCATATTCCCCAGCCCCTCATACCCACCTCAACAGTTGCTGCCTTTCAGAGCACCCCAAGTTGTTCTGGTGAAATGCGAATTAGGCTGATGGCACTTTCAGCTTAAAATCTGGTAATAGCTTTGCATTGCGCTAGCATTTAAATTACCTAATGAAGTTCCCTAATGTATCAGAAACAACCAGATACATCAAAGTGAATACATGACAAGAATAAAATGATGTGAAAAGGTAAAGTGTGAGAAGATTACGTTGCATACAGAAAGCTTCTCTGTAAAATTGACATTTAAGCTGAATTCTAATATGCCACTCTTAAAGACGATCAGGAGGACAGACATACAAAGAAGCAAGAATGACCAGGACAGAGGTCCTAGAGCTAGCAGAAGCTTAGCTTTTCAAGAAGCCAAATAAGGGACCAGCAGTTAGTGTAATGGCTATGTCGCTGGACTCCCACGTAGTCGACCACGGTTCGAGTCCCGGACCCGGTGGCTTAAACTCACGCCGGGCGCGTATGCGTGCGTGCCCAGGATCCCGAGTGGAGAATGGAAGAGAGGGGATTGCGGTGTGGCCATCCTCCCTGGGGGGTCATTTCTCCCTTTCTGTCTCTGTCTTTCTGGCGAGCGCAAGTGCCCTATAGCAAAAAAAAAAAAGGAAAAAAAAAAAAAAGAAAAAAAAAAAGAGCCAGATGACACCAGTACACTGGGGCACAGAAAAGTAACAGGACAAGGTGAAGTCAGGGAGGCATGCTGGGGTCAGACCATGTAGGGCTGGGGAATTTCACCAGGGAATTTCAATGCTAGTGCAAAGTAAAGCTGCCACAGGAGTTTTAGTTGAAAGTGACATGGCCTAATTTGCATTTCAACAGAACCACCTGGCTGCTCTGAATGGCAGTGTCTGTTTAGCTGGGTGTGAGGGGCAGGGGATAACACATACAGCAAGGTAAGACTCTTGTTTTCATAAATGGCAACCATCTATGTTGTTGACCAAGCAAGGAATTCTACCTGTTAAAAAACCAACAAAGCATGCCCTGTCCAGCCTCAGTGGCGCAGCTGGCAGTGTACTGCACTGCGATGCTGGTGGCCTCATGGCCAGCTGCGGCTAGATCTCCCACCTGCCCGAGTATGCTAAAACATACTGTGGCACGTGCGCCCTGGACTCAAAGGAGTAGAGGACTGAGGGGAGGGGTTGTGGTGAGAGACCTGATCGAGGGTGTCGCTCTCTCTTGAATGCCATGTACTATCATAAAATCAGTCAACTTCCAAAAATAAAAAAGACATTCTGTAGTCTCTCTTTCTCTTCTACCCTCATCCCACTGATCCTTTTAATCTTATACTCTAAGGCTCTCTGAAGTCCTCTTCTCTCTAGTGACTCTACCAAGCCAGTGCAAGCCATCAGCATCCCATTCCTGGATCCAAGCAATGAGCTCCAAGGGTTCCCTACCTCTAATCCTTTTCCCTGTGAATCAAAAGAGATCATCCGGAAGACAAAATCTTATTGAAATACTCCTGTTAGGAAACCTTCAGAAGTCCCTCGCTAAGGGCAAAGTGACACCTTATCAATTCTCCTGCATCCTTTTGGTCACCCACTAACTCTCCAGTATGTTCTTTGATAAAAGATGATGTCTGGTCTGCCTCCTGCCTGGACCCATTGGGCACGCTCAGAATCCCCGATGCCTACCCTTGTTGCACTTGTCACACCCGACTCTGACCTGACTATCTTCTCCGACTAGACTAGGCAGCAGAGATCTTATCCATGGCGTGCCTTTAATATCTAACACTAGGCCTACCACACAGTAACATCCTTAGCGTTCGTGCAAAAATGATGGATTCATCCTCCCTCGCTGCAGCTGGGGTACTATTCACTGACAGAAAGGGTCACTGCATGACTTAGGATGACCCCGAGTTTTGGCCCAGGGCGTCCGCATCGCCAAAGCTCAGGCCACTCTTCGTCCTTTGCCCAAATCCAGGGACGGACGCACAGATGATGAAATCCCCTTGTCCACGCCATACTCTTTGGCCTACTCTGGTACTTCAGGGCTTTGATCACACCCTCTGCCGGTTCCTGATCATTCCCTTGAACTGCCCCTCACCTCTGACCCTTCAAAATCTGGGACCCCGGCCCTAGGACTCCTCTTCCCCTCGCCCCTCATTTCTCCGCACTTTGACCCCTCTTGCACCGTCTTACATTTTCTTGGCCACATCCGTCTCCCGGAACTGTTCTTTCACCATGGTGACGGCTTCTGGGGCGCTCTCCTCGGAAATCCAGAGGCTAGATTAGAGAAAGGACAGCCTCGCGATTCCCGAGGATGCTGGTTGACCCGGGTTAACACATTTTCTGACCCCGTCGGCTACCGTAGAAGGCCCCACGTGTCTGCTTCCTCTTCCGCTACTCGCCGGCAGGACTGTCTGTCAAGACAGGCTTCCGACCGCCGCCTTTAGCTCTCTGCCCACACCGCCACCAGGCGGCGCCTCCTGGAAACTGCACCAAGGCTTGCGTTGTGCTTTAAACATCGTTTCTGGCTCATTTCTCCAGATAAGTTCAGAGAAACAACCTTTTTTTTTTTTTTTTTTTTTTTTTTTTTTTTTTTTTTTTTTTTAGAGGTTTTTGCTATAGGATGCGTGCGCTCGCCAGACAGACAGAGAGAGACAGAGAGATAGAAAGCGAGAAATCACCCCCCAGGGGGGATGGCCACGCTGCAATCCCTTCTCCTCCATTCTCCTCTTGGGATCTTGGGCACGCACGCACACGCATCCGGCGTGAGTTTTAAGCCACTGGGTCCGAGACTCGAACCGCGGTTGACTACGTGTGAGTCCAGCGACATAGCCATTACGCTAACTGCTGGTCCCGAGAAACAACCTTTTGTCACAGGACTTTTATGCATCCCGAGATGGAAAAAAATCTCATGAGCTGGAAAGCACGATTCTGCTGGCAAGGAAATCAGCACTCAGGGCTCAGCCATGTAGGACCTGGAATTAATTCCTCACTACTTGTGAGGAAGTCTAAACGGAACCTAACAAAATGGTTCGACACCTTTGAATTTTACAAAGGGATGGCGTGTCGTTTCCAGGTGCCATGGATCCTTACTAGTAAAACACAGTGTCACATAAAAAGCAAAGCAAATCAGATTTTACTAACCTGTTTCAGTAGTCACTTAATATGTTTTGGGAGAAATGTTGACAATAATATATCAATCAGATGTGTATAATCAGTGACATCATCTAGAGGTTAAAATCAAAGGTCTAGCGTACGGACTCGGCTTGCAGATTACACCGAGCATATGTGCATGCTGTCATAAAGCTCAGGAGAATGGAGAAGGGATTGAGGTACAGCCATCCCCACTGGGAGGTGATTTCACACTTTCCTTCTCACTGTCTCTCTGGGGAGCGCATACACCCTATGGCAAAAACCTTAAATGAAAGTGAAGATCTAGGTACTTCTTAAAAATTGTATGACCTAAGCAAAAATATGTAATCTGGGTCTCAGTTTCTTCATCAATAAAAGAGTTATTAAGTAGCCTATTTCTTTGAGTTCGTGGCTAGGTGCAATGGTAAAAGGCAGGTAAAAATAATTAGAATACAATAGGCACATAGCAATCACTCAATGATTACATATACATATTTATCTTTTTAAAAGAGGTTTATTTTTGCCTATGCAGGCACTTGAACCTTGTATCAACCGTGGGAAAGTTCAGCGTCTGAACTACCTCACCACCTGCTGGCCCCTGCGTTTACATCATCTTCACAGGTCTGTTTCACTTAAAGCAAAACAAGTTTCTGGATCAAGTAAATACTTATTAAAAGTTCGTTTTGGGGAACCAGCAGTTAGCGTAATGGCTATGTCGCTGGACTCCCACGTAGTCGACCGCGGTTCGCGTCCCGGACCCGGTGGCTTACAACTCACGCCGGGCGCGTGTGCGTGCCCAAGATCCCGAGAGGAGGATGGAGGAGAAGGGATTGCGGCGTGACCATCCCCCCTGGGGGGTGATTTCTCGCTTTCTGTCTCTATGTCTCCCTCTGTCTGTCTGGCGAGCGCACGCGCCCTATAGCGAAAAAACCTCTCCAAAAAAAAAAGTTCGTTTTGTGTAAGAATTAAGAATTTCAGAAAAAGACAAATTAAAGAATTAAACATTTTAATTAGAATCACCACAGACATCTCAAAAAATATTATATAAATGGTAAATCAAAACGGGCAGTGTTGTGTAGTTGAAATGACAAAGGTTTTGAACCAGAGTCTCTGCAGTATCCCTCGCTTGAGAAAACCTTACAAAATGTCTTCTAGTTTTACCCACCACTAACTCAGATGGAAGCAATCCAAACTATTATAATATATAACTCGGTTAACCAGACTCCTAAGCACAGACAACCCAACATCACGAATTGTACAGAAGTTGAAACTACTTAGTTAACCTAAGCTATTCCGCTTCCGGATTGGCCAGTCCAGAACCCCGTAGGTGTGGTCAAAGGCCGGTGAGGCGGGACTTAAGCGCTTTTAATCAGGCATTGGCGTGGTCGGCCTTGCGATCCTGGCCACGCCTTCGCGCCGGCGCCGCCCGGGGTCCTTCCGTACGCGTTGATATGATTGGCCGGAGGCTAGCGGTTCTCTTTTCGTCCCTGGCTGCTTGAGGATATACCGCCATCATGGTGAGTCTCCCTGGACTCGTCCTGTCATCCGCTGTGTATCCGAGCCATCCTTCGCCCCCACAGTCCCGTTGTTTGAGTTACGGTCTCCGGAGCCCGGGTGCTCTTTTTTGGCCCGTGTCTGACAGTGGCCAAGGGCCTTGAGGCCCATTGGCGAGGATGGCGGACTTCAGTCTCTGGGCTTGGGGACTGCGGGAAAGGCTGCTGCGTGTTGACTTCGTGGAGTAGTGGGTGGGGTGGATGGGGTAGAGGATGGACCCTGGAAGGCACGTCCCGCTTGCAGTCGCAAGTAGGGATTGGTATCTTGTAGGTTATGGCAACTGGAGAGGCAAGGGGATGCCGGCGGCGCCTGAGCTTGTCGCGGCGAGTGTGTATCGCTCGCGTATGTAAGCTAGAAAACTTGTCAGCTGAGTGGGTGTTCTTGTCTCACCTTGAGGGAAACCTAGTCCTGCACAGACAGGCCGCTTATAGGTGTTCTCCGGTCACCACCAGCCAGCTTCGTCACTAAAGGCTCAGCAACTGTTAGCTGGACCCACAAGCTAGTTTCCCCTTTATTTTTTGCCTTCAAGAATCGAATGCTGGGACTAATGTTTAAAATGTGGTGGCGTGGTGATTAAGGCAATGGACACTCACATGGCTGTCTGCGGTGCGAGTCCCGGACCTGGTGGCTTGCTTTCTCACTTTTCCTCTCTGTTTCTCTGGCCAAATTAAAATAAACGTATGAATAAATAAAGTTAAGTGGGTAATTATTAAAAAAAAAAAAAGAATTGAATGCTATCGAGATGAACTTGGTGAGATTTCTCCAACTCCATTGGGAAAAGGCTTAGGAAGTCAGTTATTGTAATGAAAGACCGCCGTCCCACACATTTCTGGGTGAAATTGTTTCACTCAGCGTCAGCTTGCTGACTGCCCACCTTCCCTGCTAGTTAGTAAGAGAGAGCTGTTAGAGGTCATCCAGAAGGGAATACCATTATCTTGTGAGCGCTGTTCTTTCAGGAAGGGTAGATTACGTGCAAGTGGCGAGCGCGGTGTATCTTTGTGTCACGTTTGGGTAGGGTGTTAGGAACATGGCTCTGTGGTCCAGAGTAGTCCGTACTCCCAAGGAGTGGTTTTTAATCAGAGTTGATTTTGCCACTAAAAGAACAGTTATCAAAGACTGGAGGTATGTATTGACGGTCACACCTGAGTGGCAGGGAGTGATACTGTCAATTGATGATTAGGGTCCAGGAATTCTTATAAAATACACGGAACAATCCTCAGAAAAAGAATTATCCAGACCAAAACATCAGTGCTGAGGTTGTGAAACTGCTAGAGAGTGATACCCACAAGAACATTAAGAGCATCTTTTTTTTTTTTTTTTGGTATTTTTAGTTTGTTTGCTGTGTCCCGTGAATTTGGAACTGTGCTAAGTAGATTAGGAGGAGATAGGAATTTGTGCCTTTTTCTTATTGAAGCTTCCTGCCATTATCTCATGAGGCTCTTATTTGGAGTGTGGCTACAACAACTGAACAACTACATTTTAAACATTAGTCACATGGTTCAAATTGTTACCATAATTCTAAGTCTTAGGAAATCATAGCAAAGTTAAGAAAAGGTTGATTAGTTTCATTAACTAGTGTGTTAATGTTTTCAGAATGACACAGTAACTATCCGAACCAGGAAATTCATGACCAACCGACTACTTCAGAGGAAACAAATGGTAAGGAGGAGCACGTCAAAAATTAAATTGTCTTTTAAAGATGTATTTTGTGGTGATAGGCACTAAAGTTCTTCTCTCTTTTAGGTCATTGATGTCCTTCACCCCGGGAAGGCAACAGTACCTAAGACAGAAATTCGGGAAAAACTAGCAAAGATGTACAAGACCACACCAGATGTCATCTTTGTGTTTGGGTTCAGAACCCATTTTGGTGGTGGCAAGACAACTGGCTTTGGCATGATTTACGATTCTTTGGACTATGCGAAGAAAAATGAACCCAAACATAGACTTGCAAGAGTAGGTATCTTATTTGTTTAGTTAACAAAAGACTTTTTAATCGCTTTGTGGTGTGAGTATAGTAGAATGAGCAAGACAGAGTGGTTGGGAGGGACTACATACAGACATACTGAGAACTTTTAAGAGGTTAAAGTTCTTTGAGGGTTGTCCTGTGGCTTAGTGAGTGAGGGAGTAGAATTCCACATAGCTGACTGTGTGGGTTGAATCTTGGCTGTGGTGGCTTGAGAAACTGCCAGGTGCATGTGCCTGTGTGCCCCAAATTCCAAAAGGATGGAGAACAGATTGCACCATGGCCATGCCCAGTGGGGGTGCTCTCTCCCTCTGCCTCTCTGTTTCTTTATCTGTGTTTGGCTAGTGCGTGTGTTCTCTGATCAAAGGGGGAAAAGGTTCTTTGATAAAGACACAGGTAGAGTATGATGGTTCAGAATTGGGATCTGTGGCATTTGAGCTGGGTTCAGCAGGACGGGGGAAAAAAGTACATAATAGTCCGTGGAGATAGGTCAGGGTAAGGGTTTTCTAGAGTCGGAGTAGGTGGATGAATTTTTTAAAAAAATACTTTATTTAATTTTATTTGTTAACATTTATTTATTTATTTAATTTGACCAAAGAGACAGAGAGAGAGAGAGAGAGAGAGAGAAGGGGAAAGTGAGAAGGCCACTAGGTCCGGGACTCGAACTGTGGTCGGTCATGTGGGAGTCTAGCACCCTAACCACCACGCCACCTGCCGGCCCCGGTGGATGAATTTGGAAAGGTAGTCTGACACCAAATTCAGTAAGGTCCTTTAATACCAAATATCAGAGTTTGGACTTCACCCTCTAGGAACCTGGTAACCTGTGAAGATCTTTTATGAGTTACTGGGTGCCGTGCACTGCAAAGTGAGCTACAAGTGAACTGGGCAAGCTTCCTATTTTACATTCTAGTGGACAAGTAAGAATATTACCTTGAAATGCTTCTGTGGTATCAGGAAATCTTACCATAAAGTGGTTGTGAGAGAAATCTTGGTGATTTGATAAATTGATACTTTTTTTTTTTTTTTTTTGAGAGGTTTTTGCTATAGGTCGCGTGCGCTCGCCAGAGACAGAAAGCAAGAAATCACCCCCCAGGGGGGATGGCCATGCCGCAGTCCCTTCTCTGTTCTCCTCTAGGGATCTTGGGCACTCACGCACATGTGCCCGGCGTGAGTTTTAAGCCACCAGGTCTGGGACGCGAACCACGGTCGATTACATGGGAGTCCAGCGACAAGCCATTACGCTAACTGCTGGTCCCATTGATACTATTTTTTTAAAAGATTTTTGTTACAGGGTGTGTGTGGCTGCCCAAGAGACAGAAAGTGAGAAATCATCCCTGGGGCAGGGAGGTGGGATGGCCACACCCAAATCCATTTTCATTTTCCTCTCAGGATCTTGGGCAAGTGCATATGTGCCCAGCGTGAATTTCAAGCCACTGGGTCCAGGACTGGACTCCTGTGAGAATCTGGCAGTATAACCATTATGCCATCCACTGGTCCCCAGATACTATTTTTTAAAATTTTGCGATAGATCATGTGCATTCTGTAGAAACGGGGAGAAAGTAAGAAAGCATTCTTACAGGGATCATGGCTATGCCGGAGTCCTTTCTCCTCTGCCCTCTTCTCAGGATTCTGGGTGCATATACACGTGTCTGGTGTGGTTTTTAAACCGCTGAATGTGGGACTCCTAACTGCGCAGTTGGCCCCTGTACTATACTGTTTTTAAAACAGTCTTCTAGATAGAAGCAATAGCAAGTGGCAAAGATAGGCAAAGTGAAGAGGAGCTTGGAATCCCTATGTCGGGGAGGTAGACTGTTGTCAGAGAGTAGTAGGAAATTGAAATGTTGAAATGTGAACAGTTCCTCAAGGGAAGTAGAAATAGGATTCCCTAAGGAATTGTGGATTTAGACTAGATAGTAGCAGCCAGGCTCCTGAACTTCCTGTTCAGGGAGCAGTCAACAGACTGTTTCTTGTGTCATTACTCTGCTCAGTTATTTGATTTGTTGATCCTTTCTGTTCTTGCCCAACTGAACTTGAAAAGTTTCGGTTTGGAAAACTTTCTTAGTGGAAAACTGTTTCTTAGTTCTGACTTGGGTCAGTTTCTCTGCTAGGATATTGGGTAATGATGTGTTAATGCCAGCAAATCATTTTGATATGTTCCTTTTTTCTTCAGCACGGCCTTTATGAGAAGAAAAAGACGTCAAGAAAACAACGAAAGGAACGCAAGAACAGAATGAAGAAAGTCAGGGGGACTGCAAAGGCTAATGTTGGTGCTGGCAAAAAGGTAGGGATCGTAAGGGAAATACAGAAATGTCTTTAACTGTAGGTCTTTAGTTTCTAGAAAGGAGGGGTTTTGTTTTATTGATAACCATATTGTTTTTTCTTGTCTTCCTTCTTCTGGATTACAGAAGGTAATGTGTTTTGAGAAGCTACATAGCATAGTAGTATCTTAACACCACCCTAGTAGAGTAGCTTGGCCTGTTCCTTATCAGCTCACAGAATAGCACATGGGGTCCACATTGGTGCAGCGATCCTGGTGGGCAACTTCAGCCTCTGTTGTAAAAAGTTTTCCTTTTACTGCTAATTGGCATGGGCTGTTAAAGGGGGAGCAAATTTTGTCCCCTGGAAGTAAACTTGTTTTCTTAACATGGGCACCCAGTTAAGAACCAGTTGGATCAATGTGGCCCATGTTCTCCTGGCGCACTGGAGAGGCAGCGGAATTCTCAAGGTTGCTTGCTTCTCCAGTTAGCCAAGACCTAAGTGATTTTAATGATAAGCAGCTCTTTACAAGCTTTGCTAGCTAGTTGTAAGTAGTTATGGAATAAAGGTGCTGGGTTGTTAAATTAACAAATAATCAAGTGTTCTATGAACTTTTTTTTTGCCTTTTCCCTCCACTTGGATTTCTTATTCATCAGAAATGAAGTGTCTAGCAGGTACTGAGAGTGTGAGCACTGTGTGGGGATGCATCACCTTCACTGAGTTTGCTTTGATGCTTTGCATGTTGGCTTTTGGACGACAGTCTATTATAATCCCAGTGCTGTATTTTAAAATAATGAGTAAAGGAGAAACTTGTTTGGTCACATTTATTTTGGAAACTGAAAAATGCATGTTACATGAAGGAAGGCGAGTGCCCCACACCAAATGGGTACCTTGTAACCTGCACTTGGGAAATGGTGTGTCCCTGAGAATGACATGTTCTAGAAATGGTTTAGTTAACATGAGGTTGGGGAGGGCCTTCACCCAGTCAGTTACCTCTGGACCCACGAGACCAATGGATTTTCTGGTAGCTCTGCTGAAAAACTGGTCCACAAAATATGGTGAAGCCATTCTTGGTGGAATCCACTCAAAGCAACCTTTTTACCATTTCTGTGGCTTATTAATCTGTAATTTTTTGCTATCCTTTCTATTAATAGAAAAAAAAATGTTTGAGATAATTTTATATTCACATCAAAGCCATCGACAGGTATGCTTTTCTCACCAGCATTTGGTCAGAATAGTCCACTGCCCCATTTTGAACATATACTCCTTATTTGAATAGTCAAAATTTATTATGTGCCAAAGTGGGCTAAGCGTGGGATGGATTTAGTAGGGTGTTGAAACTGATGGCCACCACCCCTGCTGCTTCAGTTTCAGTGACACTGCCAGGCCAGGCGGTGAACCTGGTGTTGGCTGCTCAAGACCATGGACTTAGAAGTAACAGACTACCAGTGGAACTACTTTAGACTGTGCCCTGTTTGTGAGGATTATATTTGTTGACACAGTCACAAAAAGCCTGTCAAAATCTGTCCTTTGACCAAGGTCTAAAAGACATTTGACACCTTGATTCTTCATTCAGACTTTTGAGTCCCACATGCACAGACGGACTAACTGTTGAGATGACCCAGATCATCACTATACCTGCTTCAGGTTGCACTGGTGGTTATCACTGGCACTGTTCTGAAAAGCCAGCTGGAAAATATATAAATGAGCACACGTGCTCTTTGGCTTCAAGAAAATGTCAGGCATAGTAATGTTCCTTTCTTTTTAGTTTATTCAAACATAAGCACTGGTATTCTTAACCTTTGGGTAGGGTGGAGTTGTTTTAAATGAAGGCATAGCTAGTTTTAACATTTGTAGAGTAATTAGAGTGTTTTTACTTAAGCTAAACTCTGCCTCTTTTTCAATACTAGTTTGTACTACTATTCGACTGGATGGTGGGTTTTAATATCAACTGAGACAACTTTTAAAAAAATTGCCTGATCATAATAGAGCTTTGAGGTTAAATTAGACTTCAGTCGTACAGTTCCCAGGTCGATGGCATTAGTGTGCCGATTGTGATGTTGCTGGGCAGAGCAGGGCGGTCAAGGCAGGTGTGTGTAATCCCCTTACCAGTAGGCAGTGGGCCTGGATTGGCACCACTTTGGCATAATCTCATTGTGACATTATCATGCCACTTTTTTTTTTAATACATAAGAACCACAGTAATCAGGCAAGATGTTCTCAGAATGGAGAGGAATAAAATGAGTGTGTGTCTTAAGGAGTGCTCTGAATACAATTGTAAAGAACAGAAGGTTCATCTTTTAAAGAATATGATTTCTTGCATGCACTTCAGTGTAGATTATTTTGGAGTCTGAAAAGGGACTATTAATAAAATGTTTCTTTTCCCTCCTTCCCTTTTCCCTTCCCCGCCACTGGTTCAGTGAGCTGGAGATTGGAGAACAGGTATAATTCAAGCTTTTAATGTAGATCATTGGACTAGTTTACTGATGTAGTGGTTTACTAAAAGTAGATCATGTGTGAAATACATTTAGAAGTAGATTTGTAAGTGCTATAGAGTTGGAACTCCTAAAATACTAACAGTGCCATGATTTTCTCTTAAAAGTTGAGTAATATGAGGGGCATCCTCAAAAAGTTTATGGAAAATATGTGTTAGGAAAGACCTTAATGGACAAAAAAAAATATTTTTGCACCAGAATAAACTTGTACTTTAATTGTTTTTCCATGAATTTTTTGAAGTTCCCTTGTCTTTAACCCATTTTTTTGTTCCTAATTTGGATGTTTTGTCGGTTTCATTTCATCATGCTTCCATTTTGTTAGTCAAACAAACGTAACTTTATTCTAGGTTGCTACTAATCTGCATGAGTCATTCATTTTGAAATTTATTGAGACTTTGAGCTTTAAATTTTTAAGAATTTTAAGGGCAGTTGCTGACTAAATGTCTTTCTTTTGATTTCACAGTCGAAGGAGTAAAGATTCTGCAATGACTATCTGCGGTGATTGTGCGGATTTTTCATGAGAGGATTAATAAACTAAAAAATTTTTATGTGTCTGGTTGTTTGAAATGTGTTTGAAGTTTACTGGGAATGTTGTAAAGTCAGTCTGCCGTTACTGCTGTTTTATTTCTTCTGTAAGAAAGAGATGGGGCTAGAGCTATCCCAGGGCCTTCATGCCTTGACCCACCCCCTCCTACGAGCCATCCCAGATCTCGCTCACTCTACAGGGAGATTGCCACACAGGAGCCCTAGGACCTTCTCAGTGGGTCCAGCATCATAGTTATAGCACACCACTGTTAAGGGCTGTTACATTGTTGCTCAAGTTCATCTGTTCTATTAAGTATTCAGTGAAAACTTGCTATACTGGGGTGGTGTTTGTCCTTGTAGTAGCAAGTAGGTGTCACCATCAGCCACCTCCTGTGCATCAGGGTTGCTTTCCAGAAGAGATGTTTGAATTTCAAATCCCTTTTTGGCTTTCTTAGAGCCCAGCTTAGTTCTTTTTACTTAATTTGCTGGCTTTGATAGGAATTAAAATGACTAGATGAGCATGTTGTCTTCATATAGCCGTAAGTGAGCAGGATCTGTGTCATCTGTATTGTAGGTTTGTGCTAATGGGGTGGGTAAATGAGTGATTTATGAGTGAGAAATTTGAGGGAGACTAGTCTAATGAATATTTGGATGGAGTGCATAATGGCTTGGTAAATAAATCATCTCATTTTTTGGATATACCCAGATATAACTGATTTTTATAAAACATGGATATGTATGCTGTTTTTTCTTGGCCAAATGCTGGCTATCACATTGATTCTTCAGGCATGAAGATTAAGGACCTGAACTATAGATTATTGGTCAGGATAATAAGAGTTGGAAGATTTGAAAAGGGGGTGATTCTGGGTTATTGGGTGGGTTGAGGTGCCTTTTGAGGGGCTAGGGAATATGTTTGGGATGGGGAAGAGCATTAATTGCTTACTATTTTTAGATGCTGTTTTCCCCAGAAGGTCATAATTATTGATGGGCTTGTACTACCATAGTAGATAGGTCCATTTTGGAGTAAAGCTTGTAAATGGTGTTACAGTGTGGAGGGACCCACAGAGAGTGTAATGGTTCCTTCACTGGATTCCCATGTAACTGACCATGTTTTGAGTCCCAGACCCAGTGACTTAAAACTCAAGCCAGGCACGTGTGTGTGCATGCCCCAAATCCTGAGGAGAATGGAGAAGGGGTTGCAGTGTGGCCATCTCTGGCCGGTGATTCATTGCTTTCTCTGTGTTTTCAATGAGCACATATGCCTAATAGCAAAAAAGCTCTTAAACAACTGGATACAAAAGCTCTAGATAAGTCTCAGGAAGCAGTAAAGACCTGGTTGCTTGGACAAGGGAAAAGCATTGACCATGGAGACTGAAGGTAGCAGAAAGGAAGGGTGGTGGACGTTTTGGGATAAGCACAGCACCAATCTAGCCTGAAGAATCTGCAGAAGGGAGGGCCAGGGATAGAGCAGGTAAGTAATGAGGCTGAACCTGGCAGCCCAAGAGTGCTTGCTAGAGTATGCTCCCTGTGTGGCTCTGCAGAGCTGCATACTAGGGAATCTTAGGACCAGTAAATAAGATCAAGTGCCATATCTGGCAGGGGAAATGTGGAAAGAGGAGGCAGGTAAGTCTCTAAGTTTTAGTGTCCCTCCTTTCCACTCCGTCCCCCGAACACACAAGTTGTTAACAAGTGTGGAGTAGGATTTGAAGTGACGCATTTTAACTGCATGAAGGCCAAAGCTCCTGCCTGGAAGGAGGATTACAGTAGGAGGTGGAGTTTACTGTGACAGATGTGGGAGGAGTGGTCTGTGATGAGCAGTTAGTAAGTGTTGGGGGCAAAAGGGTGAGATCCTAGTAGTGCTATGCAAAGGTTACTTAGGGGCTGGCCTGGACAGGACCGGAGAGAGTGAGCAGACACCCTTGGTCACAGTCGAGGAACAGGACTAGTGGAGCAATCAAGTGAGAACTAAAGGGTAGGAGGTGGTTTTCATGGAAAGGGTTGTCAGACTGATATAGGAGGTCTGGAGTGGAAGTTGGCTAGAGTCAAAAAATGTGGAGGCCTTTTTATGGGGTTCTGAGGGGGTAATGTGGAGGGCAGGATTTATAGTCATTCAGCCAGTAGCCACTTTGGTACAAGGAGTTGTGATTAACTTGGGCTGGGTCTATTTCAAGGAAACTGGGCAGGGGTGTTATTGAAGTCAGACTTGTCAGTTCTGCCTGTAAGCTTTGTTAGATGGCATAACGTTTAGAAATTTGGCAATTTTTACATAAAAGCCCAGATTTCAGACTTGAAGTATCAGAAGCAGCAACAGTGGCCCACCTTCCTTATAGGCATGAAGACAGTTTGCGGGGTTGGTGAGCTGATTGTGTCCCTCGGGATAGGTGTTCTCCAGTTCACCATAGCTTCTGCTCCTATGTCCTCATCTACCAGTTTTGTGTCTCACTACATGCCTTCTGCTATCTAGTCCATCTGGGTGTTTTGAAGGAAGTCCCTGGGTCCCTTGTTTGGTTTGACTTATTTAAATCGTGTCTTCCAAGGGTATCTTTTCTGCCACCCTGAGTCAAGGCTATTTTGAGTCTGAAAGGATGTAGCATCTGTGGGAACAGTTGGGAAACCAAAATGCTAAGCAACTGACAGGAAGCAAGGACTCACGGGGACTCAGTCTCAGATTGTGGACCATTATGCTACTGAACTTGAGGATTCTTAGAGATTAGGCACTCTAGGCCCTGACAGTAATCAGACCATCCTGTCAACAGGCTTTGAAAGAGCCTTCATAAAAATGCAGCTGTCTTTAAGCGTAGTCAACAATGAGAGGGCCACATTCCTTCCCTCATGTTGTCACTGGTGGGAAATTGGCTTAATGAGAGGTAGCTGTGATCTTTGAATAGTTACAGACTGTCTACAGTGAATATTTGGGGTGCTGATTTTTAATTTACACTAGCCCTGCCCTCTTGTTTGTTCAGTAGCTACATGTGCTCAAGTAATGCAACTTTTTTAAAAAAAGAATTATTTAATTTTATTTATTCATTTATTTATTTTAATTTGACCAGAGAGACAGAGAGGGAAAGAGAGAAAGCAAGCTACCAGGTTCAGGACTCGAACTGTGGTTGGCCATGTGGGAGTGTCCAGCACCTCAACCACCATTTTTTTTTTGGAGAGGTTTTTTGCTATAGGGCGCGTGCGCTCGCCAGATAGACAGAGAGAGACAGAGAGATAGAAAGCGAGAAATCACCCCCCCAGGGGGGGATGGTCATGCCGCAATCCCTTCTCCATTCTCCTCTCGGGATCTTGGGCATGCATGCACACGCGCCCGGCGTGAGTTTCAAGCCACCGGGTCCAGGACGCGAACCGCGGTCTACTACGTGGGAGTCCAGCGACATAGCCATTACGCTAACTGCTGGTTCCCAGTAATACAACTTTTAACATTTTCTTTGTTAAGGTTTTTTGCCGTAGGGCTTGTGGTCTCTCTGGAGAGAGACGGTGAGAGGAAAAGTGAGAAATCACCCCCAGTGGGGACGGCCACACCACAATCCATTCTCTTGAGATTTTTGGGCGTGCACACATACACACCTGGTATGATTCTTAAGCCACCAGGTCTGAGAATTGGTGGTTAGCCATGTGGGAGTCTAGTGCCTTAACCATTGTGTGTCTTGCTGGCTCCATTATCTACTCTTTTAAAGAATTATTTAATTTATTTATAATGATTTTTTTTTTTTTTTTTTTTTAACAGAGGATTTTTCTATAGGGTGCATATGCTTGCTGGAGAGACAGAGAGGCAGACAGAAAGGGAGAAATCACCCTCTAGAGGACAATGGCCAACTCCAGCCTCTTGGGATTTTGGGCATGCACACGTACGTACCTGGTGTGAGTTTTAAGCCTCTGGATGCAGGACTCAAACTGTGGTTGACCATGTGGGAGTCCAGTGACACAACCATTATGCCATCTGCTGGCCCCTATTACTTTTTAAAATGTAGCCAGAAAGAGACAGAAAAAGGGAAAGTGAGAAAGGTTATTTTGGGCTACCCTTAAAAGATGACATCTTATGTCCTACTCATGGAACAATTATCTCCTAATTAGCACAGTAACCTAATAGGTTCCACTGGACCCATGTCAAAGAGGGAATAGAACAGTTACACCAGTTATGCCACATATCTGGGTCTTAGCCATTCTCTGGGGCTGAGATTGGAATGCAATATCTTTTTTTTTTTTTCTTTTTTTTTTTTGGAGAGGTTTTTGCTATAGGGCGCGTGCGCTCGCCAGACAGACAGAGAGAGACAGAGAGATAGAAAGCAGGAAATCACCCCCCAGGGGGGATGGCCACGCCGCAATCCCTTCTCCTCCATTCTCCTCTCGGGATCCTGGGCACGCACGCACACGCGCCCGGCGTGAGTTTAAGCCGCCGGGTCCGGGACTCGAACCGCGGTCGACTACGTGGGAGTCCAGCGACATAGCCATTACGCTAACTGCTGGTCCCATGGAATGCAATATCTGACTAAAACATGGTACGCTTCAAATGTTGAGGGTTTGAGCAGTGGTGCAGTGGTAAAGCCCAATGGTTTGTGAGGCTGACCCATGTGGAAGGGTTCTGAATTTGCATCTGGAGACTTATCAACATGCTGGGCATGCATGCACCCATGTTCGGGAGCTGGCTGAAGCTGGGGTAGTTGGTGGCATTGAGATTCTATTGGCCATGTTCTCTGTCTTGCTCATGGAAGGAGTAATTAAAAACATTAAGCAGCTGCTTTCTGCTGGGCATATAATGATACACAAGACTTGTGATTTGTGTGCTGTTCTGTGATCAGCAAAGTGGCAGTGACCATGGGGTTATTAAGCATTAGGTGGCCAAACCAGTTCCCTATTTACTGAGATCTTGCTATGTGAACCAATCTCTGTTTTGGGAGCATGGGATAAGATAAAGAAGCTGTCCCTAGTCTTAAGTCTCAGAGGAGGTTAAACAAGTTACCTAATTTCACGGCCTGGCTTCTGTTCCTTACAATGAAGTGGCACACAGCAGGAAAGGTCAGGTGGGGAGCCTGGGTTCTGGAAGGCTTCTGGAGAATTAACACCAAAGGGACAATAGACATAATTTGATTTGGGAACAGGAATAGTGGTCTCATTCTGAGGTTATAAATGATGGTAAAGAAAGGGAGGTAGGAACAAGCAGGTGCTGTGGAACAGATGGAATGAGATCAGTCATTCTACCGGGAGAGGAGAGGAAGAGACGGAAAAGGTGGGAGCAAAGTACAGGTAGGTATTCCCTTCCTGAATTAGTGAGATAGAAGGCCCTGTTTAACATTGATGACTTCCATGGTAGTTTTGTACAATGCATTTCTGGTAGGAGAAATCCTATTTCAAAAATAGACTGTCTGCCTGCTGGCTGCAAGAGCACAGAAGTATGGCATCTTTGTGCTCATAAGCAGAGACTGTCCTGAGTTCTAGAGCTCTACAGTGTGGGGTTCAGGAAATGAACAGGCTGAGGATTTCTTGTTCAATATTTTGATTGAATAAAGGAAAATGCTAGAGAATTAGATATTCCGTAATGGATTGAGTGTTCTTGTCACATGCTGAGTTCCTCCTGGAAATACTTAAATTGTTTTCCAACTGTTCATACATGACAGGGTATTTGTGAGTAAAGCTGAGCGTTGATGAGATGGTGTCCAAGCAGTGTAAGTTGGTGGGAAAGAGCCTGAGCAGGAGTTAGGAGACTCAGTCTCTGATTCTTGATCAGCCTCCAGCAGCTGGAACCTGGATGGGCAAAGACTTTTTCTTTTGGACTTTCATTTCCCTACTTATGTATAAGGTACAAGAGTTAGACAAGTCGTTTCCAAGCCTGGGCTTGTTAAATGTACAAAAGGGCCAACTGGTGGAGTGGTGGTTAAGGTGGATGGATCCCATGTGACTGACCACTGTTGGGAGTCCTAGACTGCATGGTTGGAGTTCTAGACTGGGTGGCTTGAAAAACCATCTGGAAGTGATTTCACAACATCTCCTATGAGCCCTATAGCAAAATTAAAAAACAAAACAAAACAAAAACAAAAACATCAACAATGCCCAGTCTTTTGCCCAGTTTTCAGAATTGGTAGTTCTGGGTAGCACCCAAACATCTGAAGTTTTAACAACTTCCTAGGTGGTGCTGCTCAGGTTTGAGAAACTTTGGATTAAAGAGTCTCTAAGGTCCCTCTGCCTCTGAGAATTCTGAATGTCTAGTAAGATATACTGTCCCTGCCTTCAACCTGGCAAGTGAACAGCAATATGATTACTACTGTTATTAAAAATAGTACTAATGGGGGAACCAGCAGGCAGTGTGGCAAAAGGCACTGGATTCCCACATGGCTGACCGTGGTTCAAGTCCCAGACCTGGTGGCTTGCTTTCTTGCTTTCCCTTTCTCTGTCTCTAGTGAAATTGAAAAAATAATAACAACAGATGGAGTTAAATAGATAAATAATTTTAAAAAATAGTATTAATGGGCCAGCAGGTGGCATGGTGGTTAGGGTGCTGGGTATCTTTTTTGGGGGGGGGAGAGATTTTTGCTATAGGGAGTGTCTGCTCATCAGACAGAGGCAGAGAGAAAGCGAGAAATCACCCCCCAGGGGGGTTGGCCTTGCCGCAATCCCTCTCTCTCCTCTTGGGATCTTGGGCATGCATGCACACGTGCCTGGCGTGAGTTTAAGCCACCGGATCTGAGACTCGAACTGCGGTTGACTACATGGGAGTCCAGCGACATAGCCATTATGCTAACTGCTGGTCCAAAGGTGCTGGATATCTTTATGGCCGATGAATATTTGAGTCCCAGACCTCGTGGCTTGCTTTCTCACTTTCACTCTCTGTCTCTGGCGAGCACATGTGCTTTATAGCAAATTAAATAAAAATGTACAAGATGAAATAATTCTTGAAAAAATAGTATTAATAGAATAGATTCATTGAGTACTCACAATGTGCTAGGTACTGAGCTAAGTGAGCCTGTTGCATGAATTATTTACCTTTTATACCCTCTGGGGGAGGTATTACTCTCACTTTATAGATGAAGAATTTGAGGCTCAAAGAGGTTAAGGTACTTGCACAGTTCCGACCTGCTAAGATAAGTCTGAGGGCATTTGTGGAATATCTACTAAAAACTAGAATTTTTTTTTTTTTAGCTTTGATGGATACATGTTGAATTTAGCCAAGGCTGTTGTTCTCCAACTGTGGTCCTAGATAGCAGCAGCAGCATGACCTAAGAACTTGTAAGAAATGCAGAATTTTGTTTGTTTGATGTAGGTTTTATTACAGTCTGTTTGTTTTGCCAGAGGGTGCATGTACTTGCCAGAGAGAGACAGAGAGAGAAAGAGAAAGCACCCCCATGTTGGGGAGTGGTCACGACACAGTCCACTTCTCCATCCTGTCAGGGCTTTGGACACAATAACACCTGTGTACCTGGCGGTTCTCAAACTGCTGGGTCTGGGATTTGAACTGCCTAATTAGACCACAGGGCCAGCCCTGAATTCATCCATCTATCCTTCCTTCTTTCTGTTCTTCCTTTTCTTGTTTTAGGGCTCATGTAGTCACTGGAGAGAGAAACAGTGAGAAATCACCACACCACACCCCCCGGGCGGGGGGTGGGGTGGGGGTGGGATGGCCGCGCAACAATCCCTTCTCCATTCTCTGGATCTTGAGCACATGCACCTGGCTTGAGTTTTAAGCCTTGGGTCGGAATCTCAAACCCTGGTCAACCATGTGGGAGTCCAGCAATGTAACCATTATGCTATCTACTGGTCCCCAGCCCTTCATTCTTAAAAGATACTTATAACAGATAACAGTTGTAGCAGAGCTAGAGGGAGGGAGGAAGGAAGGAAGGGAGGGAAAGTGAGAAAGCAAACTATCAGGTCCAGGACTCAAGCCTCCACTGACCCTGTAGGAGTCCAGTGCCCCAACTCCCATGCCACTTGCTGGTCCCCTAGGGATCTTTAAACTTTAGAAATGCAAATTCTTAAGCTCCACCCAGAAGTATGGAATCAAACTTAGTGTGGGGCCCAGCCACTTGTGTTTGAATAAGCTGTCCAGGTACATCTGATGCAGGCTGTTTGAGAACCACAGGGCTAAGGAGAGAACACTGCAGAGTGGGACAGGTGTGCTATTTCCTGCTTCAATCAGTGATAAAAAGGTCGGTTGAGCTGCTCAGCTTCCCACAAGGGGGCACTGTGGGCACAGGCTTGGAAGCTACCGCTGTGTTGTCAAGGCTGTTACCCTTGTGGAAGCGTGAAAAAAGCCTGATGCCAGATCAACTGGAGAGGTCACTATTTCTTCTCAGAGAAGATCTAATGGGGGTGGTAATCTTGTTTATAGGATTCGGCCCTCGGCCCTCATATGGAAGCTGAACCTGGAGGGCTTTCTGCTTTTGCATGTGCATGGCGATGTCTGCCCATCCATGCTGCAAGGTCTTTGCAGACTCTGTGCAGACAGCATTCTCCTTTTGTAGCTGCCCAGCCAGACAGCTTGCATTTGCATTTGGTGGGTTGGTGGGGAGCAGAACTCTTTAACTCCAGCAGCCTGTTCTGGTTCAGCCTTCTTTATAGTGCTGTGTCTCTGCCTTGTTCTTTGACAAGCTTGGCAGGGGGCCAGAGTGCTGGGTCACAAGACCTGTCTTTAAGTTACCTGCCTTACCACACTGATGATTGTGGGCAAGTCCCCTTTCTCTGGGCCTCAGTTTCCTGCCATGTAGGATGAAGGAGTGGCATTGAGAAGGCAGCTCTCAGCAGCTTTTTCTCCACATATAAAACCATGCCTCAGGGAGTTGAGGAAGAGACTGACTTGTGGTTCTCAAGGACCTCAGATTGCAGGGGAGCTGTAAGCCCTGCGACATGACATCCATCTCTTGTATCCATTTAAACAAGCCTTTCCAGGGACTTGGTGCAAGGCAGTAAGGTGGAACCTATCAAATTGGATTTTTTTAAAAGTCCAGATCTTTAGACATCCAGGATTTGCTTCTATAGATTTCTGTTCTGTTTGGAAGAGGAAAGATTTACACAACATTCTCCTCCTCTTAGCTGCAGTGTGTATTTCTTCCAAGAATACATTGCCTAGGAGGGGCTTCAGCATTCACCTCATTAATCCAGGGATTGGCATGCTACACTCATGGTGATCATTCACCCAGCTGAGCTGTGGCTGGACAGTAAGTCTCAGAAATTGCCTTTTCTTAGTGCTGTAAATGCACACATCTCAGAGCCACAGGAATTCAAGAGAATGTCTGGCCTAGGCCTCTACTGGGTCCCATCATCTATGGTGGTATTCAGAAAGTTTACTTAGAAATTGCCCAACCCATAGGACACAACATTGACCTGCAGCTCTCTTTGATGGAGGAAGTATCTGGAATGCTTTTCTCTTCCTGTTAGGCCTCCTTAGAGAAGAAAAATTCTTTAGTTGATCTTGGGCCCCCTTGCAGCATGCAGATGCTGTAATGTTCTGTTTATGGATGAGGCCACTGAAACACAGAGAAGTTAGGTGACTTTCTCCCAAGTGTCTCAGCTCATTAATGATGGAGAGAGGACTGAGTTTCAGACCTTTTCACCTGTTGAGTAAAAACTGGTGAGCCATTTGCTACCCAAATGCTATTTCTTACACTTTAAAGTTACAAAGCACTGCAGTGTTGTCTATTTGGTTCAATGCCCTGTACTGTGTACATTAGGTACACAGTGTTCTCTGGGAGATTGAGTTAAAACACCAACCACTGATGCTCCTTGAGCTGGCTTTGTCATTGGTTTAGATGGTGGGGTAGGTAGGAGGCCCAGCTTAAACCTCCTTGAACAATGAAGACACAGTTGCTCACCTAAGAAGCCCCCTAGCTGCTTTCAGTGTTGTTGGCTGCATGGCACAGCAATACTATAAGGACTGAGTTCTCTCAGCTTTGCTGTCCAATGTTGGTGCTTTTCTGTAGGCTAGTGCCAGTCACAGCTGGGCTAGTGGGGTCGGGACTGGGAGAGGCAAAGAAGAACTTAGCATGTGGAAGTTAAGGAGGTGTTCACTTGGGCTGGTACAAATTCAGGGATGACACATCTTGATTCCAAGAGTGCCTTGTCCTAGTCCTGGGCCTTGGGAGAAGCCACCCATTCCTCACCAAGGCCTGCTCAGATGTCACCTGTGCCATTTCTGCTCCTCTTTGAGTGACTGGAACTGTCTCCGGGCTCACCCAACTATAAAGGAGGCTAGAAAATGTAGGCTAGCTCTAGTCCAGGCAAACGTGGGGAGATAACTACCAGTCTGCCACAGCTGGAAGTGGATGCGTCCTGGGGACCCTTTGAATAGAAGCCTCTCAAGCAAAAGGGGAATTTAATTTGATGGAGGGGAGGTTGTCTAATAACCAAAAGGTAGACAGTGCTGATGGCCTCCCTGGGGCTGGGGTGGGAAAGTCATTCCAGAACAGATCAGGTCTTCTTTTTCTCTTCTTCCTTCCTTCTCTTTGAGCATATGCCTTTCTGTCTTTGCAGGCCAGCTTTTTATTTTTTTCCTCCCCTCCTTTCTTTTTCATGATGACCACAGGCTTACATTGCTCCCATTTGGAGCAGCACTTCACAGGAGAAAATACTGATTGGCCTAAACAAGAGAGGGTCCTTCTTGGTCTGGCCAGCTCATGGAGTCTACTCTCTCCTTCCTGGTGTTGAGGACTTGCTGAGAAGGAATGACGGCAGGAGGGCTGCCTATATGTCCCCTGCAGCCCCTATTCATATTGCTAAGGCTTCTGCTTTCTCTTCCTCATCACTCTCAGATGACCCCAAATTGTCATTTAAAAAAAAATTTACTGAACTACCATTCACCTACCATGATATTCACCCTTTTAAAGTGTATGGTTTGGTGGGTTTCAGTATATTCACAGAGTTGTGTAACTAGCACTATTGCCTAATTTTCGAACAAGAAACCCTGAGGACCAAGTGGTGGTGCGGAGGTAGCACAACTGGACCCACATGGCAGAGGTTCTGGGTTCATGGCCTGGAACCTCCCTGAGCACGTCAGGCTTGTGCATGCCTGATTTAGACTGGTTTCTTTTTGGAGTGGGTTATGGTGTGGTGACCCTGTTGAGGTGCTTGTCTTTCTATCTCCGTATCTTTCTCTGTCATGGAAAGAAGGAAATAAACTTTAAAAAAAATAAAAAAAAGAAACCCACACCAATTGGCAGTCACTTCCTATTTCTCCCAGCCCTAAGCAACTGCTGATCTACTTTCTGTCTCTGTAGGTTTGTCTGTTCTGGACATTTCCTATAAATGAAATCACAGGATATATAGTCTTTCATGACTATAGTTTTTCATTCATCATAATGTTTGTGAGCTTCATCCTTGTCATAGCATGTATCAGTACTTCATTTCTTTCTTAAAAATATAGCTTATTGAGATAAATAAACTATTAGAGTATAAAACTCCGTAATATATATATATATATATATATATATATATAAATAAATAAATATATTACGGAGAGGTTTTTGCTATAGGGTGCATGCACTTGCCAGAAAGAGAGTCAGAGACAGAAAACGAGAAATCACCCCCCACGGGGGATGGCCACGCCACAATCCCTTCTCCTCCATTCTCTCGGGATCTTGGGCATGCACGCACGTATGCATGGCGTGAGTTTAAGCCACCAGGTCCAGGACTTGAACTGCAGTTGACCACATGGGAGTCCAGCGATGTAGCCGTTACACTGACTGCTGGCCCCAAAACTCAGTAATTTTAAAGTATCTTCAGAGAATTATACAACTTTCACCACTATCTAATTCCAGAACATTTTCATATTTGCAGAAAAGAAACCCCATACCCATTAGTAATCCCCATTTTCCTCCCCATAGTCCTTGACAACCACTAATTTGTTTTCTGTTTCTGTCTGTTAGCTTATTCTGGACATTTCATATAAACAGTATCATACAGTATGTATGATTTTGGGCCTGGTTTCTCTTACATAGCATAATGTTTTTGAGATTCATCCATGTTACAACATGTATCAGTACTTCATTCCTTTGAGTTGACAAATAATATTCCACTGTATAGATGATCGGCATTTTGTTTAGCTGTTCATCAGACAACGGATATTTGGGCTGTTTCTTTTTGTCTATTCTGAATAAATCTGCAGCTATGAAAATTCATGTGCAGATTTTTGTGTAGATCTGTTTTCATTTTGTCTGGATATATATCTAGGACTGGAATCAGTAGGTTATATGTTAACTCTGACATTTTGAGAAACTGGCAAATTGTCTTCCAGAAGCAACACCATCTTAAGCTCCCTCAACAATGTTTAAGGATTCTAAATTCTCCATATTCTCTCCCATACTTGTCATTGTCCGTCCTTTTGATTTTAGCCATTCAAGTGGGTGTCAAGTAGTATCTCTGTACGGTCTTGATTTGCATTTTTTTAATTGCCAGAGGATATGTTCACTCACCAAAGACAGATAGGAAGTGGGAAGGGAAAAAGCTCTTCCGACAGGGCGTGGTCTTATTACAAACTCTTCTCCATTTCTACTTCCTGTCGGGATTTTAGGTATGTGTGCACACAGGCCCAAGATGTTTTTTAAGTTGCAGGGGCTAGGCTTTGAACTGCAGTTGTCCATGTGGGATTTGGCTCCCTTACCCACAAGATTACAGGGCTAGCACATTGATTTGCAGTTCATAATAACTAATATTTACATCTTTTCATGTGTTATTTGCTGCTTATATATATGATATTAATATATAAGTATATTTATTATAGATATAGTTACATATTCTGTATAATATGTATTTACATATTAAATGTACTTATATATTTATGTAAATATATAAGCATATTATATATAATATATACTTATATAATATATTTATATTATATATTTATATAATATATATACTGACATTATATGTATACACATATATATATATTTATTTATGTATTTTTAAGGTTTTTGCCATATGGTGCATGTGCTTGCTGGAGCGAGACAGAGACAGAGAGAAGGAAAGTGAGAAATCACCCCCTTCCCTGGAGAGACAGCCATGCTACAATCCTTTCTCCATTTTCCTCTTGGAATTTTGGGCATGCACGCAAACATGCTCACCAGGTCTGGGACTAGAATTGCAGTTGACCATGTGGGAATCCAGTACCTTAGCCACCCTGCCACTTGCTGGCCCTGCTTATATGTGTTTTTAGGAAAAATGTCTATTCAGATCCTTTATCCATTTTAAAATTTGGTAGTCTTTTTATTATTGAGTTGTGTTTATATATCCTGGACCCAAGTCTCTTACCAGATAAATGGTTTCCAAGTATTTTCTGCTTTTCTGTGGACTGTTTTTTCTTCTTTGATGATATCTTTTAAAAAGCAAATTTTATTATTTTCTTTTATTGCCTTTTTCTTTTAGATTTTTGCTATGGGCATGTGCGCTCACTGGAGAGACAGAAAGGGAGAGAGAGACATAGAGACAGAAAGCAAGAAATTACTCCCCAGGGAGCAATGACCAATTCATAATCACTTCTCCATTTTTGAGATTTCGGACATGTACACACACGCACCTGGCATGAGTCTTAAGTGCCAGGTCCAGGACTTGAACCGTGGTCGACTATTTGGGAGTCCAGTGACCTAACCATTGCACCATCTTCTGGTCCCTATTTCTTTGTTTTTGATATTATTTCTAAGAAACCATTGCCTGTCACAAAGATTTACCGCTGTGTTTTCTTTCTTTCTTTCTTTCTTTCTTTCTTTCTTTCTTTCTTTCTTTCTTTCTTTCTTTCTTTCAGAGGTTTTTGCTATAGGGCACATGCACTTGCCATAAAGAGACAGAGAGAAAGTGAGAGATTATCCCCCCCCCCCCCCCCCCCCAGTGGGGATGGCCACACTGCAATCCCTTCTCCTTCATTCTCTTCTTGGGATCCTGGGCATGCATGCACATGCCCCCCAGTGTGGGTTTAAGTCACTGGGTCCAGGACTCAAACCAAGGTTGACTACATGGGAGTCCAGTGACATAGCCAAAATGCCAACTGCTGGTCCCAATACTTAATTTTTTAAAAGAGGTTCTTGCCATAGGGCACATGTACTCGCTGGAGAGAGACAGAGACAGGAGGAGAGGGAAAGTGAGACATTAACTCCCCCCAGGGATAATGGCCATGCCACAATCCTTTCTCCTCTATTCTTGGAATCGTGAGCACACATGCACATGCATTTGGCATGATTTTCAAATTACCAGGTTCAGGACTTGAACTGCCATGTGGGAGTCTAGCAATGTAACCACTACGCCAATGTAACCACTACGCCATCTGCTGGCCCCTTGGGATCTATTCTGAATTAGTCTTTGTAGATGGTGTGAGAAAGGGGGCCGACTTATTTCTGTTGTATATGACTTTCCAGCTGTCCTAACTCCACTGAATATACTGGCACCTTTGTGGAATAATCAAGTGTTGCTACTTCTGGGTTTTCTGTCCTTGGAGATTGCTGTCAGTTCCATGAGACTTTGAATATAACAATAAAATCTTTCTTTTTTTAAAGGGAGATTTTTGCTATTGGGTGCGTGCACTCTCCTGAGAGAGAGTGTGACAGAGAGACAGAAGCAAGAAATCACACCCCGGGGGGATGGCCACGCCACAGTCACGTCTCCATTCTCCTCTTGAGATCTTGGGCACACACATGTGCCTGGCATGCATTTTAAGACCAGGTCTGGATCTTGGACTATGTGGGAGTCCAGTGATGTAACCATTATGCCATCTGCTGGTCCCAATAATATCTTCTTTCTATTGAGCACCTGTTACTCACTGTGGTAGCTATGTATATTATTCTCCCCTCTTCAGAGGTAAGGAAACCAAAACTCAGGAGTTAAACCATCTGCTGAGTCACTCAGAAAATGGCAGAGCTAGACCTTAAACTTAGGTCAATGTGTCTCCAAGGGCTTATCCCTATGCTTGTGATTCTCTGGTACCAGGAGTTCCCACCGTTTCTTTGAGGGTCATGACTAGTCACACATGTCTGTGGCAGGGATTATGGCCTAAAACGTAAATGTAGATTGTATGATTTTACAGTGTAATGAGGATACAAAAAAATAAAAAAGAAAAAAGAAAAAGGAATGTTGTCCCCAGCTGTCTCCATAAGCGGTGGTCACACAGAATGAAGAATAGTGGGTCCTGCTCTGCCATGTCCCATTGGATATTTCCTGGAGATCCTGTTGTTTTTGGAAGCCATGAAGAGGAGCCATTTAGAAAAGAGTATCAAATGATGACTTACTTTCAGGTGATGGCACGTGGGGCCTGTAGAAGAGGTTTAGGGTATCTAGTTGGAAAAGAGAAGAAAGAGGCACTGTTGGCCAAGTCTATCATGTGGGAAAACTGGCAAGATTTGTCCTGGAATGAAGATTCAGGGAAATGAATTTGGCTGGACAGAAGGAAGTTTTTAAAACTCAGAGCTAGGGGAAGAAGGGAAGGACTACCTTGGGGAGCACTGAGCTTCCTGCTTGATGGTATATAAGCAAAGTCTGGCTGCTTATTTGATGGGATTGCTACAGAGGCTTTTTGGATCTTCAGTGAGGTGTAGGCCTGGGGGATTCTTAGGGTTCCCTTTAACCCCCAAAGCCTACACGTCATGGCTTCTGGCTTAACCGGGACTTCCTATCCATACAGCTGGAATTGCTCCCAGCCCAGATCTGTCATGTTTCACTGATCCTGAGGGCTAAATTTGGAATTTAATAACAACACTTCAGATTTATGTAGCCCGTTTCCTTGGAGGCACTTCATCTGTTATCCCATTAATTCTCATAACATCCTGGACAGAAGGTGAGGGAGAGTGAGAAAGAAGGAATCTCTTTCTGGCTTCTTCACTTCCTGAAGGTGAGAGATGACTGGAGCAGGAGCAAGCCAGGGACTGGAGGAGTGGCTGCATCATTGCCCCCTTGGCTGTCCCCTTAAGATCAGGTTTCCCATGGAATAAAGGGTACATCTCTCAGGAAGATGCTTGTGTCTTGGGCACAGCATCTTTTTTTTTTTTTTTTTTTTTTTTTAAAGAATGATTTATTTACTTTTATTATTTAAAGAATTATTTATTTACTTTTATTATTTTAAAAGAATTATTTATTATTATTATTATTTTCCAGTTTGATCAGAGAGAGAGAAAGAAGAAAAGTGAGAAAGTGAACCACCAGGTCAAGGACTCAAACTGCAGTCGGTCTTCTGGGAGTCCATTCAGTGCCTGTAACCACCATGTCACCTGCTTGACCAATTTGATTAGTTTTTAATTTGATGAGAGAGAGAGAAGAGAGAGCGAGCGAGCTAGAAAGTGAGAAAGCAAGCCGCCAGGTCCAAGACTCAAACTGTGGTTAGCTGGCCATGAATCCAGCACCTCAACCACCATGGTGCTTGCTGGCCCCAGGGCACGGCATTTGGTGATTTGATTCCGCAAATGTTAAAACATCCTCTATGTGTGTAAGTAGGTAGACTTCATCAGGGGTGGGTAGAGATGAGTGTGAAGGCGAGTAAGATGAAGCCTGAGTGCCAAGATCTGGGGAGATTAAAGTGTCCACTATTAACCTGCTTGCAGAGGGAAGGGTCTAGAGGCAGCAGATGGCTTACGGTGGTAGTAGGAGTGAGTGTTTGAACCTAGTTTGGGAAGAGTCCAAGAGAGGACTCTGGAGTCCAGTTTTCCTATTTCTTGGTCCCATAGTGTGGGTAGTCCTTGCTTTTATGGCCCACTCTCTCCAGGAGAAGATTGCCTGGGGGGATCTATAACACCCTAAGCTTCTGGCTAGAGTGCTGTTGGGTGGATGAAGAGAGACCCAGGAATGCAGAGGAGGGACGATGGATTCTCCTAGTCAAGAGGGCCACTGGAACTGGCTACGAAGTTGAACAAGCATGGAAGGGAAGGGTAGCTCCAGTGGATGGCTCTGCTGGGGAAAAGACAGATATGGGGTTTTTGACTACTCCAGATCACACTGTCACACGTACCTCAACAGATTCTCTCAAATAGCTTCTATATCCTCCTGAGCTCTTTTCCTCCATGCCTTGGCATTTGTGTTTCAAGCTGGCCCTTGACAATTGCTTCAGCCTACAGTGAGGGGCCGCTTGGCTGGACTCTCCTTGTTTCTGAGGCAGGTGAAGCACGTGTGGAAACCCACGACCACAGACTGCAGACTATTACAGCTGTAAGGTGCCTTGAAGAGCATCTGGTGCTACCCTTTCCTTCCCTCTTTTGCACACGAGGGAATTGGGGCTTGGAGTTGTAAACAGTGGGGAGATTTTTCAGGAAGAGAAAAAAGATGGTGCCTAGACCTGGAAGCAGAAGAAAGAAGGTTGGTTTGCAGCAGGTAGAAATGACAAGACTGAGGACATGAGGCTGGAAAGGTAGGTCAGCTGGAACCAGTAGCAGGTACAGGTGGTTTTCCTGGACGGAAGTTTAACACAGAGTTTTGATGCCATTAGATGTGCTTTAATAAAGAGCACTGGTCAGAAACAGCTCTTATGTTTGCTGCTTCACCTGCTCCCTGCTGGTCCTCCCACCAGGGAGAGCACCTTCATTCTCCATGTGCTTGACCTCAAAGCCTTGCTATCAGCCTCGACTCTCACATTTCTCATCCAGTTCATCAAAAATCTTTTGGCTCTTTCAAAATATATCCAGCATCAGACCTCTTCTCACCACCCTACGGCTCTCTGGTCCAGGCCACCACTGTCTCTTACTCGTCTCACTGTGTAGCCACTGTGCTGTGCTCCTGATAGCACCTTTCTCCCTCTAGTCTCTTCTCCATGAGCAGCTAGAGTGGCACTGTGAATGGGTCAGATGAGTTAGCTTCTTTTTCAAGAATGAAAGAAGTAGAATGAAACCTGGGGGTTTCAACTCTCACTCAACCAGATGCCAGAAGGCTGACTATGACCCACACGGCCCTGCACGGCCTGGCCTCCCACCTTCTTCCACTGGCTATTCTTTGCTCCAGCTGTTCTTCCAACACTTTAGGGTTTCCTTTTCATTTCATTTTTTCTCCTCAGTATTCACTTTTACTTATTTATTTTTCTTGTTTATTAATTGCTTCCCTTCTAGAAAGGAAGCTTCATGAAGTCAGAGATTTTTTTTGTGTGTATCTAATTGTTCATTGCTGTGTCCCCAGCACTTAGAGCAGTTCCTGCTACACAGCACAATGAACAAATACTTGGGAATGACTGAATGGCTGCATGGTGGCTATGTGGGGAGTTGGGCTGGGAGGTGGAGGTGGAGAGACCAGTTGTGGCCAAGACCAAGTAAGATGATGATTTTTGGGTCTGTAGAATCCCATGGTTTAGATCTTCTTCCCCTGCTATGTTACGTAAGCTATCAGTTGAGAAGAGCCTTTAGATGTGGTTTGTCCAATCCCCTCTTTGTCTATGTGGGAAAATGAGGTATATAAAGGATGTTCTCCCCTAAGGTAGCAGAGTCCAGTCTCTCTGTCTCCCAGATGGATATCTTATTAACTCCCTTCTCATTGTGGGGTAGGAGACATGCCCCTGGATTTGTGGCCATGACTGCAAGTCTCTGTTGGGGAAGTCAGTGGTGGGTGAGGGCCTGTCATGGTGACGGAGAACACAAGATACTTTTCTCAGTGGTCACTTTGAGGGGATGTAATGACTTCTACCCCAAGGTTCTGCCTATTAGTTAGGAAGCTGAGATGCCTATTTAGTAATTTATGGGAAGACAGATCTTGGAGGATCTTCCTGTTGCCTCTCCAGGAATCCATTCCATCTTCCTTTTATTCCCCCCCACCCCCCTTTTTTTTTTGTGGGGCTGATCTTAACTGGCTTAAGCCAATGAAAGAATGAAAGTATGGCATTCACCTCTGCCATAGTGATGACATGGGAATAAGCAGCAACCTGACCTGAACCAATCAGCACATGGAATTGCCCTTGGCCCAAGTGACTGATTGAAGTGGGTCCAGTCAGAGTTGTGAGAAGGCTTCCATTTGATGGCCAGAGAGAGATCTCTTTTGCTCCAGGTGGTACCATGTATAGATTCGAGACTCAGAACATTTGCAGACATTTTGCTACCATGAGGGAAACCAACCTGAGGACAAAGTTGATGTTCAGATCAGGGGAGAGGCAAGAGAATAGCAGGGATAGCTCAGCCTCTGTGACACAGTTAATAGCCTACTGGACTGCAGAGCTGCAAGCCGCATGCCCACTGTGTTCAAGTCCCTAGTCTGGTCAGCCTAAAAACATGCCAGGCACGTGTGCATGTGCCCAGGACTTGAGGGCTGGAGGAAGGGATTGTGGGGTGATAGAGTCCTATGGAGGGTCCTTCCCCCACCCCCACCCCTCATTGCACATGCATGTGCCCTATTGGTTTGTCATGAATTTTAAAAAAAAGGGCAGGGAGACAGCCAGTGCCTTGTTCAAACCCACCTGAAGAACTGATACTCCTGGACTCTAGTTACAGAGGCTAATAAATGTTGCTTAAGGTAAATAATTGTTAAATGAATTACTTAAGGTATTTTTAGTTGATTTATCTGTCACTTATTAATGAAAAGATATAAAAAAATTTTTTATCAAAAATTTGTTTTACGGGGCAGTTTTGTAATATAGTAGGGATTAAGACTCATGTTATCCTTACCCTCCAAAAGCACGTGGTCTAGAAGCTATACAAGGAGAAACATGAGTGTCACACATGATTCCAGACAGACACAAAACCAGGCTGAGTCCAAACAAAAATCAGAGCTGTTTTTAGGTTGATCGCTGCTCAGATAAAGGTTGTTTGCTGGCCTGGACTCTGTTGTAAAGGCTTAGTTTCAGGGTGATTTTCTCCATGTTACTCATGAATCCCAGGAGTTTTGGAAAAGTCTGTGATCAGGAGTAGGGGCAACAATTAAAGACCATTTGAGTGCCAATGTGACAGAGCCCAGAAACAGGGTCCCCCTAAGTGCAGGAAGGTCGCTGATCACTGGGTGACTTGCCATGGAATCCTGCTGTAGTTAGGAAAGAAATACAAACTGATATTTGGGTGATAGGTAGTGATGGGGTTAGTGTGAGTGGGGCTGGGATTGCCAGAGCCAGGTGTGGCTGTTGCTGGAACTGTGCTCCACAGCCCTCTCCAATCCCTGCTCCTCTGAGAAGCCTGTCTCCCACAGGCGTGGAAGGTAAGTGCCAACAAACACTCTGAGCTCTTTCTTCCTGAAGATGGGCCAGCTTGGGCTACCAATATGGTCTCCAGGGAGAAGAATCTTGGGACCAGGGAGAGAAACCCACCTTCCTACAGTTGCTGGCTTTTAATTCCCCACAGACCCCCAGTAGGTCTTGGGAGGTTCTCAGTCAGAGGGGATGGCAGTGGGCATACTTGTCCCAGAGGTCCCTGTACACATCCACGCTGCCACTTGTAAGCCTACATGTGCTGGAGTCATGGTGGCTTTGTGCCACTCATGCATAGGATCCTTTGCCTTACTGTGCCCTTGGTGGACAGTGACCCATGAGCTCCTTCATGAAATATTTGTTTGTTTATTATTTATTTATTAAAGAATTATTTTATTTAACTTTATTTTTTAATTTGAGAGAGGGAAGAGATAGAGAAGGAAAGTGAGAAAGCAAGCTGCCAGGTCCAGGACTCGAACCACGGTTGGCCATGTGGGAGTCCAGTGCCCTTAACTACCACACCACCTGCCGGCCCAAACTCCTTCATGGAATATTTATAAATATATGAGAAAATGTGATCTTACAGAGAAAACCAAGTCCGTTCAAGCATACTTGGCAAAATATTTAAATGTTCATGAAGAAGTAACACAAGTGCTTCTTCATTAATGCAATAATCGCAGTATCTTGTGGCAGGTCTAATAACTTAATGACTATTGTAATTCAAAGAAGTAATAGCAGAGTGATGGGTGGAGATATCTTCAGCAGCTGTGATGTTATATGAAAATATCTGTGATTTCTAATGGCTGTGAAGTCTATGAAACTGCTCCAACTACGGGATTTATTATCTGCATTCACAAAAGAAAAATCTAAAGTTAGTGGAAATAAAGTTGTAAATTTTTAACCCATGAGTCCCCTTCATTCTATTCATTAACTCCAAGGGAGTGGTTGTGGCCCTTGAGGTGAGTGCCTTAGTGACAGTCAAAAAATCACTTCCTGGGGCTAACTTAATAAAGTCATTCAGTTATTAGACTTAATGGCATAGTGTTAAGGTGCTGGACTCCTATGTGGCCAACTGTGGTTCAGGTCCCAGACCTAGTGGCTTGAAACACACTGGGCATGTGTGCATGTGTGCCCAAAATCCTGAGAGGAGAATAGAGAAGGGGTTGTCGGATTGTGGTGTGTCCATCACCCCCCACCCGACCGGAGGTGTGATTTCTTGCTTTCTGTTTGTCTCTTTCTATCTCTCTGGTAAGCACATGTGCCCTACAGCAAAAATCTCTCTTAAAAAAAAAAACAAAAAAACAAAAAAACCACCAAAAAACCAAACTCTTCCCTGTATATATGAAATGATGTAGCTGTGTGCACCTCCACACCTACTGGGATCCTCTTACACACAGAGCTACAGAGGACACTGCCCCGGGCAGACCTACTGTGCACACACACACACAGCCACAGGTGTACCCAGAGAGACACTGTATGTGTGTGCATGTATGGGCACGTGCACACACATCCAGCACCCAGGGCCATAGGTACACATCCCCCCTGAAAAATGTAAACACAACTTACACAGACTGGGGAGCTAAAGGGACACAATGCTCACACCTGAATCATGTGAACACATGTACCTGGCTATAGTACACATGCACACATAATTCTAAATCCCAGCAGGGTAGACAGGGCCCCTGGGCTTAATGTGGTCACTATGTGACAGCATGAGTAGAGGAGGTCAGATTCATGCCCTCTGGACACTGCCCCTAAGTGCCAAGGAGGCCCAAGAATTCTGGAGGAGAACAAGAATTCTTGTCTGATCCTCTTTCCTGCAGTATAAACCACTGAGGAAGTCCTAGTCTGCCTCTTCATGGGTGATGGGGATCTGGTTGATGGTGTCCTGCCTCCAGGAGTGAGCCACCTCCAGGGAGCCTTCACTTTGAGTTTGTCTAACCCCAAGGGGGCAATAGGGGAGTGGGCCCAGTACAGTGATGGGGCGCCCTCAAAAGAAAGCATCCTTCATTGGTAATGAACATTATGTCTGCAGAAACTAATGGCCCAACCTCCTATTCAGTTTATGTAAAATAAAACAGGCCATATGCTGCTGCTTTCAGAGTTTGGGTGTTTAAATTAAATGTTGTTTAATGAATATTCAAACCCATTTGCTCCAAAGTTGTGCTCAATGTGGTGGCGGCTCTGAGGCCTCCTCCCTCCTTACAGCCCCCTCCCTGCTCCAGTACCCAGGGTATTAAGCCATTAGAACGGGGTGTGAACATCCAGGCATCTGTCTTCCAACGGAAAGTTGGATATTAAAATGCCGGAGCAGATGACAGTATAAATAAAGACATACAGTGAGAGGATTGTCTGGTTATTTTTTTGTTTGGTAATTAAGACTGAGGAGGTTTTGACTTAAGTTCTATCTTATTGAGAAACAGAGGTGGTGGTGAGGCGAGACCTCTCCACCTCTTCCGTCAGTGTACTACCCATCAGCCCAGAGAGGGGTTCCACATTTGGCCGCCGTGTAACTGGTTTATTGATGAGTACCAACTTGGTGGCGCAGAAACAGAATGGTTTTATTTTTCTCCAGTCACTTCTTTCTATTGAACTGTGTCAAATTACCCTTAACATAAACTGGAGCTGAGGCCATGGCTTTATATGGTCATTTAAAGTCCAGCCTGGTTCAAACACTGGCTGCTCTCTGATTGAATCTCTCTCCTTCTCCATCAGAGGCTAGACCCATGCTTGGATGATAAAAATGGGGAGGAGAGAGATCTGCTCTCTCACCCCTCTGCCATCCAGGGCCTTGGGTCTTATTCCTCCAGGGCTGGAGGCAGGGCTTCCCCAAGAGTGGTGGGAGGAGGTGGTCCCTGTGGGTGGCAGATGTATCCGCTCTGGTCCCAATTTGTCAATAGTTTGCTTCCCTGTCATGTGGTAGATGGTGGGGCTGGTGTCCTTGGGTAGATCAAGCTCATGCCAGCACCACCCATCACTGAGAATCCCCCTAGAGAGAGACAGTGGGTTTTTCTTCAGCCCCACAAATACTGTACAACCCTGGTCTACTTTCTGGGTGGGGTATTGTTTCTCCTGGTCTGTTCCAGGGTTCTGGTCTATCCTCTAACCTCTGCACCTTTATGTGGCTACACAGAAGGGCCTTGGGATCAGAAGTGCAGAGGCTCTCATCCCTTTTTTTCCTAGACACTCTACACTGTGGTCCTCCATATCCAGCTGCTGACGTGGCCTCTTCCTATAAGCCTCTGCCTTCATAGATCACCAGAAGAAAGTGGGTGCAGTGCTCCAAGCTCATGTACATCCCCAAGCTTTGGGGGAACCAGGTCAACCTCACCCAAGTATCCTCATCTAGATTTTTATTCCTTACTCATAGCAGTATCCAGGAGGGGCTGCAGATCCTGCAGCCCAATAAGTACCCAGTTGGGAAGGGAAATGCCATTTTTTGGACAGCCCCCCGTCTCTGAGTGATACTCTAGGAGCCCTCCCCCATCAAAACCATGTGCTCTCTATAGGACCAATTCTCTCATAACCCTCTTGTTCCTCCCCTTTCAGTATTTTATGTAGATTGTGTGCATGTGTGTGTGTGTGTGTGTGTGTATGACAGATTGGGGTTGGATCTGGTATACAGGGTCTGGTTCAGTTTCTTCTTTTTTAATTTTTTTTGGAGAGGTTTTTGCTATAGGGCGCGTGTGCTTGTCAGACAGAGAGAGACAGAGAGACAGAAAGAGAGAAATCACCCCCCAGGGGGGATGGCCATGCCACAATCCCTTCTCCATTCTCCTCTTGGGATCTTGGGCACGCACGCACACACGCCCGGCGTGAGTTTAAGCCACCGGGTCCGGGATGCGAACTGCGGTAGACTACGTGGGATTCCAGCGACATAGCCATTACGCTAACTGCTGGTCCCTGGTTCAGTTTCTTCTTAATGGTACCCTTGGGGAGATATCTGCTGCTGGTGGCTCTCTTAGATGTTGGCAATGAGTATCTCTGTCTTTAGCAAAGATCCCCAGTGTCCAAAAATAAAGTCCAAATTGGTGTCCTATTGCACACATTTAGAAAGGGTTTGTCTATGACTGGAATGATTTTAGAAACAACAGGGAAATCTGGGACCAGCAGATGTCATAATGGTTATGTTGCTGGATTCCCATGTAGTGGACGGTGGTTCGAGTCCCAGACCCAGCGACTTGAAACTCATGCCAGGCATGTGTAAATGCGTGCCAAAGATCCCAAGAGGAGAATGGAGGAGAAGGGATTGTGGCGTGGCCATCCCCCCAAGGGTGATTTCTCGCTTTCTGTTTCTCTCTCTCCATGAGCGCGCTTGCCCTATAGCGAAAACCTCTCTTAAAAAAAAGAGAAAGAAACCTCATGAAAATCCTCATTTTCTACCCCTTCTCTCCTATCCCCAAGCCAGCTCCAAACTCAAGGAGTTCACATTGCTCCCATGCCTCAATCACCTCCATCTGAGAGACTCCCTGAGCCTCCTTCACCAGCCCTGAGCTCTCTGCATCTCTGTTTCCACTTAAACAGCCCACCCAGTTTTTATCTTCTCATATCCAACATCATTTCCCTTTCCTCTTTGTAATCCAAGCCATTGTTTTCTTTATAGTAAAAAATTTTCCAGAAGCCCAGCACTTAATTGAGCAGCTACTATATGCTATGTCCTGTGACAGATGCTAGGGATCCAGGAACCACCCTTGAAGAGCAGAATTGTTGCTTCCCTCAGGGAGCTTTTGACCCAGTGGGAACCAAGAGCCATGGATCTCAGGAGAGACTCAAAATAAAGTAGTCAGAGCACAGCGGACAGACTTTCACCCTTGACTGGGAATGCAGAGAAGGTTTCCTGGAGGGTTGCAGTCTTGCAACCTTACTCATAAGGTAAGAAATGTAGGCGGGGCATCCCAGAGAAAGAACAGCAAGAACAGGGACCAGCAGATGGTGTAATAGTTATGTTGCTTGACTCCCACATAGTTGACTGCAATTTGAGTCCTGAACCTGGTGGCTTAAAATTCACGCTGGGTGCATATGCCTGTGTACTCAAAATCCTGAGAAGAGAATGGAGGAGAAGGGATTGTGGCAAGGCTATCCCTCCTGGCAGGTGATTTCTCGCTTTCCATCTCAGTCTCTCCAGTGAGCCTATAGCACAAATCTCTTTTAAAAAATTAAAACAAAAACAAGAACAAAGGCACATGGAATGACATGAAAGTGCCAAGACTTTGGAGCAAGCAGTTCCATGTGTCTGGAGTATGTACTCATCTCTTATGACATAATGTCGAAGGGGGGAGGTACCAGCTGATCAGCCACCTCACCCCATCATCCACTTTGTGATGGGGCGATGGCAAGGGAGAAGGTTTGCTGCGGCTTACACGTGGAGGTATCTTACTGGTTCTTGCCTGACCATGGTGTCCACATCTGCCTTTACCACTGTCCTGGAGAACTGGGCACCTCTAGTGAGGTCAGGTTGGTGATTTCTTTCTATGGTTTTGTTGTGTGCATGTGTGTGAATGTGTGTATGTGTGTGTGCACTGAGATTGGCAGGGAGCCATTGTCCCAACTGAGACTATTCCCGGGGCTCAGGATGCATGTGGACACATATGCCTGGCTCTGTACCCAGAACTCCCTGTATACATGCATACACAATCTTAAGCCCAGGCAGGATAGCCCTGGTTCAGTGTGATCACTGTGTGACAGTCAGCATGGGCAGAGGAATTCAGGTTCATGCTCTCAGGATGCTGCCCTGCAGTGTATGAGCATGTGTCCCTATAGCTCCATGGGCAGGTATAAATTGTGTGTCCATTTCTGAGTAGGGATGTGTACACAAGGCTCCATATGCCCTCACATGCAGATGCACACACATGCGGTGGATACTCCTAGCGGTATTCCTGTAGCTCTGTATGTGTATGTGTTCACAGCAGGTCTGCCTGGGGCAGTGTTCTCTGTAGCTCTGTGTAACAGCATCCCAGTATGTGTGGAGGTGCACACAGCTACATCATTTCATATGTACATGGAAGTATTTTTTTGACTATCTGTCACTCAGGGGTTCTTACTTTGGAAGCTACAACCACTCCCTGGAGTTCAAGGATAGAATACAGGAGGCCCATGGGGAAAAGTTACAACTCTAACTCCAATAATCTCTAAGATTTTTCTATTGCAAACGCAGGTAATAAACCCCATAGTTGAAGTAGCTTCAATGACTTCATACCCAGTGGTCCTGGCTCTTGATCATCTACATGTACATTATCCATACTGGGTATATTTGATCCCAGTTTGAATGAATTCCTGGTCCCAGGCCCATGCCTAGGTCTCTGACTCTCCCGGGTGACTGGTGAGGACTTGCAGAACAAATTTTCTTGATAACCAGAGCTACACAATTCTGGAACTGAACGTGCTCTAAGGAAGCCATTCATTAGTTTCTTCCTATCAGTGCCAGAGCCTGCACTGGGATTTGGGGGATAGCACAATAAATAAGATACAGATCCTGTTCTCAAGGGGTTCATGGTCTAGTGCAGCTGTGAGTAGATTCTGTGATGTGTGTGCTTAATGGCATTGGGCGCAGCAGTCAGCCCCTTGCTCAGGGTAAGGAGGGCTAACGTTTGTCGAACCCTCACCATGTGCCTGCTGTGGGGCTGAGCTCACCTCCTGAATGATTTACTTCATTCTCACAACTGTCTGATGAGATCAGTGCTATTCCAGCTGTGGAAATATTCATAGGGAGGGTAAGCAAGTTATCCGTTGTCATACAGCAGAGTGACAGGGATATATTTTGAATGTGGATAGTCACATGCTAGAGAGCACACTCTTAATTCCTGGGTGCTTCCAATCTACGTGCGGGGAACATGATTAGAGTGCATCAGACTATGGGATATAGTTCTGGACCCTATTTTGTGACACAGTTAGGGATAGAGTGCCCTAGGAGAGGAAGGCTCTGAACTGTGTCTGCTCAAAAGCTGTTCTGGAGTTGGCAGAAACAGTTGTTTCACTGGACCGAGGCACCTGGCCTGACATTCTGAGATCCACAGATTTTGTCCCTCTGATCCTATACCTATTTCAGGAAACTCTGTCATCACCCATGGACTAAAGGAAGCGGCTTCAAGACTTGGGAACTCCCTGTGCTGAGATAGTGCTCAGGACAGAAACTCCGGTCCACCTCTGTCTATTCAGGGCTCCCTCCTGGTGCCTCCTGCAAAGAACTGAATCATCCTGGTGAGGAATGGAAAAAGTGGCCAGGAGTCAGATGCTTTATCTGTGAGCTGGGATAGTAGTTCTACCTCCCCATATTGGTTGTGATGAGCACAGGAGACATTATTTATGAGTGTTGAGAAAAGATCAACCCCTGTGAAAAAGTAAAACATAACTCATACTTCTCCCTGAACTCCTCTCATATCAGTGCAGCTTCCCAGTCATTAATGGGTTTCTTAAAACCAACCAACAGGGCCAGCAGATGGTGTGGAGGTGAAGCCACTGGATCCCATGTGGCTGACTGCATGGTTTGAGTCCTGAACCTGGTGGCTTGAAAATCATATTGGGGTACATGTGTGTGCATGTCCAAAATCATGAGAGGAGACTGGAAGAGAAGAATTTGCAGCATGACCATCCCTCTGGGGCATGATTTCTCACTTTCCCTCCCTCTCTCTGTCTCTCTCATGAGAGCATGCATTCTACAGCAAAAATTAAAAAACAAAACAAACGGAAAACTAACCAGCTCAACCCCACAAGCCTCACCTCATCACAGTGCATTTACTTATTTGTCAGAGGGCATATGTGCTTACCAGAGAGATTCAGACACACACACACACACACACACTCACACGGGGGTGGGGGGGGAGAACATCTTCCCTAATGGGACATGGTCACACCACAATCCTTTCATCCATTTCTCTACCCTGTTGGGATTTTGGGCATGCACAAGCACCCAGTGTGCTCTTCAAGCTGCTGTGGCCAGAATTCAAACCACAACAGTTGGCCATGTGGTATCCAGTTCCCTTAACCACTAGGCCATGGGTCCAGCTGAACACATTTATTTATTACCTACTTGTTGCTGGTCACTTATAATGAAAGAAAAGCAGGCAGGTTGATATATGACCTCTTCTAATATTTTACATTAGATGCATTATTTTGCTAAATACTTTCCAAACCATATCAGACTATATCTCCACAGGAGGTGAGAAATTTGAGCAACAGAGAGGTTAGGTAACTTTCCTGAGTTCACAGAGCTACCCAGTAGCAGAGCCAAAATTTAAACCCAAATCTTTTGACTCTAAATGATGTTCTTGGCTAATGATGCAGTGGCCTTGAAAAGTTAAATACGTATTTGGTTAAGGAAACTCCTTCAGTTTTAGGCAACCAAAACAATACTCAGTGTCACAGCAGGACTGAAACATCTTCAGTATAGAACAGTAACTCTAGGAAAATGTTATAGCTATCTCCTCTCTCCAAAGACAGCCAAGCTGTGACATTCTGAGTTCTGTGGCAGCCTAATCTGCCGACTCACAAGGGATTTGGGGAAGTGTTTCCTAGCATGTGAGGCTGGGGCCCTTGGGAAGGACATTCAGACAGCATGGAGCCATATCCCTTCCACCAGGGCCAAAAGGCCTTGAAATAGGCACTCTTGCTCCTTGGTGGATACCCTGTGGGAAGCACTGGGCCCTTTGTTGTAGGCAGAGATTACTGGGTTTTGTGAAACAGCCCATCTGAGCATGCTCATGCACTGGGGGTTGGTCAGGGCTCGATTATTGAAGTAGGACAGGGATCTCTAGATGGAAAGTGAGGCCAGCCACCTCATGGGAACCGGATCTTGGAGGCCTCCAGGGAATGAGGTGGCTTCTCTTTCTGTCTCTGTTTTCAGTCTGCATCTCTCTCGAGCTGTGTGGCCTTTGCTCTTTGCCTCTCGGGGCTTCTGCTGCATTTCCCTCTCTGCTTGCTCATGGCTTCTCTGCTCTGAGCAACCCCTCCTCTGGTGTCAGTTTGTAGGCAACTTGGTTTATTCTAGGGCCTACTTTGACCACAACTCCATTCAACCCCAAATGTCTTTTACCATCTTACTGGGTTCAAATTCTCTTTTTCCCTTTGTACATAATATCATTTCTAACCAGGTGAGCAATTCCATAAAATGTAGGAAAAAGCAAGGAAGTGTTCAACACCAAAGGACCTGCACCTAGCGTGAAGCATGAAGGGCATGGCAGCAGAAGCTTTTAGGTTGGCACTAGGCTCTACATGTTAACTAATGGAGCCTGGGTCCAAGGCCACTGGGTGGGGCCCTTAATAAAGTTGGCAACTGTCTGGAATAGCCCTTGGAACCTTCTGTGTGGGACAGGGCAGGGGTGCTGCCTGCACTGGGTTGGGTGTAAACAAGCATACCCACTCAAGCATCGTTTGAGTAGGTGGAGTTGACAAGGCCCATCTGAGGTTGCCCATGGCCTGGGCAGTGGCTGGACTGGATGGTGTTGCTGTAGATGGCTTCTGGGTACTGTAAGCATTCCTCCTCTAGTTGCTAGACTCTTGGATAATCTTCATCTGCTTTGATGTCTGTAAGTCAAGAATCCTTTCCTGGTCTAATCAATGGAGAGTGTGTAGTATGGCTGTGGCTACCTAGGGCTGCCCCTTCAGAGGTCTGTGGGCAGGGCAAGGATGACTAGCACACCTGCTGTACACCAAGGCTACGCTGAGGCCATTTGCCTAACTCCAGACCATGAGCAGCAGGGTAGAACCTGGTGCCAAGCTGCCCAGGCTCAGTTTCTTATGGTCTGAATTTCCCAAAGTGGCAGCTGCCTCTGAAAGGCTCTGAGCAAGGGAGATTGTGCTTTTGGAGAGGACTAGCTGGTGAACGTCTATCCAAATCCAAGTCATTGTCAGCTTATGAGGGAGACTATCCATATTATCAAGGATCCCACAATACCATTCTTGAACATCTCCCATGTTTTGCATACTATGTTCAGCATTTTACTCACAGAATCTCTCTCTTTTTTTTTTTTTTTTTGAGAGTTTTTTTTTTTGCTATAGGGCACGTGCGCTCGCCATACAGACAGAGATAGAGAGACAGAAAGCGAGAAATCACCCCCCAGGAGGGATGGCCACGCTGCAATCCCTTCTCCTCCATTCTCCTCTTAGGATCTTGGGCATGCACGCACACGCGCCCAGCGTGAGTTTTAAGCCACCGGATCCGGGACACGAACCACAGTCGACTACGTGGGAGTCCAGCGACATAGCCATTACGCTAACTGCTGGTTCCCAGAATCTCATTTATATCTAGTAACCCTGCCAGGAAAGATGGACCTGATTACTACCATTACACATTGTTTCATTCATCAAGCATATATTGAACGCTTATTGGGTGCCAGGGCTGTACAGGGTATTGGGGATAGAATGATGCACAATGGCTAGCATTACTGCAAGCTGGCTAGAAATCAGAGACCTTGCTAACTAAGGATTTACATGTATTTTTCGTCTCGACTCTTTAGTATAACCCTATGAGAGAATGTCCATTTTAACCCATTTTACGGGTAAGTCCAGGTTAAGTTCCTTGTAGAACATCACACAGCTAGTAAGTAGCATAATCTACGTTTGAACCCAGGTCTGGCCAGCCTCTTATTGTTCAAGGCAAAAGTTCTACAAAGAAGACTCTTGGAGGACCAAGGTGTGACCTGAGAAGTATTGTTCTCACAATCTTTGCCTTAGCTGGTTACTCTGAGTCCTGAAAAAGTGGTGGGCAGTAGGGTTTTGAGTGTGCACCTCCCACTAACCTCCTTCACTTACAAGGCTTCATTTCTGCTTCCTGGCCTCATTCCTGCTCCTCCCTGTATGATGTTCCCTGTCTCATCTCAGGGTCACAGAGACTGCTGGCCTCCATGTTGTTGCACTGTGTTTGTGTCTGGTAAGCTCTGCTGGTCCAGCTGGTTGAGCAAGGCCACGCTTGTCTGCAGCTGCCCCTGCCAACCATTTCCCTTGTGCTCCTGCGGATTGCCCTGATGGCCAGGTCATGTCTTTACTGAAAAACAAGCTCTGCCTGCGTGTGTAAGAAAAAGACATAAAAGGAGGCCTTAGCATTCGGGCTTTTAATGGGCAAAGTGACAAGGAGACTGTCCTTAATTGGCTATCCTAACAGCTAACTGGGTTTTGCTACATCCATACATGTCTCCTCTTCCTTGGCTGGCATGTGTTGGGGGGGTCACACAGTGATCACGTCTCAGCATTTAGGAGAATCAGGCAGCTGGAGAGGAAGGGACAGCCTTCCCTCTGACTCTCCAAATCTAGGAGGCATCATCTGGCAGGTACCAAACAGCTTGGCTGAACTAAGGTGAAAACATTCTCTCCTCTGCCTGATTGCCTTCATTATTACATAGAGACGAAGCTTTTGGCTGTTCGTTTTAAACTCCCAGGTCATTATGTTTAACTCCTGGTGTTAGAACTCATCCAGAGGCCACCAGCAAGAGTATTTGGTGAAGGAGCCAAATATTTTGGATGAGTAGGGAGAAGACCTCTGTGTCCCTGTTGGCTCAGGATTCCCATTTTAGCTGAGCTGAGGACATCTCAATGTCAGAGCACTAAGCTGGCAGAAGGAGATGGCTTTGATGTCATGGAAAGAACAGTAGTCTAGGAGTCAGGGCACTTGGAGCCCAGTTCTAAAAAGATAGCAAGTCATAAGTAGTGCTTACTATGGGCAGGCACTCTGCTAAGCATCCTATATATTTTATTTAATGGTCATAATAGCCATATGAAATAGGTACATTATTTCCTCCATTTCCTAGTTGATGACATTGAGGCTCAGGGAGGATAGTGACTTGCGCAAGGTCACAGAGCCAATTAGTGGCAGAGCAGATAATCACAAGCCACTTCCTTGCATGTAGGGCTGCTATGCTGCTGTGTGGCCAGTGACCTGGGGCAGTTTGCTGGGCCTCTGGACCTCTGGAATAGCTGGCCTCCCTGTGCTCTGCCTGTCTTTCTGCCACATTTTGGCACTGCAGGCAGGCTATGGGACTCTCCCCAGGGTGTGAGACAATAAAGATGGAGTTTCCCTTCCCAGGACAAAGACCTGCCCAGATGACATCAGAACCAAGCTGCTCAAGCCAGCCTTTCCTACTTGAACATGCAAGTCATTAATCCACATGTAAAGCACCGTTTGCGACCAGGCTCCAGACCCTGTAGTTGCTGCCATATTTCCATGCACCTGATAAGTGATTCTATTGCAGAGACTTGAAGGGCATCTGTGGAAAGTGGTTCTCAGCAAGATTCTTTAAGACCCTTTTACACATTCCCACCCATTCTGAGGCTGTGCTGAGACCAGAGAACTGAGAATGCTGGCAGCCTTGGGAAGCTACAACTGAAGGTCTTTGGTCTAGAGTTACAGGAACCTGTTAGGTCTTCTCCCAGGAAGCCAGTGAGAAGGGCTCTGAAGAATCTTTAGTCCATTTTTTTTTTCACTGCACATGGGTGGAGACTCTAGGCCCAGACAGAAGAAAGGAGTAGTTTGAGGTTGACCAGCATTGATCTCAGTGTTGGGACTCGTAAGACTATGCCTGACCTTTAGAACACTGTTACAGGGTATTATATGCATTTATCTCATTTTAACCTCCATGCCAACCTAAGGAAATGGGTGTTATTAAGCATAGTTTACAGATGAGGAAATCAAGGCTCAGGTGCTAGAACTGGGATTTGGCCTCAAATTCTTCTGTATTGTTCTTCTTGCTTCCCTTTAATAGTAACTTGATCTTTCTATCTCCCAGAGCACTTTTTTGTTTATGTAGAGATTGTTTGTCTGGTGGCAGTAATTCGCAAACCAGCAATTCCTGACTGGATGGCCAGTTCAACCTCCGAGAACCCAGGTTCAAATCTAGTTCCACCATGTACTAGTTTGCCTTGAGCAAGTCATAACAACTGATGAGCTAGTTTATAAATTGAGGATAATAATGTCTAAATCACAGAGCATTTTTTTCTTTTAGGATGAATAGACATAATCCTTGGAAGTCACTTATGATACCATATATGTAAGTGGTAGCCACTACATTACTAATATTTTAAAGTTTTTTTTGAGAGAGAATTTTGCTATGGGGCATGTGCACTCGCTGGAGACACAGAGACAGAGAAAGCAAGAAATCACCTTCTGGGGGGATGGCCATGCCGCAATCCTTTCTCCTCCATTCTCCTCTCGGGATTTTAGCATAAACACACACATGACCAACATGGGTTTTAAGCTGCTGGGGCCAGGACTTGAACCATGGTCAACTATGTGGGAGCCCAGCATCTTAATGCCTTCTGGCTGCAATATTTTTAACTTTTTAGAAAAATTTACTAGAGGGTATGTGTGCTTGTCAGGGAAGAAGCAAGAAAGCACCCTCCATGTTTGTCTGGTGGCAGTAATTCGCAAACCAGCGATTCCTGACTGGATGCTTCAATCCTTTCTCCACTTCTCCTTTCAGGATTTGAGCACTTATGCACATGTGCCAGCTTGTTTCTCAAGCCTCCTGATCCAAGATGCCAACCATGTAGTCAGCCACCTTAACCATCATGCCACCAGTTGGCCCAGGAGTGCCAATATTTGACATCGAGTCTTATCCTGAACGTTTGGAATTAAGTGTGTATCCTTATATAATGATTTCCATTCAAATTCCACAGGCAGATATATGCACCTTTTCCAAGTCAGACACTATGCTAGGTACCTAAATGTGTTTCTGTAAGCAGCATGATGAGTGGATGTGGAGAGTGTGGTCTTTAATGTGGAAGATTTGGCAGGAATCCCAGCTCTACTGCTTGTTAGTGCTGTGATCTTAGACCAATTGACTGACCCCTTTGAGCCTCAGTTTTCTCATTTGTAAAGTAGAGAGTTTAACATATGAAAAGTCCTTAGCATGGGCTTGGCACTCTGTCAACTCTAACCCAATCAAGGTTGCTATCTGCTTCTCCCAGAATTGGAGAACCCTCTCCTCTGGTGAAAGGAGACTCTGGGGCGTGGGGGGAAGGGGGTCATGCTCAGTGTTTTCTGTTTCTGGTGCTCTCACAGGTGCAGGTAGCATGTCCAGTCCCAAGGACAGAATTAGGACTAGGCAGGAGGGAGGAGCTTGCTTTCAGACAAAACTTTCTAGAAGAAGAACTGGCTCCTTGGTACCTCTTTTGTTTTGGAGGACCCAGGTGTTGGAACTGTCCTCACCCAAGGCCTGCCTGTAAGGGCATGGGCAGGGCATTTTGCTGAGCCTCCCATCATAAAGGGCTTCACATATGGACTTCTGATATTAGCACCCATGAGGCCACACTTGCAACCACAGAGCCGGCTGGCGAGACTGAATGAAAAAGGTGAACATCCTGGGGTTTTGAACTTGTGCCTGTGTCTTACCTATGTGTCCTTGACTCCATACTTTTCAGAAGTATAAGATATATTTTATGAGCAGCAAAGTCATATTATATTGTACTTTATTCTGGGTAGGTGGATTAAAACTATTCTGGTAACATAATAAAAGTTCCTTACTTTGTTTTCATCCTGGTTTGGGCAATGCTTTGTTTTTTTTGTTTACTTGGAGCTTCAGAAAATTAAAGGAGCCTATGTTGATATTCACCTCATGAAGTCTTTGCCCAAACTTTAATTTTATCTTCAGCCTCCTGCATTTGATTCGAGGCTTTCCCCTTTTGAAAGCTTCTGCCATTCATGATCTCATGTAAAGTGCAGTGAGTCTCTGAGGGAGGCATTGTCATTCCCCTCCTCCAAGGTCCAGCTGGGGCACACAGTCTGTGTAGCCAGCATTCATTCTGATCGGCAGGAGCCACGCTGTAAGATAATACTTATTTAAACATTACCCCTGGGTATTCCCATTTCACAGATGTGAAGGGCACGTGCAAGACCATGCAGCTGCACCCAAGGCTCCTAACTCTGAGAACTCCAGGGCTTTTCCCTGTTCCCAAGCTGCCCTTCTTTATGGAAGGTTAAATCACGTTGACTTTAAAGACCCTATTAGAATACATTGGTTTCTTTTCTTCTTACCACTTCAGAAGCGACTATAAAAATATTAAAACCAATTGCCATCATCTTTCAGACTGCTGCATTTATGAGACGTAGTTTTTAAATGAATGGAAATAATCGGAAATTCCCTCCCTGTTCCATTCTATGGGGGCATTTCAGATTTATACGATATTTCTGAAAGCTCTTATAATAGGGCATATGCACTTAGGGCATTAATGAAGTCGGCTCAGTGCTTGCTGGTCTCATTTCATGGAGCTAATTGTTAAGTGTTTTGCATACTTACAATTGAACTAAATTATTCCAGGCTAGCTGGTTTCAGGAAGTGTTAATTATATTTCAGTAAAGGAAAATCAAGGCTAAAAAATCATCCACTTAGAGCTTATCTATTTATGAACATCTCATTCTGGAGATCTCAAACATATATTTTAACACCACGTGAATATTGAGATTAATATTTCTTCACCAAAGAAACCTTTATTCCTTCCTTGAATAGGGCCCCCCCATCCCATCCTTCCAGTTTTATTCAACAGCCTAGTCTGGAAGTTGAAAGAAGCCTTCCTTTGTATTTCTGGCGCCTCGAATCTTTAAGTTGGGTGCCAAGAACAGCATTAATTTCATTCATCTTGAGAGCAACTGGCCTTCTGTAAATGATATTAAGTAATTAATTTATGGGTCTTGTACAGGCCATTTGGGACCAAGCACTCCCCTGCTTCTGGGGTTAGAGGAAGTTGTTTGGATGGGAGTTTGTACCTGAGGCTCGGTTGGAGTGGCAGAGTGGCGATGAGTTACTGCTCAGGTCTCGAAAAAGTGGGAGTGGGGAGGTCTGCATGGGGGAGGGGTGTCTACAACACCTGCATTGCCCTTTCAGATACTTCTCATTAGATCAGAATGTCTGAATGAACATCTAACAAGTCCTCCGAATTTCTCTGGACTCTGATGTTCAGTTTCTCTCCTATTTGTTTTGTCTCTGTTTACTCACTCATGCATGTGTTCATTTACTTATTCAGCACACTGAGCTATAGAAGACACATATCTCATGTTCACATGAGAACACAAGCCAGGGGCTGGACATGAAGTTGAGAAGGCAGGGCCCCTCCTGCAAGAACTCTCATGGTATGGGAGGCTTGTTAAAATGCGGATGTTGCACTCCACCCCAGGATTTCTGATCCAGCAGGTCTGTAGAGGACTGATAATTGGCACATCTCACAAGTTCTCAGGGGATACTGATGCTGCAGTCAATAGATCACCCCTGAGAACCATTGCCATAGATTCATGGGATTTAAGAGGTGACACCTCAAGGCCATCTTGATTTGTATCCAGATTTATATACACCTCTGTCACAGAACGCTTTTTGACTGACATTGGATGAGAGGGGCTTTTTTTCATAAATAAAGATTTTTTTCCATTAAAAAATCATTTTATCTTATAAATAATAACTAGAGAATAACCAATATATGTTGAGATGTGAATGAATGACTAACTGTGTTCAGGAATCAGCTGCACAGCTGTCCCTGCACAGTAGCCTTCCAGAATGAGATTCAAACCCATACTTCTGCAAAGTGGTCAACTACTTCTTTTAAAAGACCTCCAAGGATGATTTATATATATATATTTTATATATATAAATAATTTTATATAAAAATTATATAATATATAAATATTATATATTATATTTATATATAAAAATATAAATATAGATATAAAAATAAGTGTGTGTGTGTTTATATGGCTGTGGGTGGAATTTATTTTTAAGAGTAGTGATATGAATGCCATCTCAGTGTTAAGTCTACATATGCCCAGATTTGCCCAAAATGTATATAGGCCTGGGCTTGGTATGTGGGTACTGAGGAACATCTGGGCAACTCAGAGGAAGAAGAAAAGGGATTAAGGAAGTCCATATCTGTGTGTTTGTGTTTGTGTGTGTGTGGTGGCACCCCACCTAGAGCAGGAGGGACAAATGGTGAGAAATGACTGTTTGACTAAATAGACTTTATTCTGAAATACAGATGATAAAGGGTCACTCAATATCTTTTTTTTTTTTTTGAGAGGTTTATGCTATAGGGCGCGTGCGCTTGCCAGACAGACAAAGAGAGACAGAGAGATACAAAATGAGAAATCACCCCCCAGGGGGGATGGCCACTCCGCAATCCCTTCTCCTCCATTCTCCTCTCGGGATCTTGGGCACGCACGCACACGTGCCCAGCGTGAGTTTAAGCCACCGGGTCCGGGACTCGAACCGCGGTCGACTACATGGGAGTCCAGCGACATAGCGATTACGCTAACTGCTGGTCCCGGGTCACTTGATATCTTATAGTGGTTGAGAGTGATTCAAGAACTGCTATTGGTTGGGATTGTAAAAATTTGACAGGACTGGAAGATCAGTTGGAAATAAAATGAATTAAAATAAAATTTAAAAATTAGGGGCCTGCAAAGACCTCTTCAAAAAATAAAAATTAAAAAATTAAAAATTAGTTCTTTAGGAGTAGTAGCCATATTTCAAGGGCTCTGTGTAGCTACCATTGGACAGTGAAAATCTAGAACTTTGTCATCACTACTGAAAGTTCTGTTGGACGGCACTGGTCTGGAAGGGGACCATGGTGTATATATGGGCATATTCCCTTGGACCCATGGATTTCTTACCACAGGGAGAAAGGGATGTGGCCAGAGGAGGACAAGAGTGAAATCCTCTAGAAGTGTAGGAAATGTCAGTTGCTCAAGTTCAAGGACAGTCTGTGGGTGGAGCCATACTGGAAGATTCAGAGGATGGCTCTTGAGTCTGCTTGTTCACATAAAGGCTTTGTGCAGGAAGATGAGAAGGTTATCCATAGATGTGTGGGGAGAAAGGAAGAGACTGACACCCCAAAGAGTGACAGAAACAGAAAGCACAGGGCCTAGTTACCTTACAGTCCCCATGAGATCCTCCTCTCCCTGTGGCATGTGGATATTTTCACAATAATGCCGCTCTACAGTTACCCAAGCTAGTTTGAGTAGGTTTCTGTTTCTTGCAGCCCATCAATACCTAAACACATTGACTCACTATCGCCAAGCCCAGGATGGAGCACGTATCAAGGGCTCAATCAAAGCTTGTCATAGTTGAATTAGTGTGGGGGTAGGATGGTGGACTAGCCCAAGGAGAGAGGAGGCCAAGGGCTACCTCTTCATTCTTCCTTTCACCCTCTTGGATGCAGAGGTAATTCTGGGTACAGGCACCAGAAAGATATTCATTTCTTTCTTTATCCCTTTGGCATGTGGAATATGGTGCCCCGCTCCCTCCTTCTAGAAGTAACGTGTGTGTGTGTGTGTGTGTGTGTGTGTGTGTGTGTGTGTGGCAGGGGGAAACTAATGCTGTTTCTGATGCCTTCCCACCACACTCACATCAATTCAGGTGGCAGTTCAGAGCCAATTAAAATTTATCAGCTACAGGTAGTGAGTGAAATCCCAAGGATTAATTTGCTCAGTGAAGTAGTAATCTGTGTAATGTCATAGGCGCCCCTTTGGCAGATACAGCAAGATGGAGACACAAGGTACACCCCCTCCTGTGTTTTGCTGTAAATGCTCTAATTGGCTCCATGGATTGGGAGTGGGTGTGGCTCTGCCTTCTTTGAGCACTGTGAAAGGGCAGAATCAGTTATTTGGGCCCCAGAACTGAGCCATTCTCAATTGCATCCCTCCTCCCCCTACTGGCAGAGATATACCCTCTCTCAGGTCAGCCCTCCCTTTGCTGTTGTGCCCTTTCTGCACTTCCCCTAGGGCAAGGCAAGGGAAGGAGCAGTAATGGGCAGATCCAGCCAGCCCTCAGGACTTGCTTCCTAGAACTTTATAATTAGAAATCTTCCCAATTAGAAGGTGGTGTGAATCAAAATTCAAGTGAGTAACTGCCCACCTCTCCAGCCAACCACCAGGCCTCAAAGACAGCCCAGAGAGCAGAAGAAAGGACTCGCTAATGATAAGGCTGCAGAATCAGGGCTCCAGGTTTGGCTGCATGTACACCTGTCCAGCAGGCCTTGGAGCTGGGATTCTGGAGACCTGTATTCTAATGAAATTCCTCCCTGTGCCAGAACGTGGCTCCAAAGAATCTCATCTCAAGGGAACTTGGGTTCCATCTGAAAAATCTAGACTTGTAGCTGTAACCCTGAAGCCTAGAGGGTCTTATGAGGCTTGTCTAGAGAACTTGGTGGTGGCCAACAGTGGGAGCTATTTAATATGATGGCTGAAAATTCTGACTTTGGAACCAGATAGACCTGGATTCAGATCCTTACTCTGACTTAGCAGCGGGATGCCCTTAGACATGCTTCCTAATCTCTCTGAGCTTATTTCCTTATTAGAATGAGGATCAAAATATTTATTTTATTAAAGAATTATTTTATCAACTTTACTTATTTATGTATTTTTTAAAATTTGACCACAGAGGGACAGATTGAGAGTGAGAGTGAGAGAGAGAGAGAGAGAGAGAGAGAGAGCAAGAAAGCAAGCTGCCAGGTCTGAGATTCAAACTGTGGTTAGCCACATGGGAGTCCAGTGCCCTTAACCACCACGGCACCTATTGGCCGCAAAATATTATGTTTTAAGCTGCATGCATATATGGTATTTAACACAGTACCTGCAAATAACCAATACTTAACAAATGGTTGCTTTTATTTTTATTGGTAGTAATGATAATGAAAAATACCCTCTAGTGTCCTGAGTCCCAGTCTTCATACTTTCCTCTCTGTTGACCTCTATCAACCTCATCTGCTAATAGTAAAGACTTGTCATATCTATCATGCCTGTGGCTTGTGACAATGAGGTGTAATAGTGGGACTGCTTTGAAAAGGACATAATCAGGGCCAGGTGGTGGCACAACATTAAAGCACAACATTCTGCAAGGGAAAGTTCCTAGTTCACGTCTGGAGACCTCCCTGAGAATGCCAGTGCCCAGGATCTGGGACTGGTAGTTTGCAATGCTGGGACCCCATTGAGGATGCTGTATCTCTCTTTCCCCATGAAGGAAAGAAATAAACTAAACAACAACAACAACAAAAAAGTATAAGATTTGAAGAGGGCCTCTAAGAGCTTCCTATTTGTAAAATGGAGAGTTGGAATAATTTTTTAACTGTACTTTTAAATAATTCTAGAGGATGGGAAAACCTGGGGCTTCCTCACTTGCTCCTGTTATAGATTGATTGCCAGAGGGTATGTGTACTCGTTAGAAAGAAACAGAGATAGCGATTGGGAGAAAACACCCCCAAAGTGGAGTGTGATCATGCTGCAATCCTTTTCTGTTTCTTCATCCTGTTGGGATTTGGGGCACACATACATGTCTGGTGTGTTTTCAAGCCATCAGGGCTGAGATTCAAACCATGGTTGACAGTGTAGGATCTGGTTCTCTTAACCAGTAGGCTATGGGACAGCCTTGCTCTGTTGTTAACAGAGTGTCATTGGGTAAGTCACTAAATCTCCCTAAACACAGTGTTCTTATCCATGGAAGGCTAATAATTCAGCTTTATGGAAAAAGTAGTATCTGGGGCACAGGCTGGATTCAATGACCTCAGTGGGCTGCTTGTGAACTTGAGTGTGCCGTGAGGCTTGCCAGGTTGCTCATTGCAGCACTGATTCCCATAGCATCAAACCAGAAACAGCTATGTATCCACAAATAGGACCCTGGTTAAATAAATCATGATACCTGCATGCAGTAAAATATTCTGCACCATCAGAAAGAATGAAAAGAATCTACATGTACTGATTTGGGCCAATCTCTCAGATACACTGAGTGAAAAAAGCATGGTAGATATGTACACTAAGTGAAAATCTGTGTTAAAAAGATGTCTATTTAAATCTGTTAGTATCTGTGTAAAGTATCTTGGGCTGTTGCAGATGCTTCTTGAAAAGGGTTCCATGGGGACTAGGGTTGGAAGTGGGTGGGAGTGAGCCCTACTTTTCATCATATCCCCTTTACTACTATTTGGGTTTTAAAGTATATTACATATACTACTCAAAACAAACAAAAAACCAGCAAAGAACCTAAGTCCTGGCTGACCCGCTAATATTTTTTTCTTCTTTTAGAGCTATAGGGCACATGTGCTCACTGGAGAGAGAGAGAGAGAGAGAGAGAGAGAGAGAGAGAGAGAGAGAGAGAGAGAAAGTGAGAAAGTACCCCATATCACAATCCCTTCTCCTCCATTCTCCTCTCAAGATTCTGGCCATGCATGCACATGCACCTAGTGTTTTTCTTTCTTCCTTCCTTCCTTCCTTCCTTCCTTCCTTCCTTCCTTCCTTCCTTCCTTCCTTTCTTTCTTTCTTTTAAGAGGTTTTTGCTATAGGGCGTGTGTGCTCGCCAGAAAGACAGAGAGAGACAGAGAGGCAGAAAGCGAGAAATCACCCCCCCGGGGGGGGGCACCTAGTATTTTTCAAGCTGCCAGGTCTAGAACTTGAACTGTGCAATCAGCCTATGGGATCCAGCTACCTTTAACCACCACACATTGGCTGGTCTGACTCTCCGATATTTGGTCCATGGCATATTGGTGCCCGAGGCTGCATGAATGAGCTAGGTTCGTGCGGGGTGCTGAGAGGACGACAGGGAACATGCCAGGCAGTGTTGGTGGAGTTTCCCAGGACACCATCACAAAGGGCCTGGCTCTTCTGGCCTCTGTGTTTGCACAAGGTGGGGACTGAACTGAGGAGGGATGCTCTGGAGGGCAGAGCTGTGCTTGTTTGGCTGTAGGGGCATTGGTCTCAGCTGGGCATTGCCATGATGGAGTCCAGGATGCTAGAGGTGCTGGGTAGGTGTGGGAGGTGATGTCAAGCACTGTGGGCTTTCCTGTTTACAGTGCCCTTTCCCCTCTGTGATCTGAGATCCTGTGAGAGGGATTATGTTAACCCATGTTTGCACATGTAGTAATGAAGGCTTGTGTCTTCCAAGATCTGCCCGAGATCTTATCAGTGGTAAACAGCAAAGCCAGGATTATGAAACTTGGTTTGCTAGCTCCAAATCCTGTGCATTGTGAATGGTGGAAGAGATTGTTGGTTGCTAATTACCTGGACAGGGAGTGGTTGTCACCCTCTCCTGGCCCAGAGAGCTTTCCTTGCTCTCCCTGGACTGAAAGAGTCCAGATGTGGGTTCAAGATGTGGGTTTGGGGACCAGCAGTTAGCGTAATGGCTATGTCGCTGGACTCCCACGTAGTCGACCGCGGTTCGAGTCCCGGACCCGGCGGCTTAAACTCACGCCGGGCGCGTGTGCGTGCGTGCCCAAGATCCCGAGAGGAGAATGGAGGAGAAGGGATTGCGGCGTGGCCATCCCCCCTGGGGGGGTGATTTCCTGCTTTCTATCTCTCTGTCTCTCTCTGTCTGTCTGGCGAGCGCACGCGCCCTATAGCAAAAACCTCTCCAAAAAAAAAAGAAAAAAAAAAAAAAAAAAAAAAAAGATGTGGGTTTGTTAGAGCTAGTAATTCTCAGGCAGCCACTGACTGGCAGAACTTCCTCAAACTGGGGCCTCTGTTACTTCCTCTTAGGGAGGAGGAAGATGTTTCTGGAATGCTGGCAAAGTCCTGGCATGCTCTCGTCCCATTTCCCTCTTCTCATTACCAAATGCCAGTCAGGTTAGATAAATGACTAATTCTTTGCCTATTGAAATCTCATTGTCCCTTACCTCTGCCTGAATGCCCATCTTTCATGAAGATTCCCTAATCAGCCTCAGTGGGCTGGATCTCTTTATTTTTGCATAGGTAGAGGGGATCTAGAGCAGAGCCAGTACTTGGATTCCCTGATATCACTTGCCCCATGGCAAATTATGGGTGCACAGTAATGTTTTATGAAGGCTAAAAGGTCTCCTGCCCTCATTTCCCATTATTGCAAATATAGCTATGGTAAGGAATCTCCTATGGCTTGAACATGATAAAGGATAAGGAGTGCCAAAGACTAAACAGGCCTTAGAGTCGGAGCTAGTTAGAATAGGTCTTTTAGCCTCCAGACCCCAAGGAGACTATCCTGCAGGTGGTGGGAGCCAGCAGAGGTGCTGAATTAACCCGTGTTGTGAAGTGGTCTCTCTGGTACTGATAAGATGGGAAGCTCAGGGATTGGCAGGTGTTGTGTTAGTTGAGGGTGCTGGACTCCCACATGGCTGACGATGGTTTGAGTCCCAGGCCTGGCAGCTTGCTTTCTCTCTCCCCTCCCCTCACTCTGTCCCTCTCTGGTCAAATTTAAAATAAACAAACAAACAAATAAATAAATAAAGTTAAATAAAATAATTCTTTAAAAAAAGTACAAAATAAAAAAAGATGGGATGCTCAGGGCTGTAGGTAGAGTGAGGGGACTCAACAAGCTTTGGGATGCTTGATGAGTCTGAATTAAACTCATGGGGAGGCCAGAGTTGAAATTAGCAGTCAGAGGAGGAGGAGGAGGAAGGAAGAAAGGATAAGGGACACACATTGTATGGTGTCCTGAGCTGAGTCGGGCATTGAATAATACAGAATCTCAAGTCAAGAAGGGTCAGGAGATGTCTTAGAAACAAAGGGGTAGCCCAGCCTGATGGCACAGTTGACAGCAAACTAAACTACAGTGCTGGAAACCATGTGGTCAGTCACTGTTCAGATCTTGGGATTGGCTTGGAAATATGCCCAATGTAGATGTCTAGGATCCTGAAGAGCTAGGGGCCTGGGGAGAGGATCAGACATAATGAGACCCCATCAAGGGTGTTGCTCTCTCTCTTTCTCTCTGTACATGCTCTATCATGAAAAAAGTAAAGTTAAGAAAGCAAAGGACCACACTCTTTTAAAAAGGAGAGGTGATGATGCTTCCCAAGCTGTAGAGGTGGTTAGTCTGTGGAGGGCAGGCAGCCAGGTGATCCCTGGTAGCCTGGAATGCTTGTTCTGGGCATGACTAGGTAAAGCTGACTGCAGCTGGGAGCCAGGAGCGGATGCATTGTCGGCTACAGAGCAAGCGCCCAGCACAGGCTCCTTGCTTGATTGATTCTGCTGCTGGACTAACACAAATAGCCGGAAATGCAAACACTGCTGAATCCGGCACAGTGGCCCTTGGCATTGCTAATTAGCCCTGAGATTATTCCTTGCAAGGGAGCAACAACTCTATCACACCTGAATGATGGCTGAACTACCCGAGTAGTTAGCCCGAGTGGAGAGGCAGGTTGGGTCGGCAGCTGTCCATTGATACCTTTCCCTAGTTTTCCTTCAAAAATGCCCCTAACAATCACCCAGTCCCTCCCTGCTGGTCCTACCTTTCCAAGGTGACAATGCTTAGGTCTTATTACTTAAGAGAGGGACTAATTTGTGTAATGGGAAAGTCACAAAGAGAGAATGTGGCGTAAATGTTAATCGTTTTTTTAAATTCACATTATGTGATCTGTTAACATTAATATTTAATTTAATGCAGTCAAAAGATTAATGCTTGTGTTTATTTCTAAAAAAGGCAAGGATGCTTCAGGCTGCTTTTCAGCTTGGTTGAAGTTTGAGGGGGGAGAAAAAAACAACCACCCATCCAGCACAGAAGAAATGTATTCATGCCGTAATAATACAAATATCCTCTTTCCCACCCAATCTCCCTCCCCAGTTCCTAAAAATAAGCCACGGGGTTCTAATGGGGACACTGATTAAATATTCGGCTCTATAATTTATGCCCAAGTGAATCCCAACAGGAACCAGAGGCCCTGGAAATCTGTTGTGAAATAATTATCCTGAATGACATTGTGGAGATGGTCTGCAAGGGTGCTGTCAATAATACATTAGCCCAAATCTGTTTGAAATACAGCAAGGAAATTACACGATATTCATGGGAACCTGAAAGAATTATCAGTAAACAAATTTAATCAACTTGATGTTATGCATACCACTCAACCTCTTATTATCTGATCATCTAGGTTTAGAACACGCAGGGGAATTGAATGACGTGGGTTGCGAGGCTGACTGTGTGTGTATGTGTTTGTGTGTGTGTGTGTGTTTGGTGGAACCAGCCGCAAGTCTTCTGCATTTCTACTCCTTAGCTGCATTTAATTTGCATTTTTTCCCCCTAGGCCTGATCGTTGCCTGCTAGCTCTTACACCATCATGGCCCTTGAACTCCCATTTTTTTCCCCCAGTGTCAGAGCCCTTCTTAGAAAAGTCAGTTGACTGCCCACGCCCGTCCTCCAGATGTCTCTTATTCCCCTTCTGTCTTCCAAAGAAGGGGTGGGCACCTCTGCTCAGTAGCTAAGCAGAGGTAGAATAGAGAAGGGAGGGCTATTACTTCTCAGCATAGGAGGAAGAGCCCTGTAACCTTGGGCTCTAAGTGAGGATCTGCTGCGAGTTTGCTGATTTTTTTTCTTTTTTTTTTTTTAAGAATTATTTATTTATTTAATTCTATTTGTTATTATTATTTTTTAATTTGACCAGACAGAGACAGAGAGAAAGGGAAAGTGAGAAATCAAGCTACCACGTCTAGGACTCGAACCATGGTCAGCCATGTGGGAATCCAGCACCTGCCAGCCCCAGAGTTTGCTGATCTTATTTAAGTCCTTTTCCATCCTTGGGCCTTAGCTTTGCTGTCTGAAAAATAGGCTGAGTGGCCTGTGTGATTTTATGGATCTTCATAGATGCTTGGCAGCATGTTACTTGCTTAGAGTGTTCACCTGTCCTCTATTATCAGATAGGGTCCCTAGAGGGAAGTGACTTTCTCAATGCCATATGGAAAGTTGGAGGCAGAGTCAAGATGAGAGCTTTCAGACCCACTTCTCATGGACCCTCAGCCCACAAGGTCAGAACATGGCTTCTGCTCTGCACTGAAAGTCATTGGAAGCCTTTCTGAGTCTTTATTTCAACTTGAGCCCTTGGTTTGATGTCTTAAGACTTGGGTTGCCCTTCCTGTGTCTCACCCTTTCTAACTAGACAACAAAGGGACTAAGTGAGGTGGTCATTCTCTAGTTTTGATACTCTTAGTATTCATTTACTTTCTAAATTCCCCAATTTGTCATGGCTTTGTGCTTTGAGAAAGAAAGTCTAGCTTCTGGGGCTGGCAGGTGGCGTGGTGGTTAAGGGCGCAGGACTCCCACATGGCTGACCGTGGTTCAAGTCCTGGACCTGGCGACTTGCTTTCTCACTTTCTCTCTCTCTCTCTGTCCCTCTCTGGTCAAATTTAAATAGATAAAGTTAAATAAATTCTTAAAAAAAAAAAAGAGAAAGTCTAGCTTCTATTTTGACTATAACCCTCCTTTCCACTTTGTGTGAAATAAAAGTATATTCTTATTGGGCACCTGCTGTTTAAAAGCATGGTGGATGAGACTCTCCCACTGCCTGGGAGTGGGCCATCTGGAAGTGAAGGTAAGGATAAGAGGCAAGATGCATCTGTGTTATAAAGAATATCCAAAACCTGAGCCAGCAGGTGGCATAGTGGTTAAGGTGCTGGACTCCCACGTGGCTAAATGTGGGTTGAGTTCTGGACCTGGCAGCTTGAAAATCACTCTAAGCATGTGTGCATGTTTACCCAAAATTCCAGGAAGAGAATGGAGGAGAAAGGATTGCGATGTGGTTATCTTCCCTTGGGGGTGACTTCTCGCTTTCTTGTCTCTCTGTCTTTCTGTCTCTTCAGTGAGCACACATGCCCTATAGCAAAAATCTCTAAAAAAAAAAAAAAGAAAAGAATATCCAAAACAAAGGGTTACAGACACTTTTCCAGAGGCTACTGAAAGGGCTCTTCTGCTTTTGCCATCCCAGACCCTGAGCCCACTCAGTCCTAACCCATACAATGACAATCTATATCTGACACTGTCAAATATAGTAGCCATTAGCCCAGGAGGGTACTGAGCATTTGAAATGTGGCTAGTCCAGATTGAGATGTCCTGTAAATGTAAAATACACAGGATTGCAAAAATTTAGTACTATGAAATAATGTGAAGTATTGCTGTTTTTGTTTTGCTTTAAATTTTGCCAGAAAACATGTGTGCTCACCAGAGAGAGATATACAGAAAGAAAGGGAGAAAGCACTTTCCAATGAGGCATGGGCATGCTACAATTCATTCTTCTCCATTTCTCCATTCAGTCAAGATTTGGGGCCTGCATGCACACATGCCTGATGTGTCTTTTTTTTTTTTAAAAAAAAAAAATGAAAAATAGACCACAGATCAGTTTATTTTATTTATTTATTTATTTATTTATTTATTTATTCATTCATTCATTCATTCTTTTTTTTGGAGAGGTTTTTACTATAGGGCGTGTGCGCTCTCCAGAAAGAGAGACAGAGAGACAGAAAGTGAGAAATCACTCCCCAGGGGGATGGCCACGCTGTAATCCCTTCTCCATTCTCCTCCCGGGATCTTGGGCATGCCGCACACGTGCCCGGCATGAGTTTGAGCCATCGGGCCCAGGACTCGGACTGTGGTCGACTACATGGGAGTCCAGAGAGATCAGTTTATTTTTAACACCTATCATGCCTTGAATTCATAGGGAATAGGTTCCAGAAGCTCAGGCTCCTTTCCATTGGTTCTCACAAAGTGTGCTTCTCTGGGTGGAGCAGGCTGGTGTGTTAGTTGAACACAGGTACCTTTCTCTTTGGCTTCCTTCTTTTTCTGGTCATTTTCCTTCACATGTTTTAGGAAGCTATCTCTGCTCTTAGAATGCTTACTTAATATGCTTAATACATACATTAATTCTCTTGGCAAGAATCTTGCCCTTCACTTGTTTGTTCACAACAATGCCAACAGCATGCTGGGTCACACTGTAGACTCTTCCAGTTTTGCCATGGTAACATTTGTGGGGCATTCCTTCTTTTTTTAATTTTTTTTATTTTATTTTTTTTTATTATCATCATATTCTTCTTTATATTACATTGAATTACATATAACTTTACATTGTATTACATTACTTTTTCAAAAGGGAATGCCATGCATGTCAGTCAGTACAGAGACATTAATCTCCCCGCTTCAACATTCAATATCTTTTCTATGTTTTCCCCAATCATTATTATTATTCTAATTATTTTTTAAGACAGTCCATCGCTATTTCTCATGTTGCTTGTACAAATACTTTGCCCATCATGAAATACTTCTCAGACAAATCCAGTTGAGAATAGGGGCATTCCTTTTTGAACAGTACCCATTCCCTTGATGTCTACAATACCACCTTTCTTGTAGATTTGCATGTATGTTGCAAAGGAACCACTCCATGTTTTCTAAAAGGCCTAGAGAACATATTTGGCGCCTCTCCTCTTTCTCTTTGTGTTCGTCATTTTGGTTAATTACTGGAAGATGGTGGTTCTGGCCAAAAGGACCCTGATGTGTCTTTCAAGCCTCCAGGGCTGGGATTAAAAACTGCACAGCTGGCCATATGGAATCCAGTTCCCTTAACCACCAAGTCATGAGGTCAACCCATAAAGTATCTCATTAATAAATTAAAAAATATTAATTACATATTGAAATGATATTTTGGATATTGAGTTAAATAAGGTAATAATATTACAATTAATGTTTTCTGCTTTTTATTTGTTTTAATGTGACTACTAGAAAATTTAATATTATGTATATGTCTTGAATTTTATTTCTATTGGAAAATGCTGATTTATATATTTAAAAAATTTATCTCATGGGATTAGAAAGAGTCCTAAGAGGTTGGTGATGTGGCTTTCCCTTCCCATTACTCAAGGGGGAGTCTAGAGGAGAGTTTGTCTCCCGCCCCATGTAAAGAGTTCTAAGAGAATCTTTCATTGAGTTGGGAAGGGGGTACTGGATGAAGATTTGCATTTTACTTCCTGGTTTAACTTCTTTTGCAGGTAAATTGCTGATCTGTTCCTGCACTTACTTGAACAGGGGAATAAGATAACTGAGGATTATGGTAGGTAGAATAATGGCCCCTGAATATGTCTATGTACCAATCTTGACCACCTGTGGACATGTTACCTTACATGGCAAAAAGGACTTTGAAGATTTGATTAAAGTTAAGGACTTTGAGGGACCAGCAGATGGCATAATGGTTACTTTGCTGAACTCCTATGTAGTCAACTGTGGTTTGAGTCCCGGATACAGTGGCTTTAATCTCATGCTAGCTGCATGTGCATGCATGCCCGAAATCCCAAGAGGAGAATGGAGGTGAAGGGATTGCAGGTGGCCATCCTCCGGGGAGTGATTTCTCACTTTCTTCTCTCTGTTTCTCTCTGTCTCTCTGTTGAGTGCATGCACCCTATAGCAAAAATATCACTCTTAAAAACAAAAGTTAATCTCCCCTTGATATAGGGAAATTATCCTGGATTATCTAATTGGGCCCAATCTAATCACACAAATCATTGAAAGCTAAGAACCTTTCTTTGCTGCTGTCAGAGATGGGATGACAGAGTTGATAGAAGAAAAGGCAAGACAAATGAGAGGTTTAAAGGGACTTGGTTTACCTTTATGGGCTGTTAAATTGGAGGAAGGGGGCCATAATCCGAGGAATGTAGGCAGCTTCTATAAATTGGGATGAACAAAGAAAAAGATTTCTCCTAGAGCCTCCTAAAGAAACATGGTCCTCAGAACACCTTGATTTTAGCCCAATGAATTCTTGCTGGACCTAGAGAACAGTGGGATAATTAATACATTTGCATTGTTTTAAGCCATTACATTTGTGGCAATTTGTTATAGCAGCAGGAGGAAACTAATGCAGAGAGAGACATTGGGTTGGAGAGAGGGTGTAGTAGTTTGGCACAGCTAAAATGCTTGAATTGCTCCTGAATGGAGTGGACATTTTGGAATGCAGCCAGTCTTGAGCCATTCTGCCAAGACCAATCCAAACAACTGGCTGCAGGAAAGGAAAGCTTAAGGCAAGAGGCTCTGGGACAGACCACCAACATGCATTACCTCATTTAACCCCCAAAAGCAACTCTATCAGGGTAGCAGTTCATTGCAGTTTTGCTGATAAGTCAAACTGAGATATCAGGAACTAACATGATTTGCCCTAAATCAAGCAAATCATAGGCATGATTTGAACCCATATTCCTTTGCTTGTCAAAACTCTATCCACCTTGCCATGATTTCCCAATGAATGAGTTTAGGAGGAGTTGGAGGAGAGAGAGACTGTTGTTAGATGTTACGGTCTGGAGGAAGGCCTCCAAGGTGAGGGCATGTGAAGGAAGCAAGGAGAGTGGCAAGCAAAGGTGCTGGGATAAGAGTGCACATGAAGAGTTTGGAAGCAGAGGAGGCAGGTCTGATTACACTGAGGGTATTAAGAACACTGGAGGCAAGAGGAAATGCAGGTTGGAACCAGATTGGGAGTTATTTAGAATGCCAGGCTGAGGAGCCTGGCTCTATTTCTTCAGGCCATGAGAGATCATTTGGAGCGAGGTCTGGTATGCTGATAGAGGAGAACTTGGAGGCCCCAGAACTGGGGTTATCAACTACTACTGAGCCCCAGTGTTTTTTTCTGCTCAGTCATTATCCCCTTAGCAGGTGGAAAATAGGAAGGGCATAGTTTAGGCAGAGGCCTTTCTCAGAGAAGGGTCAACATACAGGGTCAGTATTGGGGGAAATGATGAGGAAGGTTCCATGTGCAGCAGGACAGATTTGGAAAGCATGGAGGCAGGAAGGTAACCCAGGCAGCAGAAAGAATGTGTCTTTGGCACATGGCAGACCAGTTCAAGACTATGTCTCAGCCTAACCTTATACCCTCTGTATAACTCTAGGCACATAATTTTGCTTTTTTGACCATAAAATTAAATGAGACCTGTGTGGTAGAAACTACAAATTTTATCACACCATGTTTTAACATGCCCCAAAATGTAGACCCATTAGCTTATCTGACCTTCCTTTGCAAACTCCTTTCCTTCAGGAAAATAGGGAAACTTAATATGCCAAGCGACAGTGTCTACGAGTCTATGCAGTCTCCTTTCAGATAAAATGTTCCCACTCTCCATTTTTATCTTCCTGTTAGGGCTAGTTTAGAGTTCCTTTTGGATTACTCAGTGACTCCTTAAGTAAATGCCTAGTCTTTCAGCATTGCACTCCTTCCCCATCTCCTCTCTAAGATGGTGCCTGGGGATTTGAGGGGTTTACTGCTTTCTCCAGGCAGAAGGGAGAAGGGTCCTCAGATTTACATGCTTTTCTCCACAACCTTGGGCTAGTCTGGTCTGTTTCCTTGACTGGTGGCCACTGAGATATGATGGGCCTGCTCTCGCCTTCTGGGTGATGAGTTGCTGGTGATCTGGGGTTTTGGGCTTTTGTCCTTGGGCACAGAGTTCCTGTCCATGGTGGCCTCTTTCTCTACACCCCAGGGCTTGGCTTTCTCAGTGCCTTTGTGTGCCCTCTTTGAATTCCTCCTTGAGGGAGTGTCAGGAGAGACTTGCAGACTCCTGCTAGTAGACATGGAAATTAGGACTGTAGAGTTTTGGATCGCCTTGGTTTTCCCCTCAACCTGTCTAATGTGTCTCTTCAAGGGAAGACTGCAGCTGAGAGAAGAAAGGTGGAGCACATTGCTCTCACCTTCCTGTGTACATCTTTTCTTTCCAATTATTCTTTGAACATGAAGGGATAAATGCCCTGGCTTTACTTTGGAGAAATACCACATCTCAGGCCACATGTTTCAGGGGTCCTGACTCAGTGCCCAAGTTCTAGAAATTGACAGGGAAGTCAGATTTGGCCAGTCAGATTATTTTCTTTCTCTGGCCAGTAATTGGCTCAGAACTGTATTTATCATCCTCCTCTGTGCAAAGGGAGATAGCCCTCAGAACTTACTAGAACATTTTGACAAGCCTTATTTTTTTGAATTGAGATGTAATTTATATACATTAAAAATGTATAGATGTTTAGTGTGTAGTTTAAAAAGTTTTGACGATTGTATATACCCAACACCCAAATAAAGGCATAGATCATTTCCATCACCCTAAGAAGTTCCTGCAGGCTTGTTTCCAGTTGGTCTCAGAAAATTCTCTCTTCTCCCTTTCCAGTCAGTATCACCTTCTCCTTAATACACACACCAGAGGCACCACAATTCTGACTTTTATCACCATACATTATTTTTCCTGTTCTAGAGCTTTTAATTTTGGACTTTTCATTCTGTTCTGCCTATCTATTTGTCTGTTCCTAATCCAGTATCACACTGCCATGATTACTGTAGTTTTATAGTAAACCAGGTAGAATAAATTTTCTAACTTTTTCAAGATTATTTTTGCTATTTAGGTCCTTTGAATATTCGGATAAATTTTAGAATCACCTTTTTATTAAAATTTTTTCTTTAATTATTTTATTTATCTTTATCCATTTATTTATTTATTTTTATTTGACCATAGAGGGATAGAATGAGAGAGAAAGTGAGAAAGCAAGCTGCCAGGTCTGGGATATGAACCAAGATCAGCCATGTGGGAGTCCAGCACCTTTAACCACCATGTCACCTGCCAGCCCCGCCTTTTTGATTCCTCAGAAATCATTCTGGGATTTTGAACAGAACATCATCATCATTGAGTTTATGAGTGTAAGTCTATTTGGAGAAAGTTCACATTTTATCCATATTGAATCTTCCAATCTATGACTTTAGTAGATCTCTTCATTTATTTAGTTCTTTAATTCCTTTCGGCAATGATTCACTGTTTTCAGTGAACAGTGAATCATCTCAGTAAAAGGGATTTTATTTTGTTCATTTGTATGTATTCTAATTTTTTTTCTTTAATTTACCAGGAAGTACATATGCTCACTGGAAAGAAAGATAGGGAAATAGACAGAGGGAGAGGGAAAAGGCACTTCCCATCAGGGGATGGCATGCTGCAATCCCTTCTCCCTTTCTCCACCCTGTTGAGATTTTTGGGTATATATCCCCACAGGTTTTTTTTTTTTTTTTTTTTTTTTTTCAAGCTCCCACATGTCCAACTATGATTCTACAAGGCCAGTCCATTAATTTGGTCATTATTATGTAGAGCTACATTTTTTTGTTTGTTTAAGAAGTAAGAAATTATGTTATTAGTGTAGGATTGTATCCTATAGTGGATATTAAGACACAAAAAAGTGCCAATAAACATTTTTGGGCAGTATTTGAATAATGTAACATTGAGGTCTCCTAGCAAGTTTAACAGGACATACAGTTCATGTGTCAAAATTAATGGGGTCGGGACCAGCAGTTGGAGTAATGGCTATGTCGCTGGACTCCCATGTGGTCAACCATGGTTCGAGTCCCAGACCTGGTGGCTTAAACTCACGCCGGGCATGTGTGTGTGTGTGTGTGTGTGCCCAAGATTCTGAAAGGAGAATGGAGGAGAAGGGATTGCAGTGTGGCCATCCCCCCAGGGGGTGATTTCTCGCTTTCTGTCTCTGTCTCTCTGTCTTTCAGGTGAGTACATGTGCCCTATAGCAAAAAAACTCTCAAAAAAATTAATGGGGTCAAAAAGTGGTGCTGTGTTTATAGCGCTGCACTCTCATATGGCCAACTACAGTTCAAATCCTAGATCTGGTGACTTGAAAATTACACAGGTGCATGTAAGTGCATGCCCAAAATCCAAGGAAGAGAAGGGATTGCAGTGTGGCCATCCCCTGGGGGTTAATTTCTCACTTTCCTTCTCACTGTGTCTCTCTTTCTCTCTGGTGAGCACATGCATCCTATGGCTAAAACCTTAAAAAACAAAATTACTAACTTAATGACTTCTCTTGCTTCCAAAACTTGTTATTTCTTGGAATACCACTGCTAGGATTTGTGTAAACAATTATTAATGTTTATTAATATTAATTTTATTTGCAAGAAAACTTACTATTCACAATAAAAAGGGCAATAAAAACACACTGAGAAGATGACAATGGCTATGGTAAGCCTGACTGATGTTAGCCTTTACCTTTAACTGTGGATGTCACTGTTTCCTGCCCTGAGTTTTTGGCCTGACGTCAGTCAATTCCTTTGACCCAGTAATGTCTCTATATTGATAAGCTTTAATTCCCACAAGAGAACTATGATCCTTTTTCTTGTTTTGTCAGTTGATTTTTCTGGGGAATTGAGATTTGGAAAAACATCTAGACTTGCTGAGAAATTTAAGTTTAGAAAGGAAATTTAAATTTAGAAAGGAATTTCTGAGTGGATACACTAGTCTGGAGGGAGGTATAGATAAAAGCAAGAGGATTTGAAGTAGGTAACTGTAATTGGCAGCTGTAGAAAGTGCAGTAGACTTTTCATGGGAGCTGGCATTTGAGCTGAGCTGTGAAGACTGGGCTGGGTTTAGAGACTGGAGATAATTGGGGTAAGAGGAGGGAGGAAGGCATTCCAAGTGGAAGGGGCGGCTTTAGTGAAGACAGACAGAAGTGTAGGGATACCCCAGGAGGTTAGATTCACCTTGAGCAGGGGTTTTGTGAAAGGGAGTTGTTGATGATAAGGTTGGAAGGACAGAGTGGGTCTAAATTCTCAAGGGGTAGAGTGGGGCTCATATATCATTTACATCACCCACCCTATAAGGTTGGTTCTATAGACTTACCCTTTCCATGATATAATGAGAGAACAAACTCATAAGTTAAAGGACTCACTTAAGGTCACATGGGGAATAAATACCTAAATTGGGGAACGTGAGCCCCAAAGAGCACATATGGTGTCTTGCCTGTCACAGGAACACACTGGAAGTCTTTGCAATAAAGGAGTCAACTGGGGCGTTTTCAGATGTCTGTTGAGTTGAATAGATATGTAGAAATTAGAAGGAGACAGATTTTGGTTCACTTATGAGCAAACACTTTCAGGAAAAACAGGCTTCAATAATAAGTTATTTTAAACATTTTTTGTTATGTATGTATGTGTATATCTATTTATCCACCATCTTAATATTTTTTTTATTTCTTACTGATGCTGTGCATTTGTAACTGATCATGTTTCCCTTTTCCTTTTGACCACAGGGAAGCTTAATGTCCAATATATAGTTCTATAGAATGGGATGATGTGTCTTTCTGCATGCTACTCATATCCCTTATTTTTATCCTTTTGCTGTTCATTTTATTCCTTTGTGTTGGACACATTCACTAAGGCCTCCTCAAATTTGTGTGTAATTAGCTAATTAATTGGGTCCATATTGAGAATGTCTAACAAGTCAGATGTACAAAACAGTATAATGTGCTGCCATGCGAGGTTATGAGCTCACTGTCACCAGAGGTGTGTAAAAGGAGGTTGGAGGACCATTTGGCTCAAAGATCTCTTCAGTGCCAAGATTTCCCGATTATGAGAGTTGGAAATAGATCAGTCTTTTCTGTGCCCACAGCCTTCCTCCAACAAGTTGTACCCTTATGCCCATAATAAAATCCTCATCCTCTCACAGGCCTGAGGACCTCAGCCGCTCAGGCTAATGAGACCCCTGGGGCCTGAGGATGCAGGCTGCCTTGTCCTGGGGCAACAGTGCAGCTGACATTAATAGCATGTGACTAGCAGTGGATTGATTGAGTAAGCAGATGTTAAGGTTTTGGCTGATAATAATTCATTAATATTTGGAAAAAACCTGATAGGGATGTTCTGACTCTAAAAATTAATTAGTTTATGCTTCATCAGTTGTATTGAGCAGAGTGTAAATGGCCCTTCTGAGTACAGAGCTCTCTAGTTAGAGGAATTAGCATTCCGTCCACCCAGCAAGAGGTGGGAGCAGGGAGCTTCCTCCTGTGGAAGATGGAAGAGTAGGCAGAGGGGGTGGGAAGGAGCCGGCCTTAGCATCCATCCCCTTGCTCCTCTGCTTACCAGTTAGGGAGGCTCCTCTCTGCCACTCAGTCCATACTAGGGTGAGGGTCCTTTCCAGTTCAGGTGGGAAGAAAGCTTATGACCAAGGCTTCCAATCGGTGCATTGCCTGGGCCACAGTGATTGGCTCAGAATGTGTATGTGTCACCCTCTCAGTTACTATGAGGCTCAATGAGACATTTGCTGGGAATTTAGGTGAGGCTATTCTCTCACTTTTCCTGAAGGGGATGTGAGGCAAGAGCTACAGCAGCCATTTTGTGATTCCAACCTCTAAGTCACTCCCAACCTTTAAACTTCCCCAACAAGTGCCACCAGGAGCAGATAGCTGTTCACTGTCCCTCCTATCCAAATTGTAGATTTGCACACAAAATCTTATTTATTTTTCCCATGAGAGAGAGGGAGAGAAAGACCCAGCAGAGTCTTCACAAGCTATCCACCCCCAACCTCAGCCAGCCTGGAGCACAGTCTCAGGCTTGGCCTGTGCGGGACAGGGGTGGAGTTTGGGAGGGTCTAGGGATGTGAACTAAAGACTTTCCCAGTGGGTCCAGTTGTGTAACTGCTACATCACTATCTGACACTAGGACTGCTCTTTTAAGCCACTAGGTTTGTAGTGATTTGTTGCAAAGCAACTAATAACTGGTATACTTTGTTCCCCTTATTTTAGACCTTGGATTAATTTTTCCTTATTACAAATTGGATCGTTTTACTAAAAAATCCTCACAAACCTGCAGGTTAAAAGCCTTGAGTACCTTTGTGGTACTCAAGACCTTTTTAGACGTACCTCTGAGATTTTGTCTCCCTGCCTTTTCTCCCAGAAATCCTGTCCTGTTACACACAGCTCCTTGTTGTTCTCTAAAGAGCTCGTGCTCCTGCAGGCCTCTGTGTCTTCACACATACTGTTTCTCCCATGTAGAATGCTTGTCCGGTCACTGTCAGAGGGCATGGCCATGATGAAGCTCCAGTCCTCTCTCTTTTTTAAACTTCTAGCAGTCAGTAGTTGGACCTCTTAGCTGTATCACTGTATTCTCCCCTTGAGCTATCCTTGTACTTATTTTTTGCTTTACTTTGTAAAGTATTTCCTTGACTTTGTCTTCCAACTATTCTTATGGAAAACTTCATTTTAATAGGCTCATTTAAAATTCCTAACAACTTTTCCTTGTTATGTTTTTCATTCTATCTTATTTCATGTTATATATTTGTTGTTTCATAAATGAAATATCTCCTTTTAAAGAATTATTTATTTAATTTTATTTATTGTTATTATTATTACATTTTAATTTGCTATAGGGCACATATGCTCACCAGAGTGAGACAGAGAGAGAGAGAAAGGGAGAAAGCAAGCCACCTGGTCTGGGACTCAAACCGTGGTTGACCAGGTGGGAGTCCAGTGCTTTAACCACCACACTACCTGCTGGCTCTGAAATATCTTTTTAAATCTTCCTGCTTTTCTATTTGGTAGGTTACCATGGCTTCTAACAAAGATCTTTCGCTTGACCAAACTTGAGTCAGACTTCTAAACTTTCCCCTAGACCTGCTTGTGTACTTCCTTGTAAACCATAGGTTTAGCCAAAAATACTAAGTCATTTTAGCAACAATGACCTACCTTTGATACTTGATCATTTTCAAATCCAATAAAAATTTCTCATGTTCTACCCTTGTTACTATCACTCTGGCCTGTCTTCAGCAGGAATTTATTTTTAATTTTATTTTTTAATTGTTTTTTAGAATTTAATTAGTATTTCATTTTATTTATTAATTTCTTTATTTTAATTTGACAAGAGAGAGACACAGGGAGAGATAGGGAGAGAGGGAAAGTGAGAAAGCAAACTACTAGGTCCGGGACTTGAACCATGGTCAGCCACGTGGGAATGTCCAGCACCTTAAGCACCACTCTACCTGCTGGTCCCCTTCAGCAGGAATTCTATGAGGTTGGTTTAGGCAAAATTTTCCCCCAAGACTTGATATCTCTTCTTAGTAATTATATGTCAGCTGACCTCCCTTCTCCTTGGCTATAAATCCCCTTTTGTCCCTGTTGTATTGGAATGGAGCACACTTTTATACCGAGGTCTCTTTTCCTTATTGCAATGTCCTGGAAAAAGTTTGCCTTCAATTTCTGTTTGGCTTTACTTTTTTTTTCTTTTCTTTTCTGACACTTCCTCATGGGTTGTTTTTCTGTATTTCTTGGCCTTTTTCTTTCATGTTGGAGGCTTGCTTCACATGCTGCTGATCTTTTGTTGTCCACTGTGTATGAGAAAGAGCTGCTTGGAGGCTCTGAGGATATAGGGCTTGCAGGCTTCCCTCTATGGTGGGTGTATGGGAAACTATTATTACTATGGAAGGGCCTCAGTGCCAGGAGGAGGCCTCAGGGCCCACAAGAGCTGTCTTTGGCCTTTCCAGACAGTTCATTCCAACTCCTGAGAGTGTACTCCTAACTTTTCACTGAGTAATACATGCTTTGATGTAGGGTCCTCTGGACATGGGGTGGGGTGAGGAAGGTGACGCTCCTTACAAAGTTAGTGGGAAAATGGGATTATAGTACAAGTTATTTTGTTGCCAAAAAAAAAAAAAAAAAAAAAAAAAAGTGAAGGCATGGCTTTTTTTTTTTTTTTTTTTTTTTTTTTTTTTTTTTTTGAGATTTTGCTATAGGAAGCATGTGCTTGCTGAAGAGACATAGAGACAGAAAATGAGAAATCATCCCCCAGGGGGATGGCCATGCTGCAATCCCTTTTCTTCCACTTTCCTCTTGGGATTTTTGGGCCCTCACTCACACACACCCAGTGTGAGTTTTTCTGTTTAAATTTTTTTTTTATTATTATAATCTTGTTTATATTATGTTGAATCACATATAACTTTTACAGTGTATTACGGTTTTTTTTTTAAATTTATTTATTTACTTATTTATTCTTAATTTTGACCAGAGAGGGAGGGAAGGAGACAGAGAAAGGAGAGTGAGAAAGAAAGCTGCCAGGTCCAGGACTTGAACCATAGTCAGCCATGTGGGAGTCCAGCGTCCTTAACCACCACACCACCTGCCAGTCCCATATTATGTTTGTTTTTCTAGAAGGAATACCATGCATATCAGTCAATACAAAGACATTAAAATCCCCATCATCATTATCAAATGGCTTTTCATGATTTTTTAGATTATTATTATTATTCTAATTATTTTTTAAACATTCAATCACTACTTACCATTTTGCTTGTAAGAAGACTTTACCCAACATGAAATACTTCTCAGACCAGCCTAGTTGAGAATACTATACATGTCATCATCAACAGGTAATAAACCATTTTTATGTCCCACTAATGTCATGCCTCTCTATTTGTTCTCTTGCTCTTGCTTAGCAAGAGAACAAATACTCTTCACCATACTCTTCTCTTCTCCTGCCCCGTTCCACACTGTATTCATCATCGCTAACTATTTTCACTGCTTTTATGCCCTCCAGTATTTCTATCTCTACCATAAAGTGCGGATAGTCGGTATATATTAAGTGGATACATACAATGTCTTTCTTTCATATTCTGACTCGATTCACTCAGCAATAGATCCTCCATATCCAGCCACTTTCTATCAAATGCCAGAGTCTTGTTGTTTTTTATGGCTGAGTAGTATTCCACAGAGTATATGTGCCACACTTTTTCAATCCACTCGTCAGTTTGTGGACATTTGGGTTGATTCCACATCTTAGCGATTGTGAATAATGCTGCAATAAACTTTGATGTGCAAGCGTTTTTCCGACTGAGCATTCTCCTGTCCTTTGGGTAGATACCCAGAAGTGGGATTGTTGGATCAAATGGTAGTTCTATTTGTATATCTTTAAGAAACCTCCATATTGTTCTCCACAGTGGCTTAACCAGTTTACATTCCCACCAACAGTGTAGGAGAGTTCCCTTTTCACCACATCCCCGCCAACACTTATCACTTTTTATATTTTTAATCTTTGCTATTTTGACAGGGGTTACACCCACTGTGAGTTTTAAGCCACCGGGTCTGGAACTTGAACTGTGGTTGACTACATGAGAGTCCAGTGACATGGCCATTATTGACCACCTGCTGGTCCAAAGGCATAGCTTTTCATAATATGCACTTCCATGAACTTTTTGGAGATCTCTCATGTAAAGATTGGATTAACAATGAAAGAGGAGAGTGCTCTGAAACGTAGCAGGGGTACTGTGTCTGGAAACCCATGAATTGAGAATTTCAAGAATGAATGTTGATTGCCAACTGCATATTTGATGATATTAAGAAATTATTGTTAATTTTTGTTTTTGTTTTTAAAATTTGCTATAGGGTGCATGCACTCACTGGAAGGAGAAAGAGAGAGAGGGAAAGTGGGAAAGCATCTCCCAGGGGGTTTTTCAAGTTGTAATCCCTTCTCCATTCTCTTCTTGGGATTTTGGAGACACACATGCATGTGGGATGTTTCTCAAGCTGCCAGGTCTGGCGCTTGAACCACAGAATTGGCCATGTGGGATGTAGCATCCTTAACCACTGTGCCCTTGGCTAGCCCATTTACTGTTAATTTTTTAAAAAAGCTTTTCTATAGCATGCATGTGCATGCCAGATAGAGGCAGACAGAGAGAGGGAGGGAAAGTGAGAAGTCATCCCCAAAATAGGATGGCCACGTCACAATCCCTTCTCTTTCACAGTCCTCTCAGGGTTTTCAGCATGTACACACGTCAACTTGCCCTGCGTGCTTTTCTTTTTCTTTCTTTCATTCTCTTTTTTATTTTTTTAAGGTTTTTGTTATAGGGCATGTGTATTGACCAGAGAGACAGAAAGACAGTGAAAGGGAAAGTGAAAAATCACCCACCAAGGGGGAATGACCATGCCACAGTCTCTTCCCCATTCTCTTCTTGGTATTTTGGCCACACATGCTCACATGCCTCGTGTGATTTTCAAGCCACCATTTCTGGGACTTTAACCGCAAATGGGCCATGTGGGATTCCAACACCTTAACCACTATGCCACCTCCTGGCCCCACCCTGCATGTTTTTCAAGTCACCAGGTCTGGGATTTAAACTGAACAGTTGACTATGTGGCATCCACCTGTCTTAATACCACACCACTAACTGACCCCACTTACTGTTCATTTTTAAAAAGTGAGAAGTGGTTATTGTGTTCATTTTGACTCTATTTTTTAGAAATACCTACTGAAAAATTTATAGGGAAATGATATTATGTTTGGTATTTACTTTAAGGTAGACTATCTGTAAGAGACACACTATAGATTCAAAGACACAAGTGGGTTTATGGAAGAAAGATGTGCCATGCGAACAGTACTCAGAAAAAAGCTGAAGTGGCTATACAATTATCAGATACAATAGAGACAATGGAGGACATTTATAATGATAAAAGGATCAATCCATTAGGAAGACAAAGCAATTATAAAAATATATGTACCAGACAACAGAGCCTCAAGTACACGAAGTAAAAAACTGGTAGTATTAAAGGGAGAAATAGTCAATTCCACAATAATGTTCAATTACCAAAATGCCTGCTTTCAATAATGAATAGAAAACAAGACAGAAGATCACCAAGGACATAGAAAACTTGAATAATTAGCCATAAGAGATAGAAAAGAACAGACACAGGGAAGAAGGCCATGTGAAGATGGAGGCAAAAATTGGAATGATGCATCCTCAAGTCCAGAAATACTTGGAGTCATTACAACTGAAAGGGGAAAGAAAGAATTCTCTTTTAGAGCTTTTAAAGGGAGTATAGGTCTTTCACATCGTGATTTTAGACCTCTGGTCTTCAGAATTGTGAGAGAATATATTTCTGTTGTATTAAGCAACCAAGTTTGTGGCAATTTGTTACAGCAGCTTTAGGAAGTTAATACAGAAGGAGAACTTTCTCTACCTGTTAAAAAGCATTCATGAAAAACCAGGTAAGGGACCAGCTGTTAGCGTAATGGCTATGTCGCTGGACTCCCATGTAGTCGACTGTGGTTCGAGTCCTGGACCCGGTGGCTTAAACTCACGCCGGGTGCGTATGCGTGCATGCCTAAGATCCCGAGAGGAGAATGGAGGAGAAGGGATTGTGGCATGGCCATCCCCCCGGGGGGTGGGGTGGGGTGATTTCTTGCTTTCTGTTTCTCTGTCTCTGTCTGTCTGGCGAGCGCACGCGCCCTATAGCTAAAAAAAAAAAAAAAAAAAAAAAAAAAAAACCTCTCCAAAAAAAAAGAAAAAAAAGAAAAAAAAATACAACCAGGTAACATCATGCTTCATGTGAAAGACTGGTTGCTGTCCAAGTTCAGGAACAAGAGAATGACCAATATCTCCCTTGTATTCAACATTGTACTCGATTTTATAGACAGTACAGAAACAAACAAGTAATAATAAAAACTCAACAGAACTAGGTTAAGGGAAAAGGAGGAATTTATTAACATTTATAAATGATAGGTATGAGAATTCAGGCATTGTGGAATCCATTTTATTATCAGGAATATCTTGAGACTTTGCTTTCTTCTGTGCTGGCTTACTTCTTGGGTAGAGTTTCTAAAAATTGGTTACCAGTTGATCCAAAAAGTAGCTACCAAAGCCAATGGTAAACAGAAGAACTATGTGTATGTTCCATGACAGAGAATTAACACAGAAAACTTTAAGTGCATTATTCCCCAAGAGAGCTATAAAACTATTACATTTATAAATTTAAAAAGAAAGAGCAGGCTGCTATTAAGTAAGTAAATAAGTAAATAAATAAATAAGCAGTAGGAGGTCTTGGCATTTTAATAATGGCTTTCACCCTACCAGCTGAGCGATGCTAGCAGATGAGAGAGCACCTTTTCCCTGAAAGTTTAAGCAGAAATCCTGGAGCTGGTTCTTACTGACTAGCCGGTGTTCCTAGCCCAGCAGTGATCTGAGTACTGTGGCCAGGGCTCTTTTGGATTCATTAATTGATTAGACTAGATTTTATCATTAGAAAGGTTTTGATTGGTGCTATGATTTTAGAGGACTTGCCTGTTGTTTTTCTATGAGGTGATACTTTGGCTGGGTTTATAAAAAGCTTATGTTGGGACCAGCAGATGGTGTAATTGTTAGGTTGTTGGACTCCCACATGGTTGACCATGGTTCAAGTCCTGGATCCAGCGGCTTAATGCCTGGCATGTGTGCGTGTGTGTCCAAAATCCTGAAAGAGAATGGAGAAGGAATTGCGGCATGGCCATCCCCCTGGGGGTGATTTCTTGCTTTCTGTCTCTCTGTCTCTCGAGCGAGTTCACATGCCCTATAGCAAAAGTCTCTTAAAAAAAAAAAAAAAGGCTTAGGTTATATCCTTCCCACCCCGTTGCAGGACTGAGTTCCCCTCATTGATGACTTAATTTCTCTGCTTGAATGCTCATTGGGATTTTTTTTTTTTTTTTTTACACTTCTTCAGTAAATTAGCCTGAGATCACAAATTGCAGTTTTACAAATTTGATCTGCAATTTCAGGTCTCCCTTTATTTTAGAATGTTGTCTCCTATCATGTCTTGGACTATTTTTCCTTTGTTACTAGTTCTGTTTTCTTATTCAGGAACATCAAGTAAATGCTTGTTAAATATTATTTATCTGTCCTTGATATCAGTCATTTCACTGATAGAGATGATCTCTTTTGTCTATTTTATATCTTTTTTTCCTAAAATTAAAAGAAAAAACATTATGATAGAGTACATACATGAGAGATGACCAGCTCCACAGGACTTGGTCACAGTGTAGTCCACTTTTGCTACCTGTCCAGCTCACTGGAATCCTGGACACATGTGCGCCCCTCATGTATTTTCAGGCCACCTGAACTGAAAACTTGAACAACTGTTGGCATGTGGCTTCCAGTTCTACAATTTGGTGTGCTGCAGACTGTGCCCCAGAGATGAGGCCTATTTTGTGATTTTTTTCCCCTAAAATTATTTTCATGTCTTGATCCTGTTTCTACTTCTTGGTGTTTCTATTACAGATTGCATTTTTGTAATTATTGGGTTGTCGAGAAAGTCATGACAAATTTTTGCATAGAAAAACATAGAAAAAAGAATATGTCATGACTTTTCTGACAACCCAATAATTTTCTTGTTTTCTTTCATTTCTTTCCTGAGCTCTGATACCTCGTTATCTACTTTAGCTCTATATGTTTCTCCCCAGCCCCCCCAAAAAGTTCACATTATTTTTGGTGTTTTGCAAATCCATAGGAAGGATTTTGCCTCTTACTCAAGATCAAGGGAGGGAATCATGCAAAGACCCATGATGCATGAAAACATTTTGAATTCTTTCACAAGCATTTTTAAAAATTATTGAGTCATTTTTGAACCCAAAGTTTGATGGCAAGGGATCTTAATAAAACTTTTCTTTTTGATATAAATGGATATAAGTTTTTATAAGTCAGATCAGCTTACTGAGTCTTAGTCAGATAGGTTGCCATAACAAAATATCATGTTGGGGGCCAGCAGGTGGTGAGGTGGTTAAGATGCTAGACTCTCACAAGGCTGAGTGCAGTTTGAGTCCCAGAACTGGCAGCTTGTTTTCTGTCCCCTGCCCCCCATCTTTCTCTGGTCAAATTAAAAAATAATAATGATGATGATGAGTAAAGTTTAATAAAATAATTCTTAAAAGACAAGACAAAACAAAATACCATGTTGTGGGTGGCTTAAACAACAGGAGACTGAAAGTCCAAAATCACTGTGCCAACAGGACTGGTGTCTGATGAGGGCTCTTTCCTTAGTTTGCAGACGGATGCCTTCTTGTGTCCTCACACGTTTTTTCCTTTGTGCACATGGGTGAAGAGAAAAAGAGAACAAGCACTTCAATGTCTCTATAACTGTCTTTCTTTCTTTCTTTTTTTAAAAGAATTATTTATTTATTATTTCACTTGAGTTTTGCCAGAGAAAGACAGAGAGAGAGAGAGAGAGAGAGAGAGAGAGAAAGGGAGAGTGAGAAAGCAAGCCTCCAGGTCCAGGACTTGAACCGCAGTCGGCCATGCGGGAATTCCAGCACCTTAATCACCATGCCACCTGCTGGCCTTCAATGTCTCTCTTTAAAAAAATATATATACTCCAGCATTTGTGCTTGCTGGAGAGAGAGAGAGAAAGAGAAAGTGAGAAATCTCAGGGAGATGGTCATGCTACAATCCCTTATCCTCCATTCTCCTCTTGGAATCTTGGGCATGTATGTACACACACTCCATGAATTTATTTAAGCCTCTGGGTCTGAGACTCAAACTGTGCAGTTGGCCATGTGGAATCTAGCTGCCTTAACTACCACACCACTGGCTGGTCCCCTGTGTCTCTTCTTAAGAGGGCACTAATCCCATCATGAAAGCTCCCACTCTTACAGCCTTGTCTAAATCTAATTACCTTCCAAATACCATTAAACAGCAGATCAAAACATCAGCATATGAATTTTGGGGCAGAGAGGGAGGGAAATTGGGGGGACAATTCAGCCTGTAGCACGCAGGTGCCGTTAGTTATTATTACCAGGTGACGATACCTAAGTTGTGTAGAGAACTTAAATTATAGACATCTGCCTTACTCACATATACAGGTGAATTATAGAATTACTCCTGGTTCTAAGAAACTCAGATTAGATTCTTTATCCTCTAACAAAGAGAAAATATGCTCCCCAGGCATATGCAAAGAATGATTCTGCCTCCTACTTCTTTAGATACAGCTGAGGAGGCAAGAAGGAGCCCTATCCTTGGGGAGGGAAAAGGATTACAAGGTCTATCTGTCCAGGCAGCTGTGGTGAACACTAATGGTGGGAACCTGGGCCTGTCATCAGGGAACCAGGAAATTCTCTACACAGAAAGTACTGTGTGCATAGGGGCAAAAGGGAAGTTCCATCAATGGTGTAGCAGCAGCACCCCAAACTAGACTGTGTTCTGCTTCGTCGGGCTGCTGCAGGGGGGTCTGGAGGGTGTTCTCTTCTATGAGGCTATGTGCGAGTAACCGTGCTTTTACAGAGAGAGACAGGTCTTCATAAACTAGAGCATTCAGAAGCTAAAGCCCCATATACCTTCAAATTCTGTCTCTAACATGCTCTTATGTTAGAGTAGCTTTTGCATGTGAATGAAACCCACAGAACTCTAATGGAACTGTATGGTTTTCCTTATACCTTGAGACTTCACCATAGGCGGAAGACAGGCCGGTGACTAAAAGGGGAATGCATTTCCTATGTATTTGTGGGCCAGCCCATGGCGTGGTGGTTAAGGCAGCTAGATCCCACATGGCCAATGGCACAGTTAGAGTCCCAAGGTTTGAAAAATACGCTGAGCACGTGTGTGTGCATGCCCAAAATCCTAAGAAGAGAATTGAGGAGAAGGGACTGTAGCATGGCCACCCCTACCTCACCACCAGCAGGTAGGTGGTGAGGTGTTAAGTCACCCTTGGGGGTGATTTCTCACTTTCTCTGTCTCTCTCCACCAAGTTCACATATCTTTTGGCAAAAATCTAAAAAAAAAAAGAAAGAAAAAAAAACCATTCTAGGCATGTATGTGTTTATGTCCAAAATTCTAAAAGGAAGGAAAAATGTAGGAGAAGAAATTGCATCATGGCCCTTCCCCATGCTGGGAGATGCTTTTCCCTTCTCTCTCTGTCTCTTTCTGGCAAGAGCACACTCCCTCTGGCCAAAAAAAAGTATTTATTTCAAGGGCCAGTCCACACAGAAAGGAATCCCTACCATCACACCACCTCACAGTGCTGTTGGGAAAGGTTATTTGCTTCTATTACTTGATACAATTTTATGAGAATTCTTGTATGAGGCACAAAGTTTTCTGACAGTATACATTTGCCATCTCTGTTGGTCTTCATGGCAATTTATTTATTGGGTTGTTGGAAAAGTCATGATGTCGTTTTCTGTTTTTCTATGCAAAAATGTACCAGGACTTTTCTGATGACTCAATAGAGTGGAGAAAGTGGAGATTCAGAAAGGTTAGATAATTCTCCCATGGTCTGACAGCTGGTAAGTAAGCAGAGCTAGGGTCCATAAGCAGATCTGTCTGGCCACAGGGACCATATACTTTCCAATAGACCAGATAATAGAAGTGCTTATAACATGTGAAATGATTTTATAGTTTACACAGAGGGCTAGATCAGGTTTAATATTCATCCTTGGGAGGGGGGCTTGTTCTGGGGTTGGTTCCTGGGAGTTTCATCATAGTCCTTCTGTAGGTTTCCTCTGGGGACCAGGAGACACGGGCTCTGAGGCTGCCCCCTCCGCTCTCATCTCCAGGTCTTGCTCTCCACAAGGGCAGCTGGTAAACTAGCAGGATGTCCTGTGCCTTGATATGTTGACTCTGAGCAACAGCTGTGACAATTGTTATGAAGTGTCTTGCAAAGATGTTCACCCTAATCATCTCATTTCTGTGTTTCATAGGGTTCCTAATAATTGGCATCATTTGTTGAATACTCTGTATGCTCCTCATTCAAGTAGTTTTGCCAAAAAGGGAAGGAGAAAAGTAGGATGGTAACTGGAGAGAAGAATGGAGATGCTTTGTTTTTGTTTTAGATTTTTGGAGACCAGCAGATGGTGTGATGGTTATGTCACTAGACTCTCATGTAGTTGACTATGGTTCAAGTCCCAGATCCAGTGGTTAAAACTTACACTGGGTGCGTGTGTGTGTGTGTGTGCCTAAAATCCTAAGAGGAGAATGAAATTTTTGCCACAAGGAGTGTGCACTTTGCTGGGAGGGAGAGACAGAGGCAGATGGAGAATGGAGACGGGATTGCGGTGTGACTATCTCCCCTGAGGGTGATTTCTTACCTTCCCTCTCACTGTGCCTGTCTCTGTCTCTCTCCCTGGTGAGTGCATGTGTCCTAAGGCATGTGCCCTGGGGAAGTGAAAAATCACTCCCCAGGGAATATGACTATGTAGCAATGTCTTCTTCATTCTCCTCTCGTGATTTTAGGCATGCATGTACATGCAAATGGCATGTTTTTTAAGCCACCGGGTCTGGGACTTGAACCATGGAGTCAGCCATATGAGAGCCAGCACCTTAACCATATGCCTCCTGCTGGCCCAAGGAGAGGCTGTTTTTATTTTAATTTTTGATAAAATATTAAGAGCATGTGAAAAAGAATGACCAGTAGAGAAGGGGAACACTGTGATACTTCTTCATGGCATTTCCCCACACATTAAGAAAAAGGAGTTACTGAAGTCGTGTCCTTGAGTAGGCAAGAGGGGTCTAGTGCCCACATGGAAGGTTGGCTGTAATTAGAACTTTTGTGGAAATTTGGATACCCTGCACTTACAGGACCCTGCAGGTCTCACTTGGTAGGAGAGGTGGTGGGTCTTGGGAAGGAACCCTTTGGTTTTGTCCATGGGAAGATGGAATCTCAACTGACCCTGTGTGTCCCCACTAGGAGGCCTGAGCCAGGCTGGGGAACCTCTGTGAACCTCAGGTTTAGCCTCTTTTTTGAAGAGGTTTTTGCTATAGGGTGCGTGCGCTTGCCAGACAGAGAGAGAGAGACAGAGAGATAGAAAGCGAGAAATCACCCCCCAGGGGGGATGGCTACGCCGCAATCCCTTCTCCTCCATTCTCCTCTCAGGATCTTGGGCACGCATGCACACACGCCCGGCGTGAGTTTAAGCCACCAGGTATAGGATGCAAACTGTGGTCGACTACGTGGGAGTCCAGGGACATAGCCATCACGCCAACCGCTGGTCCTAAGGTTTAGCCTCTTTTGTAAAATGCAGATGATGTGGTCTACGCCTCTGAGTCATAGCAAGTATTAAATAAGAGTGCGTAAGCAGAACCCTTGGCTCAGAAAATAAAAGGGATTTAATCATTTGGAGCTAACCATGTTTATCATTCAATGTATGTTGTATTTATGAATATATAAATAACCCTTAAAAATAGTAACATTCTTTACATACTGTTCTATAATATGCCTTTACCACTTAAATATCTTACAGTTTTCCTTGTCATTAAATGTTTTTCTGTAACATCACTTAAAAAATATATGCAGATCATTTCAGCAAGCAGACTTATAATCTTTGTTTTCTTTTCTTTTTTTATTTTTTTCAAAGAATTATTTACTGGAACCAGCTGATGGCATAGTGGTTCTGTTGTTGGACTCCCACATGGTTGAACGCAGTTCAAGTCCTGGACCCAGTGACTTGAAAATCTTGCCAGGTGCATGTGTTTGCATGCCCAAGATCCTGGGAGGAGAATGAAGAAGGGATTACGGTGTAGCTATCTCCCCTGAGGGTGATTTCTTATCTTCCCTCTCACTGTGCTTGTCTCTGTCTCTCTCCCTGGTGAGTACATGTACCCTAAGGCAAAAACCTCTTAAAAAGTATTTATTTAATTTATTTTATGATTATTTTTTAATTTGATGAGAGAGAGAGAGAAGCAAGCTGCCGCGTCCAGGACTTGAATCACAGTCAGCCATAAGGGAGTCCATCACCTTAACCACCATGCCACCTGTCAGCCCCTGATTTATACTCTGTTCTAACCAGTTCTTATTGTAGACATCATGTGCCTTGTTCCTTACTATATTTTTAATTATTATAGAAGCACTGTTATGAACTTTCTTGGGGGCTATACTTTTCTGTCCATTCATGGTTATTTCCTTCTGATAAGAGGAAGGAGTGGATTTTGGGTGATGGCACAGGTAGAGGGAACAGTGGTGCCCAAAGGGTGCTGATACATGGGTTGCTGTCATCCTGGAAGTGGGACTCTGAGGGCCAGAGATAAGTCTCTAGATGTGGCTTAATTGCTGCCCTGGTAGACAACACAAAGACAAGTTTATCAGATATGAGGAAGCTGTGAGGTTGAGAGGGATATATTGAATGACAGAATCAAGATGCAAAGGGGACCAGCAGTTAGTGTAATGGCTATGTCGCTGGACTCCCACATAGTTGACCACGGTTTGTGTTCCGGACCCGGTGGCTTAAATCTCACGCCGGGCGTTGTGTGCGTGCGTGCCCAAGATCCCGAGAGGATAATGGAGGAGAAGGGATTGCGACGTGACCATCCCCCCTGGGGGGTGATTTCTCGCTTTCTGTCTCTCTGTCTCTCTCTGTCTGTCTGGCGAGCGCACGCGCCCTATAGTGAAAACCTCTCAAACGAAAAAACAAAAAACAAAACAAAACAAAAAGATGCAAAGAGATCCCAGGACCAGCAGTTAGTGTAATGGCTATGTCGCTGGACTCCCATGTAGTTGACTGCGGTTCGAGTCCCAGACCCCATGGCTTAAACTCACACCGGGCGCATGTGCGTGTGTGCCCAAGATCCTGAGAGGAGAATGGAAGAGAAGGGATTGCGGCGTGACCATCCCCCCGGGGGGTGATTTCTCGCGTTCTGTCTCTCTGTCTCTCTCTGTCTTTCTGGCGAGTGCATGCGCCCTATAGCTAAAAAAAAAAAAAACAAAAAACTTCTCCCCCCAAAAATAAAAGGTGCAAAGAGATCCTGTCTGTCAGGGAAAATGGACTGAAACAAATAGAAATTGAAAAGGGAAAACTGTAAAGTTTTAACGATGGTAACATTGAAAAAAATATAGAACATACATGTGGGTGCTAAGGGAGCCATCTGGACATTAGGTCATCCAAAACCAAAACACAGGGGTTGATGAGGTGAGGTTGCTTTAGAAACTCATGCAAAACTGTTCGTAACCTCAGGTTGTATCACTGAGTATAGTGTTCTGACCATATTTGGTCAGAGGATGTTGATAAACTGAAGTTTAGTCCTCTCTTTTCCCCAAAAAGAGTGATCAGTCTAGTGAACAATCTAGACCATGGCTGTTCAACAGAAATATGAGCAAGCCATATATACTTATTTTTTTCTAGTAGCCAATAATACATTTTTAGATAACATATCCAAAATATTATCACTTTGGCACATAATTAATTTTAACATATTATTAATGAGATATTATACTCCTTTCCCCCTTAACTACTAAGTCTTTGAATCTGCAAATAGTTAAAGGCCTGCCACGTGGATGGTGGGGAAGAAGTAGTCTTTTCCAAGGGAAAGAGCTAGAACCACAAGAGGAGATGGGGGAATTGAACATCATGAAGTTTCCATAGTTAATTATTTCATTCAATCCTTGTAACAGAGAACTAAATGGGAGTTGAGTCAGATAACCTGGGTTCGGATCTCACCTCTGCTAATCAGTGTGTCCTGAAGGAATATGACTTAACCTCTCTGAGCCTCAGTTTATTTCTGTAAAGTGGGAAGAATAGTTGGCAAGAACCATATTTGCTATATCCATCTTGGATTGGCACTGACCTGACATGGATTCAGTCCTCAATAACTCTTTCCTTGGAAAATTGGCAAAGCTCTGAGTTGTGAAGGATGACAATCACTGCTTTCAGTAGCCTTGTGGTTTGAGGTGACAAGTTGGGTTTTTCAGTACACACAAATGAACCCAGCCCCTGCGTTCCTTCATCCCACTGAAAGCCCATTTTTTATTTACAGCTTCAAATTGATCTGGATCGATCTATTCAGACCTTTTCATCAGGAGAGTGAAAACAGAAAGCAGGGAGGGGAGGTTGCTCTGTGTCTCTTGCTCCAGTAGCTGGTGCTGGGGCTCTGGCTACTTTCCCACTTTTGAGACAAAATATCACCAAAGTGGAGCCTGGGTCACTGGAAAGGGGAGGCAGGTAACCTGGCCCATCGAAGCATTTCTCTGCAAAAGACCCATCACAGGCTTGCCAAGCCACATCTGTGCTTCTGTCAAGTAAACAAAGAATATCTACTGCTCTCAGGCAGGCACTAACATTAGCAGAGTGAGGGCTCTTTTGGGACCAGGGAAAGGAGGTTTGCATTTGAAAATGAACTGCTGTACGTGGATTTATAGTGCTGCTTTTGCGACGGAGAGGGGGAAATATTTTTCTCTGGGAGATTAGAATTTACTAGTGGATTCAAGTGTAACTTTGGAGAGTGGTGGAGGTATTAGATGTGGCAGTATCACAGTATTGTTTTATTGGCAATTAGATTTCAAACTGGCACGAATGTATGAAAATAAGTCTCAATTATGGGCCTGTGAAGTTTCTCCACCATCTGTCAACAGTTTGCTCCTTATGCCATAACATGTGTACCTTTGGAGAGAAAATGATTTCATAACCCAAGTGAAGAGGTACAGCTCACTGAATTGTATTGGAGTTTATAGTCTATGCCCGCATTTATGATTTCTGATGTGGGGAAAGTGAATTTAAACTTGTACACTTGTGTGTGTCTCCCCCCCCCCCCCCCCCCACACACACCCCTTTCAGGATCTCTCAGGCTTACAAACTGTCAGAAATAGGATATAACTTCAAAAGCAGTGAGGCCAACTTTCCCACTTGACAGTAGCAACAAATCAAGTCCAAAGAGGGCAAGAAACTTGTCCAGGTGACATTGTGACATGGGTAAAGCCAGAAACATAATCAACAGGACACATAGGTGTAGGAATTGGGCTGGTAAATGTGTAACGACAATTCTCTGGAAAAATTAAAACTCTGATTTGTAGTGCTTGCCTATTTCCTTGGTGTCAACACTCCCACAGTGGCTCATTTCATGCTACCAATGTGATATTGCTGAATTTGGAATTTGAAAGAGGTAAATTGAGTCGCCTTTTGGAGCCAGTATGAGCTCCAGTGTTCTACTGGTAAAAGGAATGAAGTTGCTGTATGGAAATTTGTTGTTTGCCTATTTTGCATCCATTTCCCTTTCTGGTAGAAGTGCCCTGATTTTTCCTGAGTGTAGCTACCCTGACCCTATTCTCGACCTACGTGGTTTAGAAGGGTTGGCATGTTACCCAGGCCTGGAAAAATCAGTGTATCCCATCTTCTTGGACTTTGATTTGCTCAGGGATGACCTTGTGACTCAATTTGACTCTGGGAGTCAGGCACAGGGCTTTGGTTTGAATTGGTGGTCTTAAAGCTATAAAGGAATAGCCTGGACCTGTTGATGGCCATGTTGCCACCATGGAATGAGTAGTTGTCTGAGAATGGAGATAAACACAGAGAAAATGGAGCTAAGAGATGGAAAAAATGATAACCTAGATATTTGTTTATGAGAATTAATAAATTCTTTTTTTGTTTAAATCAAGCTTGTCACTCCCAAAAGAGAGGGTCCCAACTGGTGATTTTATTATTGAGAATTATACTAGGAAGTCTCCAGGGCCTTTTGGACCTGCTGTTTATCTAATGTGTGGACTTCATAAGGTTTTGTAAGAACCTTGTCTGTCTTGTGCATTCTTGCTTTCCTGGAACCTAGTACTTTGCCTTGTGTGTGGGAGACACTGCCACAATAAACATTAATCTGATTTCTTATATCTGGCATCTCTCACTGTATTATGATGCAGTAACTTATGACCATAAAGATTTATTTCTTACTCATAGCTGTTGCCATTAATGTTGGCTACAACTGTGTTTCATTTATGTTCATTCAGGATCCAGCCTAGTGGAATGTCTTCCATCTGGGACATGATGTTCTCATGGCAGAGGAAAAAGAGCAAAGGCAGAACCTTGTGATAACCTCTGACCTTCCTGCTTCCTAAGGTATTGCCACTTCTGTTCGTGTTCCATTGGGCAGCACAAGTCTCCTGGCAAGGAGGTATGCTCCAGCCCAGTGAGGCTCTACCAACCACAGGAATGGGCAGAGGTTTATAGTCTATGCTCTTACAGGTTGGGGAGAGATAATGGGAACAATAATCTGAGGACACATCAAAAAGATGGTAGACAACAGAATTAAAGTATGAGTTTGTTTTGGTGCCAAAAGAGAAAGAAAGAAAATCCATGCGTAGTTTTTTCATAATACACATTTTCCAAGAACTGTTTGAAGACCTCTTATGTAGGCAGCCACATACTTAAAGAGAGAATGTGGGAAGACAATTAGAGCTTACTTAATATTTAACTAAACATTTGAATATCGATTGACCGAGGGGACCAGCAATTGGCGTAATGGCTATGTCGCTGGACTCCCATGTAGTCAACCACAGTTTGAGTCCTGGACCTGGTGGCTTAAACTCACACTGGGTGCATGTGTATGCATGCCCAAGATCCCAAGAGGAAAATGGAGAAGAGATTGTGGCGTGGCCATTCCCCCTGGGGGTTGATTTCTCACTTTCTGTCTCTGTGTCTCTCTTTGTCTTTCTGGTGAGCTCACATGCCCTATAGCAAAAACCTCTCCAAAAAAAAAAAAGAGAATATTGACCAACAATGCTGCTCCTAGGTGGTAGAGTCTAGAGAGCCTCTTGGCTATGTGTACCATGAGAAGTGCACAAAGATTTCATAGCAGTGAGCTAGTAAGAGGTTTACAGAGGTATTAGTGGCACAATACAGCACAGAAGCCTCAGCAGCTCAAACCACTCAAATTTCTGTAGACAGGTAAATGGACAGGTAAATTAGGATTCATTTACATAAAGGAATATTATGTAGCTCCTAAAATGAACAAAGCTCAGTTAATTGGGACAGCATGATTGTATCTTAGAAACATAATGAGTGAAATGAGTTCATGTGGAATGATTCAGATTTATGATTCATTCATCTGTGAAAATAGCATGCATAAAACATAAAGGAATGATACACATAAAACCCAAGATTTGGTTACTTGGTGGGTAAAGTGTGGGGATGGGATAGATGAATACAAGTTCCTGGTGATGTTCTAGCTTTTAAGTTGCATGGAGAGTTTAGGGATCATCATTTTTTTTTTTTTTTTTGGAGAGGTTTTTACTATAGGGCACGTGCGCTTGCCAGACAGAGAGAGACATAGAGACAGAAAGCGAGAAATCACCCCCCAGGGGGGTTGGTCACGCCACAATCCGTTCTCCTCCATTCTCCTCTTGGGATCTTGGGCACGTACGCACACGCGCCCGGCGTGAGTTTTAAGCCACCGGGTCCGGGACGCGAACCGCGGTCGACTACGTGGGAGTCCAGCGACATAGCCATTACGCTAACTGCTGGTTCCCTGGGATCATCCTTTTAATACACTCCATTTTAATTTGTATGTGTTTCACTTACTCATTTGTCTGTATCAAATATTTTGTCCAAAATATAAAAATAAAGACTGCAAAAAATGACAACTAGGAAAGGAAGTAATTTGGAAACAGACAAAAGTAGTTATCTAAAAGAGCTGTCTTAGAGAAATGGGATTCCTGGAAGCAAATTTTATAATATTCACATTTGTTTGGCATCCAGGGATCTGAAATTACAGATGGGGTGTTGAATGTGCTGGCTCCTCAAGAAAGACCATGAGCAGTGTCAAGCTGAGGTCACTGGGCCTCCTTGCAGCCTTGGGTCCCCATTGTTACCAACATCATGCTCATTGGGCCTCTTCAGGGGCTGACTTACCACGAGTAGCCTTACTGTGGGGATGGGCATCCTAGATCTACATAGAGGAGGTCACCACTGTGGATGGACACAGTGGCCATCCAGTTTGTCCCAAAGTGTCCTGATTTAACTGCCACCAATAATTTGACCCTTTCTGGGTATATGGAGAAGGCCCCAATGTGGCCCTGTAAAGTTGAAGTGGCCACACTCAGATAACTGGTGAAGTAGGCCTCCCTTCCTGACTACCCAAATCTGCTACCCCTAGTGAAACTGCATTCTGCTGGAAGATTCTCTGATTTGCTTTCCAATCTTAGTACAAGGGGAGGAAGTTTTGGACTGGAAGTCTTTACCAAATTTATCCAAAAGCACCTCTCCCAAGTGTCTCCGTACTTTCCTGGGTAGAGGGAGTCACATTACTGATAGAAACCTATCTTGCTATGGTGATTCCAGTGTTTAAGTAATATCTGAGGCTATTTCCTCAGGGGGATGAAGGGAGATGGGGGCTATGGGAAAATTAGAAAGGAGTTAGAGCAGAAATTGGATAACTCCCTTCTAAGAGAATGGAAGGGTGCCCCACATCAGTATTCTCTGAACCTCCTTGCCCACCTGAGGAGCATGTGCAAAATCTGTCCTTTGCTCCCTTCTGGACAGGTAGGTGTATCCAGCATGGTTTTCAAGCCATTGGGTCCAGGACTTGAACCTCACAGTCAGCCATGTAGAATCCAGCCACTTTAATGACCACACCATCTGGCCAGCCCTGGGCCCAATTATTTTTAAAATTTTAAAATACATTTGTTTTAACCATGAGCATTTTCAAAAATATACAATAGCAGAGAAAATATTAGAAAAAATCCCCCTTGTACTCCTCAGCCAGCTTCACCATTATCATGTGTTGATTTTTGACATTCATAAATTTCAACTTGTGCATAGTTCAGTCTTGAGCTCTTCCATTGTGGTTCTCCCCACTCTGTCTGAAAAGAACCCACATAAATATGCAGCTGTGTTTTCTCTTAGTTCTGTTTTGTTTCTTTGACATGATGCTATGAGGTGAGGCTCTAATGGGATTTTTTCCCAGGTGTTCAGTGTCCCCAACTCTGCTTGCTGAATCACCTATCTTGTTCTCATTGGTGTGTGACACATCCTTGATCTGATATTAAGTCTCACACATACGAGCACCTGCTTCTGGCTGCATATTTTGTTTAACTGACCCATGTATCCTTGCACCAGTTCTACTGCTGTTAGTTTTATAGATTTATGATTTTCATAGCCAGTATGCCTAGTTCTCCATCATATGGATCTTTTTTCAATATTTTCCTGCCCAACTTCATCTATTCATTCCTTCAGATGAAACTTAAAATCATCTTTCCAAGTTCTAGAGAAAATTCCCTTAGGATTTTGATGTGAATTGGTTCAAGTCATGTACTAAGTTGAAAAAAATGAATGTTTTCTCCACAGTCACTCTTCACATCCTGAAATGTGGCTTGTCTGCCCATTTGTTCAAGTCTTGTAGGTCCCTCTGTAAAAATAGATAGTGTTGTTTTCTCCTATGAGAGGCATTTCTGTGTTGTTTGTGTATTTTGCTGTGTTTATGGATGGGGACTTTAAAACTTCCCATTTTATCTTCTTCATCCTCTGAGCCTTTTAATTTCTATCAAGTTGGAGCTGCACTGAGAGGTTTGGACCATGCTAACAGGAACCTACCACTGCAATCTGCCAGAGCTGATATTTGCTCTAAAAACAGACTCCTCTGAGCTCTTACATGAAGTGGTAAAAACACAAGATTTGACACCAGGACAGAGCAAACTCCAGTCCCTGCTCTGCCCTTTGTTAACTGTGCGTCCTTGAGCAAGTCATTTTGCTTTTCACAATCTTGTTTTCCTTGCTCGCAAATGGACATAGGTCATCTTCTTCATTTTTTGTCTATTTCTTTATATTGTGTTCACTTATAAACCTCTCTTTCTTCTCCAGGAGAAGCAAGACTCCTAGGGAGCAGGGGCTGTACATGGGCAATGTGATCCTGTAACAGTGGAAGTTCATTTCCACCAGGCTGGACTCCCAGCAGAGTCCAGCTAGTAGATACCATTTAAGTTCATTCAGATAAATGTATTTCAAAACAATCCAGAGTCCTCACCTGAAACACGGCTCTTTAATAAAACTTTTAAGTGTGGGTAATAGTTAACAAGATTAAAACAGTAAAAATTGAGTTCCTAGTATGTGCCAGGCATCTGTGATCCTGTTCCAGGCCTTATCTCATCACACATACCTCGTGTATAATCCCATCTTAGCTTGAAGAAGCTAAGAAAACCAAGATCACACAGCCAGGATTGATAGGGATGGAAATAAAATAAAAAACTTACTACACTGGAGAACCCTAATATATTTCCTGTAATAAGCTGAGTGTTCTAACAGTGTCTCAGGCCAAGGAAGTAGCCAGAAATAATGGTGTATCCCCTCTTTCCCTTTTGTTGTCTAGGTCTTTCTTTTAGCAAAGTAGTCAAATCAGAAGCCACTGATCAGTGTTAGTTGCTCTTTCCTCCTCTTTCAGTATTGCTAAAAGGAAGACTGTGATTACTTCTCTGGTGTTAAACTTTTATCCATTGAATCTCGGCCACCTTGCTTTCCTGACAAGGGCAATAGGCTGGCTTGGTGGTGGAAGACAGCTGTGTAGGGAGGAGTGTGTGGAGTATGAAGGCAGCATACCCTTGGAGGCAGAGGACTTGAAACTGGCAGGATTATTATGGAGAAAGGTCTCTGGATATGTAGCCAGAGACATTCACTACATGACAACTATGTGATTTGGTACACATTGCTGAAACTTTCTGTGCCTTTGCTTTGCCATCAGAAATAGTGACCACATATCCTTGATGCTTCAGAGTGATGATAAAACTGAATGGTGGTAGCCCACTCAAGAGTATGTAACCTTAGGCATGTATAGGTCTCTTGTTATTTTTGCTAAAAAGAATTGGAGAGGTAAACAAAAGCAGGAAGAGGATTATACCTGGTTCCTCAGAGTGGCTTCTGGATGACAGTAGCACCAATGCACCATTGGTACTACAGAAAAGAGGGGTCAAAAGGAGGGGTCAAAACGACTCAGAGGTCTTCTGGGCCATACAGATTTCAGAGGCTACTTTCTCTCTTTAAGATTTTGGATTCAGCCTTCTTCAGAGATATACCATGGTAGCATAAAGTCAACAAGGGTGATAGTGGCTAAATTTGTGCATGTTTACTGTGGGACAGATTTATATGTTAGATGGCTTATCTGATGTGATCCTTGGAACACATGAAATAGGCAATATTCTTTCTC
>JAKSZU010000010.1:48067544-48325044 GCA_026018925.1 Tupaia tana | reverse complement strand
TCAAACATGCATGCCTCTTGCCTGGCATATTTATCAAGCTACCCAGTCTGGGACTTGAACTACCCAGTTGACCATGTGAGATCTGGCTGCCTTAACCATTAGGCTATGGAGCTGGCCCTGGTTGATTGGCTTTCTAAATTTTGTTTTCCCCTTGGCATCAGTGTAGAGGTTTTCCTGAGCCGATCTCCGCCCTGCTCTGCAGGGGAATACCAAGCTTGCTGGATGCTGGCCCAGATGAGTGTCAGGTCTGTCCCTTCAACCCTAGCCAGTACGGGTCTTATGGAGAAACCTCAGCACGTCTTTGTTCCTGCAAGGCTGAACACATGTGAGCTGCACAACTGTGGACAAGAACAAAGGCATTTTCCTTCTAAGTGGCAAAGGGAAAAAATGAGGAAAGACCGTCCTTCCTGCTAAAAATGCCAACATCTCATCAGGAAGGTGGGGGTGCCTCAATAAGGGCCTTGGGAGCAATGGGTAGAAATAAAAGCTGCACTTGGACAGATGACAGTTTTCATAGCCTTGAAGAAGCATCCCTACGTCAACTTCCATTCCCTGCATCCGAGGTGGTGTGGTTGTGACTAGGCTTAGAAGCCTTTGATGATTTGAGGTTGAATGAAATTCAAATTCCTTAATAAGGATGGGGGTGCTGGTGGTAGGGAGGATGACATCAATATTGCATACATAACCCAAATGTCACCTTGGATTGCTTTATCTGTTACGATCTGGATAAGATTTTCTTGAACTCAAGATTCCCTGAGCCTTAACTGGGTTTGTTGAAAGTAATGTGGTCCCAAGAGTTTCAAAAATTCCTGATTGAACCATGACTATCTTTGGCTCAGAGATTCTGCTAAATTAGCTAATTTAGTGATGGCTTAGGGGTCCCTCGTGCTTTCTATGTTCACAAATATGGGGGATCCAATGCAGAATTTAGTCCTTTTTCTTTTTTTTTATATATTTTTTTATTATCATCATATTCTTCTTTATATTACATTGAATTACATATAACTTTACAGTGTATTACATTGCTTTTTCAAAAGGGAATGCCATGCATGTCAGTCAGTACAGAGACATTAATCTCCCCACTTTAACATTCAATATCTTTTCTATGTTTTCCCCAATCATTATTATTATTATTCTAATTATTTTTTAAAACAGTCAATTGCTATTTCTCATTTTGCTTGTACAAATACTTTGCCTATCATGAAATACTTCTCAGACAAATCCAGTTGAGAATACTATACATGTCAACATCAACAGTTAATAAGCCATATCTGTTTCTCACTAATGTCCTGCCTATCTATTGTTCACTTGTTATCTTTCTCTATTCTCTTCTCTTCACTTCCCCCATTCCACACTGTCCTATTCTCGTTAAGTACCTTCACTGCTTTTATGTCCTCCAATTTTTTGCTCTCTATTATAGAGTGCTGATAGTCGGTATATATTGAGTGGATACATACAATATCTTTCTTTCATAGCCTGGCTTACTTCACTCAGCAATATATCCTCCGTATCTGACCACTTTCTATCAAATTCCAGGGTCTTGTTATTTTTTATGGCTGAGTAGTATTCCATAGAGTATATATACCACACTTTTCCAATCCATTCATCAGTTTGTGGACATTTAGGTTGGTTCCATGTCTTGGCAATTGTGAATAATGCTGCAATAAACATTGATGTGCAAGCACTTTTCTGACTGAGCGTTCTCCTGTCTTTTGGGTAAATACCCAGAAGTGGGATTGCTGGATCAAATGGTAGTTCTATTTGTAGATCTTTGAGGAACCTCCATATTGTTCTCCACAGTGGTTGAACTAGTTTACATTCCCACCAACAGTGTAGGAGGGTTCCCTTTTCACCACATCCCCGCCAACACTTATCACTTTTTATATTCTTAATCTTTGCCATTCTGACAGGGGTTAGGTGGTATCTCATTGTAGTTTTTATCTGCATCTCCCTTATGATGAGGGATGTTGAGCATTTTCTCATATGCTTTTTGGCTGTTCGTATGTCTTCCTTAGAGAGACTTTTGTTCAGCTCATTTTCCCATCTTTTAATTGGGTTCATCATTTTTTTTTGCATAAGGCACTTGAGTTCCCTATGTATTCTGGTTATCAGTCCCTTGTCTGAGGCATATTTAACAAAAATATTTTCCCATTCTGAGGGTTGTCGGTTCACACTTGTTACTGTGTCCTTTGCTGTGCAGAAACTTCTTAGTCTAATATAGTCCCACTTGTCTATTTTAGGGATTATTGCCTGTGCTTTGGGAGTCTTATTTAAGAAGTCTTTGCCTACTCCAATGTCCCCCAGAGTTTCCCCAGCATTTTCCACCAGTAATTTTATTGTTTGAGGTCTTAGGTTCAGATCTTTGATCCATTTTGAGTTGACTGTTGTTAATGGTGAAAGATGGGGGTTCAGTTTCATCTTTCTGCAGGTGGATACCCAGTTTTTCCAGCACCATTTACTAAAGATGTTTTCCTTTTCCCAATGGATTGACTGTTATCCTTTATCAAAGATCAGTTGGCTGTAAGCTTTGGGGGTTATTTCTGGGGTCTCTATTCTTTTCCATTGGTCCACTTGTCTGTTTTTATGCCAATACCATGCTGTTTTGATGACCACAGCTTTATAGTATATCTTGGGATCAGGGAGTGATATGCCTCCTACTCCATTCTTCTTGTGCAGGATTGCTTTTGCAATACAAGGTCTTTTATGGTTCCAGACAAATTCTATGATTGCCTTTTCTAGATCTCTGAAGAATATCTCTGGTATTTTGATTGGAATTGCATTAAACATGTAGATTAATTTGGGTAGAATTGCCATTTTGATTATGTTAATTCTTCCAATCCAGGAGCATGGGATGTCCTTCCACATTTTTATGTCACTTTCAATGTCTCTTTTAAGATTTTCGTAGTTTTCTTTATAAAGGTCTTTGACTTTCTTAGTTCGGTTTATCCCTAGGTATCTTATACACCTTGTGGCTACAGTGAAAGGGATTCCTTTCTTCAGCTCTGCGTCGTTCAACTTGTTGTTCATAAATAGAAATGCTATAGATTTTTGGATATTAATTTTGTATCCTGCCACCTTACTGTATTCACTTATTACTTCAAGCAGTTTTTTCATGGATACCTTTGGGTCTTCTAAGTATACCATCATGTCATCTGCAAATAAAGATATTTTCAATTCTTCTTTGCCTATTCGAATGCCTTTAATATTATTCTCTTCTCTGATTGCAATAGCTAAGACTTCCAGTACTATATTAAAGAGCAGTGGAGAAAGTGGGCAGCCTTGCCTAGTACCTGTTTTCAGAGGAAAAGCTTTCAGCTTTTCCCCATTCAGTATAATGTTAGCTGTAGGTTTTTCATAGATTGCTTTTATTGTGTTGAGAAATGACCCTTCTATACCAATCTTACTGAGAGTCTTAATCATAAAAGGATGTTGTATTTTATCAAATGCTTTCTCCGCATCAATTGAGATGATCATATGGTTTTTATCTTTCTTTCTGTTAATGTGGTGTATTACATTTATGGTCTTGCGTATATTAAACCACCCTTGCATCCCTGGTATAAAGCCTACCTGATCGTGATGAATGATCTTTGTTATATGTTGTTGGATACGATTTGCGAGTATCTTGTTGAGAATTTTCGCATCTATATTCATCAATGATATCGGTCTGTAGTTTTCCTTTTTTGTCATATCTTTATCTGTTTTGGGGATGAGGATGATGGAGGCTTCATAAAATGAATTTGGAAGGTTTCCTTCCTTTTGAATCTTTAGAAATAATTTTAGTAGGATAGGGGTTAACTCTTCCTTAAAAGTTTTGTAGAATTCACAAGTGAAGCCATCTGGGCCTGGGCTTTTCTTTGTTGGGAGATTATTTATTACTGATTCAATCTCCTGGCTTGTTATGGGTCTATTCAGGTCCTCTATGTCTTCCTGATCCAATCTTGGTAGATTATATGCATCCAGGAATTTGTCCATCTCCTCCAGGTTATCTTGTTTGTTGGCGTAAAGTTGCTCATAGTATCCTCTAATGATATTTTGTATTTCTGCTATGTCTGTGGTAATATTGCCTGTTTCATCACATATTTGATTAATCTGGTTTCTTTCTTTCTTCTTCTTAATCAGTCTAGCCAATGGTGTGTCGATCTTGTTAATCTTTTCAAAGAACCAGCTTTTGCTTTCATTTATTTTCTGTATGGTTCGTTTATTTTCTATTTCATTTATTTCTGCTCGAACCTTTATTATTTCTTTTTGCCTGGCATTTTGGGGGTTTGTTTGTTGTTGTTTTTCCAATTCTCTGAGGCATGATGATAAGTTATCTACTTGCCATCTTTCTATCCTTTTCTTATGCGCACTAATTGCTATGAATTTCCCTCTTATGACTGCTTTTGCTGTGTCCCATAGATTCTGGACACTTGTGTACTCATTATCATTAGTTTCCATAAATTTTTTTATTTCAGCCTTAATTTCTTCAGTAGTGAAGAAGTCATTCAGAAGTAGGTTGTTCAGTCTCCATGTGTTCGTGTATCTTCGGGGTTGTGTCTTGAAATTAATCTTGAATTTAATTCCATCATGGTCAGAGAAGATGCTGGGTACAGTTTCTATGCCTTTGAATCTATAAAGGCTTGATTTGTGTCCTAATATATGATCTATCTTTGAAAAGGTCCCATGTCGGGGTGAGAAAAATGTATATGTTGTGGATGTAGGGTGGAAAGTTCTATAGATATCTGTCAAGCCCATTCCATTTATAGTATCATTTAAGTCCTGTATCTCTCTATTTATTTTCTGTCTAGAAGATCTGTCTATAGGAGATAATGGGGTGTTGAGATCTCCAACAATTATAGTATTTCTCCCTATCTCTCCTTTTAGCTCCAGCAGTCTTTCCTTCACATATTTAGGTGCACCTGAGTTGGGTGCGTAGATATTTATAAGGGTTATGTCTTCTTGCTGGATTACCCCATTTACTATTATATAATGCCCTTCTTTGTCTCTTCTTACAGTCTTTGTCTTGAAATCTATTTTGTCTGAAATCAATATCGCTACTCCAGCCTTTTTTTGATTTCCATTTGCATGGAGTATCTTTTTCCAGCCCTTGACTGTTAGTCTATGTATGTCTTTATCCATAAGGTGAGTTTCTTGTAGGCAACAGATAGAGGGTTTCTGTTTTCTTATCCATTCAGCCAGTCTATGTCTCTTAACTGGAGAATTTAATCCATTGACATTCAATGTAATTATCGATATTTCCGTACCTGATCCTATCATTAAGTGAGCCATTTTCTTGGTTGCTTTTTGTTCTCGTATAACTGTCTCTGATTTTTTAGTTTTCCTGGTATAATACTCTCTTCAGAACCTCTTGAAGAGCAGGTCTGGAGTTGGTAAATTCCTTCAAATTTTGTTTATTCGAGAATGTTTTTATCTTTTTTTCCCATATGAAAGATAATTTTGCCGGGTATAGTATTCTTGGTTGAAATTGTTTTTCACTCAACACTTTTACTATGCTTCCCCATTCTTTCCTTTCCTGCATTGTTTCCGCCGAGAGATCCAATGTTAGCCTGATGGGGTGACCTTTGTAAGTAACCTGGCGTTTCCCTCTTGCCAACTTTAGTATCTTGTCTTTGTCTGTTGTTTTTGCCAGTCTGGCTATGATGTGCCTTGGAGAAGATCTTCTTGGGTTGATTCTACCCGGGGTCCTATGTATTTCCCGGGTCTGGATACTTGAATGCCTTTCTAGATTTGGGAAGTTTTCTTCCAGGATCTCATGGAATAAATTATCTAGGCCCTTATTATTTTCTTCCTCTTCTGGAATACCAATTATCCGGATGTTGGGGCGCTTGATAGTATCCAGTATTCCTCGTATATTATCCTCATTTTTCATGGTTGTTTTTTCAATCTTCTTGATACTTTTTTCTAGGTCAGATGTTTTGTCTTCTACGTTAGAGATTCGATCTTCTGCCTGGTCTAACCTACTTTTAATACTTTCAAGGGAGATTTTGATTTCCTGTATCACATTCTTCAATCCTAAAAGTTCCATCTGGTTCTTGTTTAAGGTATCCATTTCTTCTTTCAAGTCATTGAAGGACTTCCTCATCTCCTGGAGCTCCTTGTCTCTTTTCTCTTCCATCTCAGTTAGTTTGGTCACAACAAATAATCTGAATTCCTTATCAGACATGTCCACGACGTCCACTGTATTGACTGTGGGTGATGTAGGCTTGATGATTTCCATTGGGGGAGAGGCCTTTTCTTGGTTGCTCATATTTCTTGAGCCTCTGCGATTGTTCCTAGTCATCAGGTAATCTATATGTTTCTTCCTAACCGATTGTTAAAAGTTGTACAGGCTTAGAAAATTGATGATTTCCCTTATGGTTGGCCTACCTGTTGCTCACAATTACCATTAACTGTTGCCACTACCCTGGATGGCCCAAAGTCCTCACTGTCTCTAAGGAGAGGTGAGCCTTCAATTGACTGAATAAGCAACACCCCAAAAGCAAAGAAAAACAGAATGAAAAAAGGAAATCGCCGCGCGCTATTCAAATCACTACAATTCAAAGAGTCCAAAGAGGGAACCAGCAGTTAGCGTAATGGCTATGTCGCTGGACTCCCACGTAGTCGACCGCGGTTTGTGTCCCGGACCCGGTGGCTTAAAACTCACGCCGGGCACGTGTGCGTGCGTGCCCAAGATCCCGAGAGGAGAATGGAGGAGAAGGGATTGCGGCGTGACCATCCCCCCTGGGGGGTGATTTCTCGCTTTCTGTCTCTATGTCTCTCTCTGTCTGTCTGGCGAGCGCACGCGCCCTATAGTGAAAAAAACCTCTCCAAAAAAAAAAAAAAAAAAAAAAAAAAGCAAAGAATCCAAAGACTAGTGGGAAAGGGTCAGAAGATGAATGACAAGACCAGGTTGGTAGGGCCTGCAGCCTGAGTCGGCCTGGAGCCCGGAACTGCTGGCCGGCTTGATCCGGGTTGCGGGTGGGGTGGGGTGGGAGTTCGCCTTAAAGTCCCAGACAACCAACCTGGGGTCCAAGGAGGAGAAATGGTGGGGATGCGTGGAGATTCAGAAGGGTTGGGCCTGCAGCCTGAGTCCGCCTGGAGCCCGGAACTGCTGGCCGGCTTGATCCGGGTTGCGGGTGGGGTGGGGTGGGAGTTCGCCTTAAAGTCCCAGACAACCAACCTGGGATCCAAGAAGGAGAAACGGTGGGGATGCGTGGAGATTCAGAAGGGTTGCAGTCCTTTTTCTTATTACTCCTCCCTTCCTGCTAAACACACGTGTGTGCACACACACTCCATTTTCTCAAGGCAGTTCTGTGTATAGAAACCTTCACTGAAGGGTTGTGAAGAAGGCGTGCTTTATATTGCAAAAACACAAACTACTTAACATTTAAAAGGAAACTTTTAAAATTTTATTATTGTCCCTTTCATGTTTCCTATTAATTACTTAAGTGATCAAACTGGATCAGATCTAGGCTTCCACCATGTTACTTGGTACTTTTCTCTTTGCTCACACTTTCTCTCTCAGCACCCCAGTAATTCCCATTTGGGAAGAGCACAAAGTCCTTCGCTAGCTAAAAGTGCCTTATGTGAGCCTCTATACTGGTTGGTGCTTGTGTATACTTGGTTGTAGACGAGTTTGAATCTGGCCCTGGATTAGCCTCAAACTCTGTTCTGGACCTCCTGCTGCACACCATGGACTTGGCTTTGCAATACCTGCCTGTTTGGGCCCCCTTGCTTAAGGTTGTTTCCTCCCCAGGCTCAGTGTGCCTGCTGAGTGTGGTGGGCCTCTTGAACAGATATGTTGAGTCTGAAGAGACTCCAGAAGTTACGTTCACCTACTTCCATGCACCTCATCACTCACAGATGCAAGCATGCAGGGCATGAGTACAGTACTGAGACTGAATACTCTGCCACTGAGTCACACACTCAGGCTGTTCAACTAGAATTTGTTGCAAGTAAACTTGCTCCCCAGATGAGGGGGGTAGGTGTAGGGGGAAACAATACAAATCTTTCCACGGAAAACAAAAGACCAAATGATATTAATTCATCTACACAACTCGTTGGGTGCGAATGTACAGCCTAAAATGATTTCTTGACTGAGAAAGATGATTTCTTAATCTTGGCCCTCTCATCAGAGAGTACAGAGAATGGAAAGTGGGACCAGCAGTTAGCGTAATGGCTATGTCACTGGACTCCCACGTAGTCGATCGCGGTTCGAGTCCCGGACCCGGTGGCTTAAACTCACGCGGGGCGCGTGTGCGTGCATGCTCAAGATCACGAGAGGAGAATGGAAGAGGAGGGATTGCGGCGTGGCAATCCCCCCTGGGGGGTGATTTCTCGCTTCCTGTCTCTCTGTCTCTCTCTGTCTGTCTGGCGAGCGCATGCGCCCTATAGCAAAAATCCTCTCAAAAAAAACCAAAACAAAACAAAACAGAGAATGGAAAACTAATGGCTGACATTTCAGCAACTCTCAGGACAATGTCTCAAGACAGAAACCTGCAGACACAGGGCTGGAATTACAGAGAAGTCACAAGAAATAGAAGAGGAGGAATGGGTCATATAGCTGAGAGGGCACTCAATGTCTTGATAGGGGATGGTGGGAAGAAGCTAAAAATGCTATTAATTTAATATAACAAATCATGCAAGAGACAGTCCTCTGGGTCCTTAGAGCTCTGGCCCAGGAGTCAGGAGTCTGACTTGAGCAGGTTGCTGCCTCTCTCTGGACCTTGGTTTTTATTTCTGCCTGTAAAATGCAGAGATAGGTGGGGGATATTTGATAATTTCTCAGGTACCACTCAGTGGATGCCTGACTCTTTATTAAGTACCTATGACATATACCACTTGGGTTAGGCATTATAACCTGGGGTTTAAGGTCATGTCTCTGCTTTTATAGAGCAGCCATACCTGCTTATAAGATCAAATGTGAGAAGAGACCTTCATGAAAGGTGTCAGGAGGTCAACATGTCAAAGGACCGTCACATGCAGGCAATACTCTAGAAGGAAAGGAGGGAGACTTCTTTGCAGTTGGGTATGAGAGGGATCATGGAAGTGTTCCTGGAATAAGGAGGTCTTATGGCACAAATAAGGCTTTGATAGTCAGAGGGATATAGGTGGGAAGCCTTCTACTTCCAAACTGAATCAGGTCTGTAACTTGGGACCCAAGGAAGACCGTGATTTCTTGCATGAAAGAAAAGAAAAGATGGGCTATATTCTGAACACCTGGAAGGCAACTGCAGTAATCCCTAAGCAGCACCAAACCTTGTCCCATGTTGCCTGAGATGACACCATCAGGCAACCATTCCTGGAGACTTGAAAGATTTTTTTCTGATTATTTACCCACATAGTAACTTTGGGCCAGCAGAGTGACTGCTCTAAGCTTCATTTCCACAAGGATAAAAGGAGTAGTATAGTATAGTATAGTATAGACAGGCAGGTAGGTAGATATCTAGGATTCAATGATATACTGTATGTAAGTGCTTAGCACAGTTCTTGGTCCCTAATAAGAGTTCAATTACTGATGACATCATTACTGAGAACTTACTGTCTCCAGCACTGCACTTTATATTCCAATAACTAACATATTCTAGTAATAACTCTGTGAGGAAAGTATTGTTTTCATCTTTGTTTTATTAAAACCCAAGGCACAGAGAGGTTAAGTAACTTGGTCATTGCTCCACAGGTAGTGCGTGGTCGAGGTATAAATGATCCCAAGATACCTATGTTCTTTCTTTCTTTAGGTTTTTACAACAGGGTGTGTGCCATCTGCTGGCCTGGGTACATATGTTCTTAAAGACCTTGTCACCACCTCTTTTAGGATTAGCATTATTACTTAGTTAAAAAAAAAAGGAGCCAGCAGGTGGCATAATGGTTAAGCACTGGACTCCCATTTGGCTGACCATGGTTCAAATCTTGGACCTGGCAGTTTGAAAATCATGCTGAGCATGTGTGTGTGCATGCTCAAAATCCAAGGAGAATAGAGAAGAGATTGTGGTGTGACCATCCTCCCCCAGGGGTGATTTCTCACTTTCTCTCTGTCTGTTTCTGTCTTGCCCTCCAGTGAGCACACGTGTCCTATGGCAAAAACCTAAAATAATAATAATAATATTAATAATAATAAGGCTGCAGGTCCAACTGACCATTCAGAAGAAAGTAGTGGGTGGAGGAAACACTCTAGATCGTGTCCCTGTTTGGCCAGCCTGAGAAGTTCAGGAGGTGGTGAACCCTGGGAGAAGTAATACCACAAACCTGCCATAGCAGGAATTCATGATGTAGGTCCAAGGTCAGGGTAGAATGATCCAGATGGTGTGGGGGCCCAAGGTCTCAGGAATGGGGCCAAATGTCCTGAAGGGCGAGCTGGGAGCGGGTGAGAGGCAAGCACATGCCCATGAAGATCTGTCCATCTGGCTTTCAGGAGATGGTGAGCAAAAATGACTGTGGTCATTATAAGGTTGTAGCCTCAGACTTCCAGAGTTCTCCAGCCTTTGGAGAGCTCCTATCTTGGACTCTTCAGTAGAATATGTGTCTTGGGAGCTGTTATCTCCCAATGAGTTTCATGATCAAATATGCCTTGGACTCCTCCTCTATCAGACACTGCCAGGGTATTGCCTGCTAGTACACTGAGGGCTTTCTGTTCATGCCTGGGATTTTATCTGTCGTTTTTTTAAAATAATGTCCAGAAAGTATGTGCATTTGCCAGAGAGAGAAAGACAAAGAGGGTAGGAGAAGGAGCAAGCATGCTGCAGTGGGGCAGGGTTACATTGCAATCCTTTCTCTTCCATTCCTTCATCCTATTGAGATTTGGGGCATGTACACACATGTGCTTGACGGGATTATTGATCCATGCAGTCAGTCATGTATCAATAGAATCCAGCTCCCTTCATCACCCCATAGTGCTGGCCTCGTGACTGAGAAATAAGGGTAAGTGCTAGGCACTTACCTGTTGGAGCAGCCCTTAGTCAATGACTGGCAGCGGGTGGTGTATAAATACCCAATGCCATCCCTCCTAGAAATAACTCTGAGGCACACATTTTACCATTGCCCAGAGAGCTGTGGTAGGATTAAGCTCTTGATTGTCCCCCAAGATAACTTGATTGATAATTCACCCTTTATGGCTGCTTTCTCTTCCTTATCTCTTGTCTTCATTTTCCTACTGAAGTTTCCTGGGTTCATCTTCCATAGAAACTGCTTGCACTCAAATCTTTGTATCATAACCTGCTTCAAAGGGAACTCAAGCTAAAATACTGTTCTTGAAGATTCCTGCAACATATTAAAACCTCAAAGGCTTTGAGAAATCTTGTAGTGAGGGTGACTCAGTCAATTTGGGTTAGTATAACAGAAAAACATAAATTGGGTGACTTAAACCACAGACATTTATTTCTCACAGTTCTGGGGACTGGTAAGTCTGTGATTAGGCTGCTTGCATGGTTGGGTGGGATCTGCCGAGGGCCCTCCTTCTGGCTCACAGATGGACATCTCATTGTAAGCTCTCTCCTGGTTCTTCTTTTCTTTTTTCTAGAGAATTATTTAATTTTATTTGTTATTATTATTTTGCCTTAGGGTGTGTGTGCTCTCCCAGAGGGGATGGCCACACCACAATCCCTTCTCCTCCGTTCTCCTTCTAGTATTTTGGGTACTTATGCACACGCGCCCAGGGTGATTTTCAAGCTATTAGGTCCAGAATTCGAACTGGGGTCAGCCATGTGGGAGTCCAACAACATAACTACGCCATCTACTGGCCTCCATTATTATTGTTTTTTAAAATTTGACCAGAAAGAGACAGAGAGAAGTAAAATGAGAAAGGAAGCCACCAGGTTTGTGACTTGAACCGCAGTCGTCCATGTGGGAGTCCAGTGCCCCAACCATCATGCCATCTGCTGGCCCCCTCTCCCGGTTCTTCTTATGAGGACACTAATCCCATTATGAGAGCTCCACCCTCATGACCTAATCACCCCCAAAAGGCCTCATTTCTAAATACCATCACGCAGGGAATCAAGGTTTTACATGAATTTTTTGGGGAAACAAACATTTAGAACTAAGCTTGAGGAGACCTATTTGGATTTAAAACAGCGTTTTCAAAACATTTTGAGCAGAGAATTGATCATGCAGAAGTCATGACCTACCTACCTTGCAGTTTATAGCTAAGGTGTCTGGGCCCCGAGTGGGAAGTGAATAGCTGAGCTCATTCTTGGCAGATCAGGGGTTAGGACTCCTAACTCATCCATTCCTGATGAAGGTAGGTATGTCTTACAATCACTGTAGTCCTCCCCTACTCATCTGTGATCCGTGAAAAACAGTATTTCCTCCATAAGAGCTAATGTAATGTGTGAAAATCCTGAGTAAGTTTAAGAGGATTATACAAATTGCAGAATGACATATTCTGACAGTGAAAGTGGTGAGGTCACTAAACCCAAGGACCGGGAGCTCACTTTCTTGGGGAATTTGAGTCCTGACTGGAGGGGAAAAGGGACTGGAATTTTTTCAACCCACTAAATTTCCCGAAAGGGAATTCCTGTTCCTTCCTGCCCACCCATCAAACCCTCTGTTCGTCTGAAATATTAGCCTAGAGAAAAGTGGGAAAATGGCTTGAAGAGGGCCAACATCCATCTTAGAATGTACTTATCTCATTTTCATAGTCACCGGAGACAGCCTGGGAAGATAACCAGATGTTCAAGCATCTCTTCCTTGCTCTCTCTCACTTGCTCACTTGCTCTATCTTTCTTCGTAAATTGAATTTAAAGGACCTGTTTCTTAGCAACAGCAGCAGTCAATGGTTACAAAGTCCTTCTTGGCCATTTCAATGCCCAGGGTTTCAGTAAGCAGCTGAACCTCTCAGTAAAGGATGAGGACTGGGGACAGATAGCAGGACCACAGTGAAAGCCAGCAAGTTAGTGCTATATTTGAGGTGGGAATAGATTTCCAAAAGGCTACAATGAAGGCAGGAGAGTCAGTAGAATTCCCATTGGCTTTCAGGTGCTGTGATTTGGTTCTAGCTGTGGCTCTGGTGGCCAGAAAAGGAGGTGGGGACACATCCTGCAGAGGGCCAGCATTGTGTTTGAAGTTGCTGGCTGCATTGAGACATCTGTGCAGACTTAAATCAAGGTGAATGTGACAGGGGTGGGGATCTTCTATCTTCCAACAAGAAGGGGCATTCTCTTCAGTCCCAGGGAGTTCAGGGGGATTGGGATTCAAGGGTTTGAGTGTATCTACTTATGTATTTCTATCTCAGATTTCAGGGTCTCACTTCCTATCAGGACCTCAGTTTGGTGTATGAGAATTGCCAGGGTTAAGATGGCAACTTTGTCTGAAATTCTGCTGCTCTTACAACTATGTCCTCTGTGTGGTCTCAGCTCTATATGCTGTCCAACTGCAGAAGATGAGGGTCTCTTTAAATGTCATTGAAGAAGCTCTCGACCTCTCACAATTGCTTTAAATTGTTGACTGATTGCTTCGATCTTGTCATTTTCTCTCTTCAAATCATCAAGTGTTCAGCAACAGCTACCCAATTTGATAGTCCTTGTACTTGTTCTCTTGTATCAAACTCTAGAGATACTGCATGCATCTGTGTATCCCCTTCCACTTGCATGGCCTCCCAGCCACCACAGGTGAAAGTTGTAGCAATTGCACTGTTTTCACATACTCTGGAAGCCCGGCTTCCTACCTGCTATCAGGCCTGTGAGTGATTCTCTCGATAGTCACATCCTTAGATCTGCTTTCTAGGACTATCCCTTGTACCACCTGTCTTTGGTGGGTTTCCCTGAGCCTGAGAAGGTGCATGATTTATTGAGGGAGGGATCTTCAAGAAATATCTGTAGGAGAGGAAATAAATTAGGATAGGAAGAGGCAGGAGCTGAACAAGGTAAAGCCTAGTCTTGGCCTGATCAGTGGTGTAGAAACCACTGGAAAGTCATCTGATATTGAAGCAAGGGGGGGCTAGATTTTGTACCCAGTCAGTGACGATGAATGTCCCTGGGTCCTGGGAGGGGGGTGTAAACTCCCTGGCAAAGTATCTCCAGTCAGCCAATGGTAATTCTTTTTTAAAATTTTTTATTTTACATTCAATCACTGTACATAGTTACAGCATACAAAATGGATTTTCCTGGCATGAATACACTGTATATTAGTTGAGTCAAAGATATTATCATACCCATTATTATCAACACTTAATTTTCCATTTTTGTGTCCCTTAAATGTTTTACATCTTTCTTTTCCTCCTTGATTTCCTCCCTCTCACCCTTTCTTATTTCCCATCTTCCTTGCACACTGTCTCTGATATCCACAAGTATTCTCCATGCTTTTATACCTTTCCATCTTTCAGTTTCTGCCATAGAGTGAGACATTTGGTATATATTCAGTGGGGATATACAGTGCCTCTCTTTCATAGTCTGGCTTACTTTGCTTCACAGTAAATCCTCCATATTTGTCCATTTTCTATCAAATACCAGGGTCTCTCTCTCTCTCTCTTTTTTTTTTGACTGAGTAGTATCCCATAGTGTATATGCACCACACTTTTTCAATCCATTCATTTGTTCATGGAATTTTGGGTTGGTTCCATGTCTTAGCTGTTGTGAATCGTGCCACAATAAACATGAATGTGCAAGTGATGTTCTGACTGAGTGTTTTCTTATCTTTGGGTAGATAGCAAGGAGTGAAATTACTGGTAGTTCTATTTATAGAACTTAGAGGAAATTCCATATTGTTCTCTACAGTGGATTACTAATTCATATTCCCACCAACAATGTAGGATAGTTCCCTTTTCTCCACAGCCTTGCCAGCACTTATCGTTCTTTATTTTTTTAATCTTAAAAAAATTCTGACTGGGGTTAGATGGTATCTCATCGTGGTTTGGGTTTGCATCTCCTTTATGATGAACATTTTTTCATATACTTTTTTGGCTGTTCATATGTTTCAATATAGAGTTATCTGTTCACCTCATTTGCCCATCTTTTTTTTTTTTTTTACTATTTTTTTTATTTAAATTTATTTATTTGCATTCATTCACTGAACATCATTACAGCATACAAAATGAGATTTTCCACCCAAAGTACACTATATATTGTCTCAATCAAGCACATCAACAAACATGTTATTGTCAGCAAATGATCTTCCATTTCTTGTCTTCTGTATGTTTTGCTTCCCCACGCCCCTATCCTTGATTCCCTATCTCCTACCCTCTCCCATCTCCCACTCTCCTCCCACACTGTCTCTGGTATCTATGTTTGCTTTCTATACTGTTTTCTCCTCACATTTTATTGTATCGCCAAAGACCCCAATCAATCCAAATACCCTCGTAGCAAACACAGGTGATACACACATTTCCATGAACACAAGTCTTACTTTACGCATCCTATAAAGCAGCACCTAGCTCTGGCTACATATCCTACTGCAGTCATTGAATAGATATATATTTTTTTTCTGAAACTTTTTTTTTTTGTAACTCAATTTACATTCCTTCCCTAAGCTTCATCACAGCATACAAAATGCAATCTCCCATCCAGTACACACTGCATAGTGACATAATCATGCAGATTACAAAAAATTTTCCATTACTAGTTCCTAGAATTACTTCCACCCCTCTTTCTGACCCTCTATCCCTTCCCACCCTCCTCTCACACCACCTCCAGTGTCTACAATTGTCCTTCATTCCCTTCCCAACCACGTTGCATTGATCACACAATTTCCTACATAATCTAACTACTTTCAATGGTGAGTTCACTCATTACTACTAAGAAAACCAGTTTTAACTTAACTCAAAGAAGTGCCAAGGAACTTTGCTTAAAGCCAGGAAACAAGTTAGGATTCTGTTCAAATGGTAGGTGTATGAACCTATCAGTCTCATGTACTTTTATCTTCTGTTCTGGTTCAATTTTCCTGATTAAATTCTGGGATATAATATTCAACTCCATACTTGTCCCTATGATTAAGTTGGCCACTTTCATAGTTTTTGGACTCTTATTTCCATGTGTCTGTGTTTAATTTTCTTGATACAACACACCCTTGAGAACTTCTTGGAGATCTGGTCTGGTGCTGGTAAATTCTTTCAGGTTTTGTTTATCTGAGAATGTTCTTGTCTTTTCTTCCCACCTGAAAGATAATCTTGCCGGGTACAGTATCCTTGGCTGAAATTGCTTCTCTCGTAACACTTTGAATATATTTTCCCATTCTCTCCTCACTCGCATCGTTTCCGATGAGAGATCTGCTGTTAGCCTGATGGGATGTCCTTTGTAGGTAACTTGATGTTTCTCTCTTGCCAATCTTAGTATCTTGTCTTTGTCTGCGGTTTTGGTCAACCTGGCTATAATGTGTCTTGGAGAAGATCTTCTTGGGTTGATTTTATTTGGGGTCCTTTGTATTTCCTGGGACTGGATCTTCGAATGCCTCTCTAGGTTTGGAAAGTTTTCTTGCAGGATTTCATGGAATAGATTATCAATGCCCTTATGGGTCTCTTCACCTTCTGGAATGCCAATTATCCGGATATTTGGACGTTTGATGGTATCCAGTACTTCTCGCATATCATTCTCAAATTTTTGGGCCATTTTCTCAGTCTTCATGGTGGATTTTTCTAAGCCAGCGATTTTCTCTTCTACATCTGAGATTCTATTTTCTGAATGATCTAGTCTGCTTTTAATACTTTCAAGGGAGATTTTGACTTCTTGTATTATAGCCTTCATCTCTAGCAGTTCTGTTTGAGTCTTTTGTAAAGTGTGTAATTCCTCTTTTAGATCTTGCAAGAATTTCCTCATCTCCTGGAACTCGGCAACTTCTTTCTCCTTTCTCTTTAGCAGTTCATTATCTCTCTTTTCTTCCATCTCTGTTAGCTTCGACATTATGAATGCTCTAAATTCCTTATCAGACATTTCCATGACTTTCACTGAACTGCTTGTGGATGAAGGAGAGTTACTCTTTTCCCGTGGAGGAGAGGTATTTTCTCGTTTTCCCATATTTCTCGTGATCCGACGGTGATTTCTTGTCATGTGATGGATGGTATGTTTCTTTCAAATTCCTGAAGTTAAGCCTCAATGTTTAGGAGCAAGCAGACAGAGGTGTTCTAGAATCTGTTTGCTGTCCTGTTGTGATCGCACACTAGCTTTGCTTGCTGGAGGCTGAATTATGAGTAGAAAATCTTCATTTCTCCTGTCCCCTGAAATATCTAGTTCCCAGTATCCATGCGGAATCTTCTGAAGGAAGGGCCCAACTCTCCTGCCACACTAGCTTTGCTTGCTGGAGGCTGAATTATGAGTAGAAAATCTTCATTTCTCCTGTCCCCTGAAATATCTAGTTCCCAGTATCCATGCGGAATCTTCTGAAGGAAAGGCCCAACTCTCCTGCCACACTAGCTTTGCTTGCTGGAGGCTGAATTATGAGTAGAAAATCTTCATTTCTCCTGTCCCCTGAAATATCTAGTTCCCAGTATCCATGCGGAATCTTCTGAAGGAAGGGCCCAACTCTCCTCTTGCCCAACTTTTAATTGGGTTGATAAATTTTTTGGGGGGTAAGTTGCTTGAATTTCCTACATATTATGGTTATGAATTCCTTATCTGAGGCATAGTTTGCAAATATAATCTCCCATTCACTCAATTTGAGTGAATCTCTGATTCACTCAAATTACTGTTTCTTTTTCTGAACAGAAGACTTTTAACCTATTTTTAGGATTTTGATCTATTTTTGGGATTATTGCCTGTGCTTTAGGGTCTTATTTAAGAAGTCTTTGCCTACTCTGATGTATCTCTGTGTTTTCCACCGGTAGTTTTGTTTGTTTGTTTGTTTTGGGAGAGGTTTTTGCTATAGGGCATGTGTGCTCATCAAAAAGAGAGAGACAGAGAGACAGAAAGTGAGAAATCACCCCCAGGGGCATGGCCACGCTGCAATTCCTTCTCCTCCATTCTTCTTTTGGGATCTTGGGCATGCACGCAAATGCATCCAGTGTGAGTTTAAGTCACCGGGTCTGGGACTCAAACCGCGGTCGACTACGTGGGAGTCCAGTGACATAGCCATTACGCCAACTGCTGGTCCCTCCACCAGTAGTTTTATAGTTTAAGGTCTCAGGTTTAGATCTTTGGTCCATTTGGGTAATCCTTTGGAGAAGGGAAAGCTGTGAATTGTTGTCAGTGGGTGTGGCAGCTGGCAGGGGGCTAGTGGCTCTGGTGAGGAGAGAACCAAGTATCTACTGCAGAGAAGATGGCATGTTCTGGTAACAGCAAAATTTCAGCAGGGCTGGGCATCTAGAGTGAAGTGCTTAAGTGGTGTTAGTCTTTGGCCCAGGGCGTTAGCAATGGAGGTGGTAAAAAATAGTTGAGTTTAGCATATTTTATTTTTTATTTATTTACTTTTTAAAAGAGATTTTTTGCTATAGGGGACTTGTGCTCACTGGAGAGGTAGAGAGAGAGAGAGATAGAAAGTGAGAAATCACCCTCCCCTCCGAGGATATAGCCACACCACAATTCTTTCTCCATTCTCCTCTCAGGATCTTGGGCACTCACGTTCACTTGTGCTCAACATGAGTTTTAAGTAATTAGGTCTGTGACTTGAACCACAGTCAACAACATGGGAGTCTAGTGATGTGTTACCCCAGCTGCTGGCCCTCTTGTGCCCCTTTGTAACCCTCCTTCTAGCTCATTCTCACCATACCTTGTTCCCATTCCCAACCCCATCTGACTCTCAGGCAACCATTGATCTTTCTGTCACTATAGGTTAGCTTGCTTTTTTAAGAATTTCATAGATGGAATAATATGGTATGTACTATTTTTCTTTTACTCAGCACAATTATTTTAAGATTCACTCATGTAGTTGCATGTATCAGTAACTCTTTCCTTTTCATTGCTGACAGTATTCTATTATATGGATACACCATAGTTTGCTTATCCATTCACTTTCTGATGGGCATTTGGGTTGTTTCCAGATTTTGATGACTATAAGGAAAGCTGCTATGAACATTTGTGTGCAAGTCTTTGTATGGCCATACACTTTCTTTACTCCTGAGCAAGTAGCTGGCTGTGGATTGGCTGGGTTATATGATAGGTGCAGATTTAACTTGTTAAGAAACTGTTGAACTGTTTTCTAGAGTGATTTCACCGTTTTACTTTCTCACTAGCAGCATAAAAATTTCAATTCCCCATATTTTCATCAACACCTGGCATGGCCAGCCTTTTGAACTTTAGCCTACACCTAACAGGTGCTCTGGATATGTTTTGACAGTAAAGCCTACAGGATTTGTAATGAATTGGATCTGGGGTATGAGAGAAAGAAATGTCACTTATTGAACAAATATTAATTGATGCTCTTCTGTCTCTTGGCATAGTTCTGGAGGGGGACATAAATGTGATGTCTCCCCTGGTGGAGCTTATGGTCCACATCTCTTTCATGCCTGTTTAAGAGGATGGGAGTATATGGGGTTCCTGTGGGGCTGGGTGGGAGATCCAGGAGAGGACAAGTTCACCTGATGGAGGCAGTGCAGAGCAAAGGAGCAGAGGGTGAAGACATGCTATGTGATATGAGAATCAATCAGTGGGCTCCATCTCAAAAGATGATGTCCTGACTCTACTATTACCATTAATGCAACCCTGACCAAGTCATGTTGCTGTGCTGAGCAGTCTCAGTTTTTTCATCTGTCAAGTTGGAATAGTGGATACTTTTGATGAGCTGAGGTGCCTTACCAGCACCTAGCCAAATTAATATGCTTAATAACCTTCCTTAAACCTGTGACATCACATTCATACACCAGCTTTGCTCTTTAGAGAGACCCAAGTATCCTCAGAAGTCCCAGGGTCCAGGAAGTCAGCCCATGAGCCAGTGCCTGCATGAATTGAATTCCAACCCAATTCTACCAACTCCTCAGCTGAATACAGACTCTCAACCTGTGGGCCCTGAGCAGGCAAGGAGAGAGTGAAGCTTGTTTGCATCTTTATTTTTAGAGCCACCCCTGGAAGATGGCTCAGGCTCCTCACTCCGAGGGGAGCAGAAGTCAGGCTATATTTAGGAGGCACAGCTGTGTCCCACTATCCTTCCTCATCACACTGGATTTCAGTCCTTGTGGTGTTCAAAGGGAACACATCACTTTTGCCTAAGCTGTGTTTTGTAATCTATGGGTCCCCCTAGGAGTAGCATGGCCTCCTTACTCTGAACCTCTATCTCAAGTATTCTGTGATGAGGGCATAGGAAGGTACACCTGGCTTCTTCATAGCAACAGTGGTTTCTGTCTCATTGTGATGCTCATGGCTGGAGTGTGGCTCCCCTCAGTGCCCTGTGTGTAGCCATAGCAACCACAATGATCCACATTTGTTCAGCATTTCCCGTTTACCCAGTGCTTTTACTACTATCACCTATTGCATCCTCCAAATGGGTCTGGCATCGTCATCATCATCACTTTTTTCGTGCTCTGGGAGAGGAAATACAGACGCTAAGAAATACAGGCACTGGCTTTAAGGCACTGTGTGAGTCAGGACATAAACTCAGGTCATGAGCTCCCAAGGTCGAGGATCTTTCTGTTAAGTTGTTGTGTTGTACCAATTGTGTACTCTTAGGGCCCCCTGGCCTTTAGTGCCCTACTGTTTGCCTGCACAAATCTTACTTCTCCTTTGAGAGTCTGCAGTTGGCTCAAATGCCATTTTCTCTGAACTTTCTCACTGAGTTCTAAAGATGAATGTGAATTCATGGCCACTTCACAAGATGATACAGAGTATGACACGGTGGAGTGAGCTATAGCACAGCTCTTTCATCTGCATGGTACATTTTCTGCAGGGTCACAAGATCCCTTGAGGCAGGAATTATGGCTCACCATTTCTATGTTCCCTATATCATCTAGTGTGGACTGCGTGAACACATAGTAGGTGCTTCAGAAGTTCTGCATGAGTTGAATTCCAACCAAATTCTGTAACTGGTTGGTCCCTAGAACTTGCACCGTGTTTGAGATTAGACAGATTTTTTTTTAAAAGATTAGTATATTTTAAAAATATTATTTAACTTTGTTTATTCTTTTATTTATTTTAATTTTGACCAGAGAGGGACAGACTGAGAGAAAGAGAGAAAGTGAGAAAGCAAGCCACTGAGTTGGGGGCTTGAACCATAGTCAGCCATGTGGGAGTCTAGCACCCTTAACCACCACGCCATCTGTAGGCCCTAGGGATTAGACAGATTCTTGAGCTCATAGTCTGGTTCTGCCATTTTGATAGGTGGATGACCAAGGCTATTTGTGAAGAGCATTGGCTGCTCTCCACAGCTGTTCTTATAACCAACTCTAGGCTTTAGTTTGCTTGTCTGTAATGTGAGAATAATCATTGATTTCTAAAAAAGTTAGCTTAGGGAATTATTTTCTTAGCAATCTTGTGAGCTTGTCTTTGTAGGACTGGGGATCAGATGACATGTGATATCAGCAAATGCCACAAAGAATAAAGGAATGGATATTCCTTAAGCATGTCCTATGACATTCTCTCGTTCATAATTGATAGCACTCATCTGGGAGCATCAACTCATCAGCTAGTTGGCCTCACAGTGAAAGCTGTTCTTTGGCTCTAGAAAGGGGGCATTCTATGCTTTCTTGAAGGACAAGTTGGTTATGTTCCCTCTTTGCCATAAGTACTATAGATAGAGGACTGGGAGCGATACAGGAAGGAGGGTCTTGGTGGCTTGCAAGTGGAGCTGCTCCAGGAGCTTGCCATCTGAAGCCAGGGGGATGGCCAATGTGTGTGAGGCCCAGGTCCTCCCAGTGGGCAGAGGCAGGAAGCTGACAGGGATAGCAGGAACTTGAAGCCCTTTGTAAGAGGGTGACTTGGTTGGCCTGGAAGTAGAGACTGCCCAGATTGGCATGCAGCCCAGAGCTAGCCCTCTCAGTTCCATGGCAGTGAAGTTAGGGTTGGCTCTGGGGTGTGGGAATGACTAGATTGGTTTAGATCTGAGGTAGCATCAACCAGACTGTCTTTGCTATAAGGGAAGTTTTCATTGATCTTATGTTAAGGGCTGGCAACATAGATCCTCAGATGTGATGGGAGAGCCCACTCTGAAAGGGGCTTCGAGATGAATCCTTAAGTGAAACATAAACCTTTTAAAAAGGCAAATAATGGCTTTCTCCTTAATATATTTTGCAAACTAGAATTTTTATATATTGGAGATTTAAAAAATAATGATGCCATATATATTTGTGTGTACATTTGTACTTTGGTACTTATGTGCATTTTGGTGTGCCTTGTGAGTATGTATGTACCAACTGTCCAGATTTGCAGAGAATACATTCTTCATCCACACATAATTAATTGAAATTTTTTAAACTAAGAAAAAGTCATGGGCACTGATACTCCATTGACTTTCTGATGGAGGACAGTCTTATGGAGGATAGTCTAGCTTTACTCAAAGTAGGTAGAGGTATGTACCTCAACTGACTCTGTAGAAGGAGCAGTTGGAGTGGGGAGGTTCTGTGTCCTAGGGTATTACAGAGACACTGGTGATCCCATCACTGAGAGTCTAACTGCTCCCCCAGAACCACATGACTACTTTGACCAATGGGCTGTGAGTAGAAGTGAGGGGAATCACTTTGGGGATGAAGCATAGAAGAGCTGTCATATGACTCTACAACTGTCTCCCTGTTGCAGTGACAGAGGAGACTAAGGGGTTTAGGTGGAGGAGTCTGTCAGCCAGAGTCTCAGAGTCCCCTAGGTGGAACAGAGCTCTCCTTGGGCTCACGCTGGCTCTGTGAGCAAGAAATAAGTCTTTGTTGTATTAAGCCACCATTTAGGGTTGTTTCCATAGCAAACTGAACACTGGGATGGCAGTGAAATTTGGAGGTAATAACGTGGGAGGAGAGCGATGTTTCATAGACTTAGTCACATATTTTAAGTTCCGTTTATAGTGTGTTCTAGAAGTAAATTTCTGTACCAGACCTCTGTTACCTTACTAACCTTGATCTTACTCACCAGATGAGGAAACAGAAGACCAGAGAGGTTAAGAAGCAAGCTCAAGGGCACATGGCTGGTTTAGTGGTGTATCTGTACCTTTGTTTTAACAAGTTGTGTGTAAATGAATGTTTTTTTGTACAAAGAGTTCCATTTGCCCATTGGCTTCACCCAATTCTCTCAATGATGCTTTATCATCATTTTGATAATCCTTAAATCAGGTTCACCCTATAGTCGAACAGTTAATATCAATAAACAAACACTCAACTGTGGTGGGAGAGCCCAGTCTGAAAGGGGCGCAGGAAACACTAACAGTTTCTTTTTTTTTTTTTTGAGAGAGATTTTTGCTATAGGGCATGTGTACTCACCAGATACACAGAGAGAGACAGAGAGAAAATGAGAAATCACCCCCCTCTCTCACGTGGATGGTCACAGTGCAATCCCTTCTCCTCCATTCTCCTCTTGGGATTTTGAGTATGTATGCAAACATGTCCAGCATGAGGTTTTTTTTTTTTTTTGAGAGGTTTTTGCTACAGGGTGCGTGTGCTTTCCAGAGAGACAGAGACAGACAGAGAGACAGAAAACGAGAAATCATCCCCCAGGGGGATGGCCATGCCTCAATCCCTTCTCCTCTATTCTCTTGGGATCTTGGGCACGCACGCACACGCGCCTGGCATGAATTTTAAGGCACCGGGCCCAGGACTTGAACCGCAGTCGACTACATGGTAGTCCAGTGACATAGCCATTACACTAACTGCTGGCCCCTCCAGCATGAGTTTTAAGCCACTGGGTCTGAGACTTGAACTGTGGTCAACTACATGGGAGTCTAGTGACATAACCATTATGCCATCAGCTGGTCCCATAACCCAAACTTTTAAAAAAGGTGAACAATGGCTTTTTCTTTAATATATTTTTCAAACTAGAATATTTATACACTGGAGATTTAAAAAAATAATGATACCATATACATTGGTGTGTACATATATCCTTTGGTACTAGTGTGCATTTTGGTGTGCCTCATAGATGTGCATATACCAACTGTCTGGATTTAGAGAAGATACATTTTTGATCAACACACACCCATTGAATTGAACTTGTTTTAATGAAGAAAATAAGAACGGCAGGAATTTACTTTTTTCAAATGATAATAGTTTAGTCATCTGGAGGGCTTGAATTTTGATGGATCCCAGGCTCCCAAGCTGTAGGTTGCATTAATTTATTAATTTAATGAACAGTTATTATTCACCTACTGTGTCTCAGGCTCTGATGCTTCAGAGGCAAGCATGATGGTAACCTTGAGGAGTCTGGAGCTTCTAAGGGAGATGAGACAAGGCCCTACAACTCTGTGATCCAGAGAGACAGTGGAAAATACTATGTATGCAGAACTCTCAGAGGGATAGAACAATTCTGGAGGAAAATGTTTCCCATTTGAGGCTGGACGTCACAGAAAGCGTCATGAAGGAGGTGGCATTTGACTTGACTTGGGACAGGAAAGATAGGTACGATTTTGAGAAGCTTTGGGGGAGGCTGTTCCTAACAGAGACATTAGCCAGAGTTCAGGCACAAGGGTGGGGTGAAATTAAACTTCAGTAAGGAGGTTGAAATAAAAAAGAACTTGCAGGTTAACCTCTAATTAACTGGAAAATGCCTTTAACTAGAACCACTTATGGATGGTTGTTCCATTAATTAAGATTTTCCTGTGTGTGTGCATGGTATGTGTGTGTGGCCATAAAGTCACAGATAGACTCACATACCTCTTCAGCTCCAGACTCCCCTGAGGACCTTTCTTCTGTATCCAGTGGGTCTTTGTACCCCTCTGTAGTAGGGAGGGGTGCTACCCATCAGTCTGGAAGACACATTCTCAGCACGCCACACTGCGGCCCCACAGAGGCCCCGTTCCAGGAGGATTGGAAATGTAATCACAACAGTTTTTATTAGCAAAAGAACAGCAGGAACCCTTCTGCTGTCCATATGGACAGATCCCGATGGGTATTCATGAAACAGTTTGCTACGGGAACAGCCGTGCTTAAAGCTCCTCGTCCAATTACCTTTGAACTTGCCTTTTTTGCTGCAGTGGCTGTGGCTGCTGCACGTGAAACACCTCATGCACTCATTTCTCCCTGGCAAGGAGGGGGCTGCAATAGTCTGTTTGGGATTCTGTTGACCCGAGGGTGGACAGTGGCAGGCCAAAGAAGACACAAGAATTTGGTGCTTGGTCACTCATTTTGCATGCCATGGTGGTCACCTAGGTCTCATATGTTCCCTATAAAATTGTCCAGTTAATTGGAACCAACAATAGCTTTTGGTGAAACCGTTCAGGCTTATTGGGACCCAAGACAAGGGTTGATTCTGTAAGGGCTCTTGGTAAGAGAGTAAAGAGCTTGTGGATACTAACATTATTTTCCGGTCTTTTCCTCATGCTGTCTGAGTAGAGGGCAGTGGGTATGGTGACCATCAGCTTTGGTGCTGTGTTGCATTTCTGCTTCCAGATACCTCTTACCATTGTCCCTCATGGCACCTATCAAGTTGTATTTCTAGGAAAGAAAATGTAGCTTTTGTTTGTGGAGGATAAGAGTATAAATCTGAAATAGAATCCCTGTTCAAGTAGAAAGACACCCATGCCTTCTGTAGGCCATAGGTGCCAGACCTTGAAACTAATTGGTTGGAAGAGGACAGAGAGGAAGATCAAGCAATTCAAAGCCAGCACATGTTTCTGAGTTGATGAAAATCAGTACAAGAAGGAGTGTCCCACAAGGCAAACATAGTCTCATTGGTTGATACCTTGTGGGTTGAGCAGGGCTGCCCCTTATCTCCAGGTTGGAGAGGTTACAGTGGATGTCTGCTGTCTGCCTGCTTTGCTACCAATCTTCTAGTAATGATATCTCTGTTTTCCTTAGAGGTGTTTTGCTCTCCTGCTTTTGGATAGTGGGTTTGCTCTATGCTGACTTCCATCCTCTGCCTCTAGGAGTGGATATGGAGCTCAGACCTGGCCCAATAGCATCTCCATGACTGGTTCTGGTATGAGCTTACTTGGTATAATAAGTCTGACTTGGGACTTCTGCTGGAACCTCTTTTAAGAGAGGCTTGCAAACAGGAAAATACAAGCCTGGAGGTGTGGCTGGTTATGTAGCCGTCTCCTGGGAAGAACCTGCTAAGAATGACTCCTGTCCTTATCCAACTGTGCCCAACATGTACCATCCCTGGTTGCTTGACAGCAAGTCCAACAGATCTTCTTTTGTTTATAAGCCAATCTGAGAAGCCTCTAGGGGTTTAGATTTGTCAGGTGATCCTTTTCCCAAAGGAACTGACACTCTGAGATCTTTCCTCACTGTTTTCCAATCCATCACCTAAGGTCTCCTTTTTCCTGTCAGGGAGTGGCTCCCCAAGTTGGCTAGAGGAGAGGCAGGCATCTTTCCTGGGTGTGGTATCACATATGGGTATGTCAGATGGTCCTGGGTACAATCCTGGCTCATTGTAGCAGTTCATTAAATCATGCTAATAATCTGACTACACACACTGATGGGATTTTTTCATTTCCCATTCCTGAAGGCAAAATCATTGTAGGGTTCAGTCTAGAGTGTAGGCATTGGAATCAGACTGTCTTGAATACCTGTTCTAGCTTAGCCATTTCTAACAATAGCTTGGGTAACCTACTTAACCTTTATAGACTTCAATTCATCTGGAAGATGGGCATAATAATATTCCTCATTCACTGGATGTTTTGAGGACTGGGTAAGAATAAGAAAGCTCATGCAAAGCAAATTTAGCTTGGCATCTTCTTTGTAGGAGATATTATTACTTCTAGAAACCTCCCAAACCAAGTCTTTAGAACTACTAAACCAGTGTCCAGCAATTGTTATTCCTTTAGATTTCCCAGTGTACTGTCTTCCTTTCCCTTTTATCTTTTTACCTCCAGTATTCACTAAGGGCTTGTCCCCCCCCATTTCGTCTTTTTGGTTACCCATACGTAGAAGATACAGGTAGAATCTGGGAGCTCCCAGGGACAGGAACCGTACCTAACATCTGGGACAGACCAGAGTAATGGCTTTGTTCCTTTCTAATGAAGGAACAAAGGCAATGATAGGTGCCCCGGGGGCGGGGGAGGGAAAGCTTGCTGAGGACTCATGTGTCCATCACCCTGGACCTCAGGATTCATTGTTTGAAGGAGGAAATTGCTCTTGTTCCATCTTGCAGAGGGGGACATCACTTCTTCAACTCAATTAAGTCTTCTGAGTATCTGCTTTGTTCAGAGTCAAGGTCTCCAACCCAGGTGAAACCTTCCCTCTTTTTTGTGTGCTTATCAAATACTTCAAGTAGAAACAGGGAGTATGCAGCAGCATGGAAATTGTCAAAACTGGCAGGCTGATTCTCTAATTCATATGGAAATAAAAAGGACCTAGAACAACCTAAACAATTTTGAAAAAGAACAAAGCTGGAGGACTACTACTGCCTGATTTTAAGACTTATAAAACTACAGTAATCAAGACAGTATACTGTTGGCATCAGAACAGACAAATAGATCAATGCAATGGAATTGGGAGTCCTGAAATAGACACAGACATGTATGGACAACTGAGTTTTGACAAAGGTGCAAAGACAATTCAGTAGAGAAAGGATTTTTTTTTTTGAAGAGGTTTTTGCTATAGGGCGCATGCGCTCGTCAGACAGCCAGAGACAGACAGAGAGACAGAAAGCGAGAAATCACCCCCCAGGGAGGATGGCCACACTGAAATCCCTTCCCCTCCGTTCCCCTCTCGGGATCTTGGACACGCACGTACACGCGCCCGGCGTGAGTTTTAAGCCACCGGGTCCGGGACATGAACCGCTGTCGACTACGTGGAAGTCCAGCGACATAGCCATTACGCTAACTGCTGGTCCCCCGAAAGGATATTTTTTTAAAAAAATAAATGATGGAATAGTTGAATACTATTATGCAAAAAATAAATTTTGATACTTAATTTGCACCATATAGAAATTAGCTCAAAATGTGGGACCAGCAGTTGGTGTAATGGCTATGTCACTGGACTCCCATGTGGTCAACCGTGGTTCAAGTCCCGGAACTGGTGGCTTAAACTCACACCGGGTGAGTTTGTGTGTGTGCCTGAGATCCCAAGAGGAGAATGGAGGAGAAGGGATTGAGGTGTGGCCATCTCCCTTGGGGGGTGATTTCTTGTTTTCTGTCTCTCTCTGTCTTTCTTTTTGAGCGCATGCACCCTATAGCAAAATCCTCTCCAAAAAAAAAAAAAAAAAAAAAAAAAAGATCAAAATGGATAATAAATGTGAACATAAAGCCTAAAACTATAAAATAGAGTGTGTAAAGTAAAACAAAAGAAAATCTAGTTAGGTTTAGGCAGAGTTCTTAAATATGGCTTCATGAGTATAATCCATAAAAGAAAATTAGTTTTTTTTTAAGAATTATTTATTTTACTTTATTTACTTTTGTTTTTATTATTATTTTTTTTCAATTTAACCAGAGAGAGAGAGAGAGAGAGACAGAGAGGGTAAGTGAGAAAGTACTTCCCAAGGGGAGGAGTCATGCTGCTATTTCTTCTTCTTTATTTATTTTTTCCTGTTTTTGGAGAGATTTTTGCTATAGGGCATGTACACTCACTAGAAAGACAGAGACAGAGAGACAGAAAGTGAGAAATCCTCCCCCAGGGGGGATGGCCACTCTGCAATCCCTTCTTTTCCATTTTCCTCTCAGGATCTTGGGCACACATGCACACGTGCCCGGCGTGAGTTTAAGCCACTGGGTCCTGGACTCGAACTGCGGTCAACTACATGGGAGTCCAGCGATATAGCCATTACGCTAACTGCTGGTCTCGCTATTTCTTCTTCATTTCACTATCCTCTTGAGGTTTTGGACATGCATGTGCATACACCCTGTGTGTTTCTCAAGCTGCCTCAGACTCAGATCACAAAGTTGGCCATGAGGGATCCAGCTGCCTTAACCACCACACCATTGGCTATCCCCAGAAAAGTATTAATAAACTGAACTTCATCAAAATAAAAAAGTTTTGGGGTTGGTCACATAGCATAGTGGCTAGGGGTATGGCATCCCACATTGTTGCAGAAAACCAGACACCAAGGAATGAAAAGCAGCACTCAGAGAGATTAGAAGAACTGTTTAATATGTCAGCGGGAATGGAGGAGTTAGCACTCTGAATCTCCCACTCCCACTGAAGGTTGAACACGGTCTTTTATAGGGGGGTTGGGGAAGGGCTCAGAACCCGCCCTACGGAGCATCAAAGGGAGGAGGAAGCAGGAAGTCTAATCTATTCAAGGTATTCATCTATTCAAAGTACTAATCTAGTCAAGATTTTCAGGCTACCCTGTAGCTCCGGGGAGGGGCACTAAGTTTGCCAGAGAGCAGAAACTTTAGGGAGCTATCAGCCCTGTGTTATTCATGAATTCAGTGTCCTTCCATATCAACATGACTGACTGCAAATTAAATCCTGGTTCCAGCAGCCTGAAAAACATGCTGAGTACATGTGCCCCAAATCCCAACAGGATGGAGAAATGAAGATATTGTGGTATGACCTTGCCTCATTGAGGGGTGCTTTTTCTCTTCCTCTCTCCCTCTCTCTCTGGTGAGTGCATATGCCCTCTGGCTATATCTATAAAACCTTCTCTTTGAAAGATAAAGTCAAGAGAATTAAAAGGGTGAGTCACAGAATAGAAGAAAATATGTAGAAATTGGGACCAGCAGTTAGCGTAATGGCTATGTCGCTGGACTCCCACGTAGTCGACCGCGGTTCGCGTCCTGGACCCGGTGGCTTAAAACTCACGCCGGGCGTGTGTGCGTGCGTGCCCAAGATCCCAAGAGGAGAATGGAGGAGAAGGGATTGCAGCGTGGCCATCCCCCCTGGGGGGTGATTTCTCGCTTTCTATCTCTCTGTCTCTCTCTGTCTGTCTGGTGAGCACACGCACCCTATAGCAAAAACCTCTACCAAAAAAAAAAAAAAATGTAGAAATCACTTTCTGACAAAGGACTTGTATCCTTATATTTATAAAGACCTCTCAATAAGACAACCTAATTAAAAAGGCAAATGATTTAAATAGATATTTCACTAAAGAAGATATACAAATGCTAATAAGCACATGAAAAGAGGCTCAACATCATTCGTCATTATAGAAATGCAAATTAAAACCATAAAGGCATACATCCTGTTAAAGTGGCTAAAATTTAAAAGACTGACCATAAAGAGTGTTGGTGAGGATATGGGGAACTGAAACTCTCATATACTGATGGTGAGAAGTAAGATGCTGTGATACTTTGAAAACAGTTTGACAGTGTCTTTTTTATATATATATATATATATATATATATATAGAGAGAGAGAGAGAGAGAGAGAGAGAGAGAGAGAGAGAGAAAGAGAGAGAGAGAGAGAGACTTTTGCCATAGGGCATGTGTGCTTGCCAGAGAGACAGACAGAGAGAGAGAGAAAGTGAGAAATCACCCCCCCATAGGGTGGACTGGGTGGACTGGGTGGACTGGGTTCACTTGGTCATCCCTTGTCCTCCATTTTCCTCTTGGGATTTTGAGTATGCGTACGCATGCACACACACCTGGCATGATTGAAGCCACCAGGTCTTGACTCAAACTACAGTCGGTCATGTGGGAGTCCAGTGCCTCAACGGCCACACCATCTGCTGGCCCCTTAACAGTTTCTTTCTTTCTTTCTTTTGAGAGGTTTTTGCTTTAGGGCACGTGTGCTCGCCAGAAAGACAGAGAGACAGAGAGACAGAACAGAGAGACAGAAAGTGAGAAATCACCCCCCTGGGGAGGATGGCGACATCACAATCCCTTCTCTTCCATTCTCCTCTCAGGATCTTGGGAATGAACACACACGCGCCCTGTGTGAGTTTAAGCCACCAGGTCTGGGACTCGAACCACGGTCTACTACATGGGAGTCCAGTGACATAGCCATTACACCAACTGTTGGTCACAACAGTTTCTTAATAAATTAAATGTGACCTACCATATGTCCCCAGCCAGTCCATAGCTGGCTACTTACCAAGGAGAAAAGAGCAAATGCTCATATGAAGGCTAATCACAAATGTTCATATTGGCTTTCCTTACTACTGCCCCAATCTGGAAACAGCCCAAATGTCCACCAGCAGGTGAATGGATAAGCGAACTGTGATATGTCCACAAAATGGAATACTACCCAGCAGTGAAAAGGAATAAACTATGGGTACATTCAGTATTACAAACAAATCTCAAAATAATTATGCTAAGTGAAAGAAGCCAGGGGAAAAAAGAATAATACTCTTTTTATTGATTATATTCACATAAATTCTAGAAAATGCAAACTTAATCTATAGTGACAGAAAGAAGATCAGTGGTTGCCTGGGCAGGAGGGCAAAAGGCTGGCAGGAAGGGAAGAAGGGAATTTTGGGAGTAATGAATATATTCATTATTGTAACTGTGATGGCTTCATGAGTGTCTATATATATCACAACTTACCTAAGTGAACTTTAATTATGTGTAGTTTACTTTATGTTGATTATGTCTTAAGAATTGTGTGTAAAAGGAGAGGATATTGTTTTACCAGCATCATGAGGACCAGAGAAGATAGCCCAGGAAAGTGGCTGTCTGTCCAGGGAGAGGAGAGAGACAGAGTAGGCTAGCGAGCCAATGTCCCTTTACTTTGTACTTGTCCAGCCTGTCCCCTCTGCAAGGGCATGCCCTCTCTATCCTCCTCATCTAGTTAGGTCCTGTTTGTCCTTCTAGATCCAGGGGAGAAATTGCTTCCTCCATGACACCTTCCAGGACTGCATGTTCTTATGTTTTCGTTCTCTTACATATTTGCACAGCATTTTTTGGGTATATTGTTCCTCAGAGCGTCCATTGTGGGTTTGGCTGAATAGAAGACAAATAAATGAGAAATTTAGTCAGCATTGGTAACAGCTCTCTTGTGCTCTCCTGAGGCTTCCACAAGTGTCAACTCTTGTCTTGGTCATTTTCCATCTCCTCTTGGATGATAGGTAGATGTGCACATGCTTCAGTTAATAGCAGCCCCACTGACTCAAGGGCAATGCCCATGAAAGCACCCTTCTCCTCCCCATACCCAATCAATCACAATATGCCTTGACTCTCTCCAAATCTTGACTCTATCTCTGCTCTTCGTCTCTGTGGCCACGACTCTAGTACTAGCTGCCATTGTTGTTTGCTGGGATCACTGCAATAGACAGATGGTTATTGGTTTTCCTATGTCTACTCCCACCATCTCCAACCAGCTTCTTCTCAACCCAGCACCCACAGAGATCCTTCCAAGAGTTCCATCAGGATATGCCACTTTCCTGCACATGGCTTTCCTTTTTCCTTTTTTACAGACCTTTTAAATTTTATTTATTATTATTATTTTTTAATTTGACCAGCGAGAGACAGAGAGAGACAGAAAGGGAAAGTGAGAAAGCAAGCTGCCAGGTCTAGGACTTGAATTGCAGTTGATCAAGTGGGAGTTCAGTGCCTTAACTACCATGCCACCTGCTGGCCCCAACTTTTCCTTTTTAAAATTTTGCTAGAGGGAATGTGTGTTCACCAGAGAGAGAGAGAGAGAGGGAAAGTGAGAAATTACCACCTATAGGGGATAGTCATGCCACAATCCCTTCTCCATATCTCCCTCCTTTCAGGATTTTGGGCATGCATGCACACACTCCCGGCATGTTTTTAAGGTTGCCAGGTCCTGAACTTGAACCATGCAGTTAGCTATATGGAATCCATCTGTCTTAACCACCACACCTCTGGCTGGCATTGGCTTCTGCACATAACTTGTTAAAAAATTATTCATTTCTTCCATGAGCAAGAGAAAGAGAGAAAGAAGACAGAGGGAGAGAGAGATGGTACCCACAACAGGATCTTGAGCCTATGATCCACCCCCGGCTTCAGCCAGCCCCAGATCATGGGCACACGTGTGCCTGGCATTCTCAGGGAGATCTCCTGGTCCAAGCCTGGGGCCTGTCCATGTGGGTCAGCCTCACAGAATGTCACGTTACCACTATGCCATCATCCGGCTCCCATCCTGCACATGACTTTTATCTAAGTTCTCTCAAATGTACTCAGATTGAAACGAAAACCCCTTGCCACAGCCTGTGTGGCTGCCTGGCCTGGCATCTGCTGAAATCTCTTGCTGGGGTCTGTGCGGCATACAGACTGGCCATCTTTCAGTATGGTGCACGCTGTAGACCCCTCCCCAGGGCCATGTGGTGCCCCTCTCTCTCCCTGCAGCCCTCTCCCTTTTCTGGCTCTTCTTTGCAGGGGCCCCTTTCTAGAAAGGTCTTTTCTTTGATTCCTGTTTAAAGCAATTCCTTCCTCTTTGTTCTTTCTCTCACAACATCCAGTTCTGTTCTTTCTCAGTGTGTGTTCCTGTTTGTGAGTGCATATTTATTTGTTTGTTTTACTAATGTAACGGCCATCTCCTCCACTCGGCTGGAGGCTCTGGGAGAATGGGGAGCCAGTCTTCCATTTACTGCTCTGTGCTGTGTCCCCAGCATTGGGCTCTAACTAAATATTTGTCAAATGAATGAGTGAACTAATGAATGAATCTCAAGGGGAGCTTTGAGGTTGGAGGGAGTGCCTCTTTGCTGTATTCTTTGTCCTAGTGACCTTGAAGCATGAAGATACATATTTTTTGTCTTATAGTGCACATTAGTGAAATCAGGATGGCTCTTATCATTATCGTATATGTTTAACTCAGAGTATTTTCCTCTGGAAAACTGCTAACTTGGTGATTCATTCTCACAATGCTACACTTTACATCAGAGAACTGAAGTCATAAGAAAATCTTTGCAGTGTCCAATAGACGACATGTCTCATAGATGAGGGCATCTGGTCCTGGATTTCTGGATGCTCCTTTGTGGTCTTCCAGCCATGATCCTGCTTCGTGAGCTCACTTGTGTTAATCAGACATTTAGTCTTTATATTGTGCTTATGTTACCCTACGTAGCTTAGAATATAAGCTTCCTGAGGGCAGACAGGATGTTCATGGTTTAGGAACTCACATTGGGCACAGGTAGGGACGAAGGGGACGGGAGGGGAGGGATGTCTGATTCCTGGCCCTCCTCAGTCACCCCTCCGGCCTTCAGTGTCCAGTATCCTGGATGTGCACTATTGAACTGCCTTAGCCTCATGGGCAGTCTTAAGACATGAGTGCTAGACGAGGCTTCAGTGCTTTTGGAGATCCTTGCTACCGTGTGTTGTCTGACTCTAGTGAATAAGATTTTGCCTTGTTCATGAGACAAGCCCCAGTGTTCTACTCTTGCCCCTTGAGCCGATGGCCCTACCCAGCTAACTAGAGCAGAGGCTTCTCTTCACTCCATTTGTACTTCCGGGTGTGGAGCCCAGCTCTTGCCATCGGACCCCAGGCCTCCGTGCTGATGAGAAATGGTGTGGGCCAATGCTTAAGAACACTGGTAGGGGTCATGCTAACCTAGGGCTTCTTCCATCTCTGTGGTTTTGTTTGTTTGTTTTTTTTTTTTTTTTTTTGGCTAGCTGTTGTGTGGCTCTAGGAAGTTGGTCCTTTCTCAGAGCCTTAGTTTCTTCATCTATAAAAAGGGGATAATGGGCTAACAGGTGGTATGGTAGTTAAGGTGCTGGATTCCACATGGCTGACTCTGAAGTTTGAATCTCAGATCTGGTGACCTGAAAAAACATGCCAGGAATGTGTGCATGCTTGCCCAAAATCCTAAGAGGAGACTGGGGAAGGGATTGGGGCATGGCCCTCCCCACCCTGGAGGAGAGGTTGATAGCTCACTTTCCCTCTTTCTCTGGAGAACGCATGTGCCTTACAGCAAAAACCAAAAACAAACAAACAAACAAACAAAACTGATAAAAAAGGGGAGGAATGATAATATCCAACTTGTAAGAGAGTTGAAAGTAGAAGTTGTGGTGAAAATATTGAACAACTTGTATTGCATAGACACCAGCTAATCAACTAGCCACAGCAGGATCAGGAGCTGAATTTAGTGACACTGGGGGCAAAGCTAGGGTAGCAAGGGTGGGAGAAAGGCACTCAGGGGCTGTGGAATACCAGCTATTTGCTAACCAAAATGAAACTAATGCAGTATTTTAACAACTAGAACACTCTGGTCGCTCTGTAGCTGGCCCTGCTTGACCCTCTCGTGGTCACCCCCACTTACTGCCACACCTTCTTACCTGTGAATTCTCTCTTCCTGGTGGCCAGGTCCCAGTATGTGCCCCACCAAGAGAATACTGGTCCTCAGGTTCATTCCCCTTTCTGTCCAGCTCCCCTCCCCACTCCTTGAGCCCAGCTTTTTCCTTGGACTGGAGCCTGTGAGCCAGTGTTCATTTAGGGAGACAGAATGCATCAGAGAAAAATCATACTCTGGGATGCGGAAGCAGAGAACTGTTGTATTTCTTCTCAGGGCTAGAGAGAACCATCTACAAAGGAGGGCTTGGCCCACATTTGAGGCTGCCTGCTTTCTCTATCCCTGACTGTCATCCTTAGCATTTCTGCTGGTGAAGGTGCTTGGCGAAGTAAGCCCCCAAATGCACAGAAATCTCTCCTGCCAAATTCAATTCTCTAACCAGTCATAAATGCTCACCACTGGCTTGTGCAAGCTAAAACAAAGCACAAACCCAGCAGCATGAGCTGTGACACTGGGGACAGGAAATTTATGGTCCTTTGAAACCCTATAGATCTGTACATCACAAAGTTATCACATGAATTAAAGGGCCAAAGAAAAGATACGAGAGTTTGCTTAGAAGGAATAAATGCTGTTAAGGAAAAGTTATTCCACTGGCTCCAGACTTTATCAATAGGCCAATCTGTCATCAAGCCTTTATCTCAGGGGAACCTGCTGGAAAAAGTCAGGTGTCTGAGAGGCTTATTCAGGGAAAAGGGGCATCATGGACACTCAGTCCTGTCCCTTGTTTTGTTTCCAGGACAAAGAGAATGAAGGGAGAAGAGAAAAGCTAGACTTGGAAGATAAGGATGCATGGTGGAAAGAATCAAAACTTCGGGGGTGAACTGGCCTCTTTCTTTCTTTCTTTCTTTCTTTCTTTCTTTCTTTCTTTCTTTCTTTTATTAATTATTATTATTATTATTATTATTATTATTATTTTTTTTTTTTTTATTTCCCAGACGGCACATGTGCTCACTGGAGAGAAATAGAGAGGGAAAGTGAGAAAATTCCCCTGTGTAGAGCATGATCATGCTGCATTCTCATCTACTCCATCTCTCCTTCCAGGATTTTAGGCATGCATGCACACATGCCTGGCATATCTTTCAGCAGCCAGGTCCAGGACTCGAACCACACAGTCAACCATGTGGGATCCAGCTGCCTCAATCACCACACTACAGGCTGACCTGGCTTGTTTTAAATTCAAGCTTTATAGCTTTCTACTTGTGAGACTTTGGCCAAGTGAAATCCTATCTTAGAGCCTTGGGTTCTTCATCTATGAAAACAGAAGTAGTTATGTTACAGTAGATGCTGTTGGTGCCTCACCCTTGTGTCTTGGCACTCACTATTCCCATTTACCCTACCTGGGGACTTTGGAAGTTTTGATTAGGGTCAGCAAGTGATGTGGTGGTTAAGGCACTGGATTCTCACATGGCTGACTTTGTGGTCCAAGTCCCTGACCCGGTGTCTTGAAATCACACCAGGCACATATGTTGCATGCCCAAAATCTTGAGCGGAGAGTGGAAGAGAAGGAATCATGGTGTTGCCATCCCCCCATGGAGTGATTTCTTACTTTCCCTCTCTCTGTCTCTCTCTGCAGAGTGCATGCACCTTCTGGCAAAAACCTAAAAAAAAAAAAAAGTTTATTTATTTACTTGTGTACGTGTGTGTGTGTGTGAATAAGAGAGCGGGAGAGACAGATTTTTTGACAGGGTCTCTCCATGTCAGGACCTGCCCTAATCTCCAACCAGCTAAGACTACAGGCACACATCACCATGCCTCGCCTGTTTAAGGTGGGGCTGGAGGCTGAACTTGGACCTCCTATGTGGCCTGAGCCCCCAAGCAGTGGCATCACCAGGTCAACAGAGGTTCACTTGGAGACTTTTGATGCAAGCACCTATGCATGTGTGTCTTAGGGTTTTCAGGTTGATCTATGTACATATGTGGCACTGGCCAGCTTTCTTGGGGTGTTAATGCCCTTCCCACTCCTGCTCTGTGACTGGCAGGAGCTAGAGCATCAATCTCCTCAGCTCCCTCCCTCCTCAGTGGGATGACTGAGATGTGCTCTATAAAATCTCAAGTGTGTCCAGCAGGATGGAGCCTCACTGGCCCCCAGTTATGGAGAACTCTATGACATACCCTTTTTGACTTCTTTCCATTCTCCTGTCTCTCTTTCCCTATCTTGTGCTTGTTGAGGTCACAAGTAAATAACTTGCACATGAATCACTGTCTCATGGACTCCTAGGAGAATTCAATCTCAGAAAGTATGTATATCAGAGGATAATTTCCAGGATTGAAGGAGAAGACATCTCAAATGCTCAGGAGAAATGAAGTGTGCAGTGAACAATACTGAGCAGGAACTTGAAAAGTTATCAGTCTCCTGTCTTTCTCTGTCTTCTGTCTCTCTCACCGTAAGAATCTTATGTACCTCTTCTTTTGTGCCCCCTTGCTAATACCTAACAGCCCATTAAGTGCCCTGTAAGAGAGGAAGTGGGCGAGTGGCTATCTGCAAGGCTGACTCCCCCACGTGCTGGAGCCAGAGCCACAGTAGGATGTGAAACTCCCTGCACATGGGGTATACGGAGAGCTCCAGGAGTTCTTTTGGGGGCTAAACAGACTCAAGGATTAATTAGCTAATGCCTGAGAAGTGCCTGGGAATGTCAAGTGCTGAGTGTGAAGTGGCATCTCTTGAGATGGCTTTCCCTCTTTAAGCCCTCCACGAGAGATGTGTCGATTACCACGTGCGGAGGAGCAGTTGCTGAGTCTCCAGTTGGGGCTCTTAACCAGGCAAATATTTACAGTCCCATTAGGCACTCAGGGCCTCACAGGCCCCCAGAGACTGCAGCACACAGCTTGATCCCAGCCCCAAAGGACAGAGAGTTGGGAGTATCTGGGGGCTTATGGCTCCTGCATGGTACCCACATGGGGACTCTGTGCCCAGCATCCATAGCCTTAGACTACCTCTCCTGTGTAGGCTCTTCCAGAGCCCTCCAATCCCACAGCCAAGCCCCAAGGTTGTTCACTGGTCCTTGATTGATCTCCATCCAGGGCATGGGCCTGAAATTACCTTGTTCCCTCCCAATCCTGTTCCTCCTTTTTTTAAGGGTGGCACCCTCCTCTTTCCTGATATCTCAGCATCTTTGATCATTACTCCCAGTGTTCAACCGTCTACCAAGCTGTGCAGATTCTTTCTCTGTATCAGTTCTGACTTTTATCTTCTCTTGTCCACCCTATCACCTCTGCCCTGATTCAGGGTGTCACCCTCTTCCCCAGTCTCTTGTTTTCATCTCCTGGCCTCTTATAGCCTCCAGTCTGCTCTCCACATAACCAGCAGAGGCTCACTTGGAAGCCTGTTCTGATGTGATCCCTTCCTTGATGACTATCTGATGGATCCCTAGGGTTTACAAAATAAAATTAAAACTCTTCTATTGCCTGTGCCCATCATGATTTGATTCTAACTTACCCCTCTCACCTTATTTCCAACTCTTTCTATGTTCCCATCACTCCTGGAGCTCAGGACCACTCCCCCATTGAATTACCCAAGCTATCCCACCTCTGCAAATATATTTAGAGAACAGACCAAATATCCCAAGTCTTTTTAATTTTGTGTTACTTTGTAGGGAGTCACCTCGTTTCTCCTGTATTAGTGCCGTGTCTGTCCAAGACATTTCTGACAGCCACTGTGGTGTTGTAATGCAGTGTTCCTTTTACTCAGTGTGCTGGGAGTATAACAGAGACAATGCTTGTATTTAGGCCCAGATTGCTGGTTCTCTGGTTGTTATCTAATGAACGTGTCTATAAAAATCTGTCTTTTTTCCCCAGCTTTCAAGAAGCTCCTTGTAGCTAATATTTTTCCTCAGTGCTGGCAAATATTAGCTGTTCAGTTCTTGTTGAAATAATAGGAACTTGTGGCTTCAGAGACATCAGTGTGTATTTCTTCCTTAGGATATATTTTTATAAGCTAAATTATAAGTTGGGGACATGGCAGCCAGTGTGGGCCAAGGTTTGCTTTAAGTTCCCAATGTGACAGCACCTGAGATACCTCCTGCAGGGAGGGCTGGTTTCAGGAAGGCAGGATTTGGAGACCGAAGCCCTGAAGGGAAGGGAATCAGAGTTTGGATGGGAACTCAGGTAGGAGAATCCTTTTCACAGCCACATAGGAATATAGGGGCATCACTTGGCCCTGCTGGCTTGGGTGGCAGGTGCAGTGAGGAGGTGAGGGCCAGCAGCAACATAGAGAATTTCTTTCACTTCTGGAAAGGAATTTCTTTCACATCTGGAGTTAGCCTAGAAGTTAGCTGGCAAGATGGATATCTGAAGATATTGGGCTCAGTTTTGGATTCTTTTCTCTTTTTCTTAAAAAAAAAAAAAGACAATGGAGTATCCTTACACTTATAATTTGTCCTGTCCCAGAAGCTCTGCATTGCCTCACTCCACAGTTCTGTATGGTGCTGGCCCTGAGCTGAGCTACCCTGTAGCCCTGTCTGGTCCTGACTTGATAATCTGGATGCCTGTTGAACAGATAATGTCCTTTGATGGCTTGAATTTGATTTGCCAGTGTTCAAATGAAATTGAGCTAACATTTTAGCATTGTAAGACTTTGCATTAAACTTCACTTTTCTGGTGTCTTAAAAAAAACCCAAAAAATGAAAGTCTTATAAGACTGGGCTTCTTATTCCTACAAGGCAGCTATAAGCTGGAGCTGAGCAGTGGCTGCTATTCTAGACAGGACAGGTGGCACCAGCGTGCCGTGTAAAGCACCTGGCTTGCTTCACTCATTTCCTGTCCTGACCTGTGGTTAGTCTTAGGTCATGTTCAAGGAGAATGTCATTGATACAGGGGAAGACACTTCACTATCAATAAGTGAGGCCAGAACAATGCCACTGGACTATGTGCATCTCAATCAGGAATGTCAGAATACCAGAGCTAGAAGAGCCCTTCTGGAAGTTTGTTCCTCTCTTTCTTATTTGTAGACATGAATCTGGAACTTAGAGTTGGACAGGAACTTACCCAAGGCCATCCTGTGAATTGATGACAAAACAGAGACCAAAATCCAGGTCTCCATATCCACAATCAAGAGTCTTGGTTAGACAGAGCTTCTGTCTTTGTGTCTTTGTGTTTCTCATTTCATGGCCATCAGCTCCATTGCAGACCTGTGTAGGAACTGAAGGAAGACTGTGATGGGGAGGGCTGAGGAATAAAAGGGAGAGGAGGCCCAGGGCTGCTTGGGATAAAGGCTGAATGCAGGGGCGTTCAAAAGCCACTGGGCACTGAGCGAATTAAGCCATGCCTGTCTGCGTTGCCCGGGTACTCTTTATGCATCACATAATGCCATTGTTCAACCAGAGCCAGGGGCCAGAATGAGCACTGTCTTTGCAGGTAGGCAGCCAGTGCCGGCACAGCAGCAAGAGAGGGAGCAGGAGAGGCTGGAACATTCCAGCTTGAAAACAGCAGCTGTATAATAAAGCCAGGCTGCTTCGTCTCCAGGCCCCGCTGTCCCTTCTCCCCGCCTCAGAGCAGCAGCATGAATCAGTTCACTGCGGCAATGGTCCAGACGATGTGACTTGCATCCCCATCAGCTACCTGATTGCAGTCCCTGGATGCACAAGGCACTAGATGTGCCTGGCATACCAACTGCCTGCCTCTGTGCTGCAGCTGCTGGAAAAGATCGCCGGCCCCGCCCGGCCCTGCAGACAGAGCTGGCATCCTTTAAGGCCACCACTGACCTTTTATCTTGTCCAAGACTCTGGGACAGTCACTGAAATTCTGGGGCTGATTTTGACAGGGGCCACCAACCTGTCTTAAAGATGCCCTGACAATCCCCTCTGGCCCCAGGCAGACAAAGGCTTGAGAGGAGAGGAATTACACACAGTCCAGACGCTGCTGTTTCTAATACGTTATTTTGACACACAATTAACTGCAAAATTTGCTCTAAGCAAAGAAGAGCTCAGGCCTTGCAGCGTCCATGTGGCACAGTTCAAGCAGAATTTGGTCCTGTGCTAACCTACTCACCCTTCCCCAAGGACCAGGGATTGCCTGCCACCCAAGGTGGTGCATCCCTCTCAGGTCTGGGCGCGGGCACTGATCAGAAAGGATGCGTCAGCCCGCCCAGGGCTCAGCACGGGGCCAGAGGAATCGTGGCATGAGAGGGAAGGGGGGTATGGGGGGGGGGGGCTGCACAAAACCTTCCAGCAGAGCTCGCTGAACAGCAACCCTTCCGAAAATGGTGGCGCTTATCCTCTGCTGACAAAAGCCTGATTTGAGCTCTCCCTGGAGGTGGGATGAAGCGAGCACATTGCCTTTTATCTCCCCGTTGCTTTGAGAGGGGAGACAACTGGTGCAGAGCGTGGTAGGGAGCCCTGGAGAAGGCACTTACGAATAAAAAGCATAATCTCTGACTCCCCCAAACCAGGAGGGGAGGCGGCTTTCATCCCTCAGCCTGGCTGGCTCCCCCATCCTGCAGGCGTCTGAATGGGAGTGGGAGCTCCAAAGGAGAGGCTCCTGTGCTGCACAATGCTACACAATATTGCTTCTCCCCAGGAGCCCGAGGAGGCCATGGGCACTCGGCGGCGTCTTACTTTGAAACCAATCCTCCAATCAGCTATTTAAATAAGAAATATAATCTCATTGAACACTGAGAGCCGTAGGTCTGAGACGCTTCCATTTACAAGGCACTTGAAGAAATTCCCCAAGCCCCCAGTTTATCAGGACAGCCAGCTTAGGACTGTTTACCGGGGGAAGAGAAGTGTTAGGAAGGAGAGAGAACTGAGGTTGGCTGTTAGAAATCCAGTCTGTCTGCAGCGCAAGGGGGCGAGCCCACACCCGCGCACTGGTGTGCTGCCAGGAGGAGGTCGGAGAGGTGTACGGCTGCTCAGGAAACCACTGTGCAGCTGGCCACTGCTCTGTACAGCCTCTTACTGAGGGGACAAGGGGGCACCAAGCCTTGCCTGTTGCTCTTTCGGAAACGTTCTTTTGAGTACCTGAAAGTTCATTGCCGGAGCATGTTTTGTCAGAGGCCAAGTGGTTGTTGAGATGCAGTGGGTGCAGCTTCCCTGATGAAAATGGGCCCAACAAGAAGAAGGTGGGGGATAGTCTTGACCGAGCCAATGCCCCCTCTATTTGAACTCACCGTGTTTCTGGGCCCTCAGCCTAACTTCCCCTGTGGATTCTGGCCACAGACTTGTCTAGAGAGGGAGACTGGAGAGTCTGTGCGGGCTGTCATGGGCACTCCGTAGGGGGTTAGTGGCATGGGACCTGGAGACAACAGCCTCCGTGGGAATCCTGAGAAAGTTCGTCTGCCATTTACTAGCTTTTAGTCCATGAGCAGCTGATTCACCAGAGCCTCGTTTTCCTCCTCTGCAATGGGCTGTGAGAACCCACTGAGACAAAGGGTGTGGAGGGATTGGTAGGTGGACTGTGTCCCATACGGGACAGTTATGTTCTACTGTGGTAATGAGTGCCCCGTCCCACTCACAGCTTGTGGGACATGACCCACTGCTCTGGCTCCGGCTTGTCATTTCTTGTCAATGGCTCCCCCTACTTTCCCCATCCTGTTCTGCCCAATTCTGTCCCACTTTGTCATGTTCCCTTCAAGATCTACCATGCTGACCGTTTTGTCCTGTGAGGGGCCAGAACGGGGAGTGTCACTTTGAGCTGGAAGGCTGCCTGAAGGAGGTGTGGTTTGCATTGAGCTTGAGAAGGATTGAGTGGGAAGGATTTGGAGAACAGAGGAAGAAGAGAGAAGAATGTAGAGAAAATGCCTGGCAGTAAGAATGAGCGGAGAGGGAGTGTTGGGGAAGGTGGTCTGTGGGTGATGAGGTGCAGTGTGGGGGTGCAGGGTGAGGGATTGGACAGAGGAAGGACAGTGGCAGAAGGCTGCCCCTTCTTTCTCTGTTGCTCTGAACCACCTGGGTGTCATTGTTCACCAGAACAGGACTCTAGCTTTGAGGGGACCAGAACTGAGAAGTCTCTCTGGCAAAGGCTGTTGGTCCTGAGCAGGTGTGGCCCTAAATGTGTGCAAAGCCCTGCAGCATTATGGAGACCAGTGCCCTCAACTGACAGGTGAGGGCAGGTCACTCACTTGGGTCACACAACAGTCGGTGGTGGACAGGGCAGCAGCAGAGTGCTGCAGACCTGTCTGTCCTGAGTTAGTAAAACTAGCTCTGATGGAGCACTCGCTGTCATATTCCCACTTTTACTCTCCAGCAAGCCTACCAAGTAGGGAGCATTATTTCTGTCCTCATTTAGACACAGAGAAGCTGAGGTCTGGGGTGGCTGTGGATCTTGCTGGGGTCACCCAGCCAGGAGGAGGTAGGGCCCAGAGTGATGCAGGCAGCTGGCGCTGGAGGTCCTTTCTGCCTTCTTGCCTCTGGGGGTGCTCGGCCCATACCCCTTCTTCTTTCCTGAAGGAGCGTTGTGTGTCCTTGTCAGAGACCAGGAATGGAGGCTGTGGTATGCCCCTTCTCCTTAGCAAAGCACCTAAGTGCCTTCTGAGCTCCTGGACCATCAGGGAACATCAGTGAGATGGGAGAGGACGACACCCACCCTGTACCCCGCAGTGTGGGCAGGGCCAGTGTGCGTCACAGACTTCCATTAGATATTTGATGCATCGCAGAACTGCCGAGAGCTATCCATCACGCCTCCCCTGCCACCGCCTTCCTGACCTGCTCTGAGAGGGGGCATTGGCCTGCATTAGTCAGCTCCTGGGAAGCAGAGGGGAGGAGGGGGACAATGCTTGGCCAAGGGTGTGATGACAACAAGAGCACCATTTACGGAATGCTTCCTGCATCTCATGCAGACCTAAGTGCTGTCGGTATTTCATCACATTGAACTCCTTAGCCACAGACTGCATAGTCATTATTGTCATTCAGGTGGGGTGGGGCCTGACATGCATTCTATGTCTGAAACTGATTGACTAACAGCTGAACAAACACAAGAGATGGGTGTGAATGTCAGATGAGGTGTATGTGGAGGAGTGGGGCCCAACGAAAGACATTTGGAGAAGGGATACAGAGGTAGAGCATTGACGGGATGGGGAGGTGTGGTGTTATCTGTTGAAGATATTTCGATCAACGGGTCTGGGGAGAAATGTTCACATATCGAAATGGTCTCATTGTAAGCCAAACAATATGATTGAAAGTATATACAAAAATAAATTAAAAAAAAAAAAAAAAAAAAAAGAAAGTTTGGTCTCTTACCTACAGTTTCTCTGCAGGTGTCAAAGCCACACTGAGCCCAGATATGTGAATCCAGAAGCCCCCATTCTGTTGAGGGGTTGGCCAGGTGCTCAGCAGAGAGGTGGGGCTGAAGAGTTCCAAGGCTCTTAATGGTCAGTTCTCAGAGGAGTATGGCATTGGCCAGGGCAGAACTGAGGGTCCCAGCACAGCGTGAGCTACAGGAAAGCTCTCCATGGACAGCTCCTCCCACCACCCAGTTACTGCAGCCAGAACTGGGCTTCTCCTCCCACATCCTCCTCAGAGGGGGCCCAGTCTCTCAGTTCTCCCTGCTAGCTGTTCTCAGATCCCTGAGCCAGCCTGTCCATGCCACAACCCCTGCCACAGGGGACTGCCAGTCCCCTGTGTGTCTCTAGCTTCTTTCTGCCAGCCTCCTGTTTCTTCTTCCCACTGTAGCCAGAGGTGCTGCTCTGGGCCACGGCTGCGTGTTGACTCCTCTGTGTAAAACTCAGTAGGCCCTTCACTAGGGACCAAGCCCTCACTCCTTGCTTAGTTTGACCTCTCCAGGCCCCTCACCGCTTGTCCCCTGCCCCTTTCTTGCTGCCCTCCTGCTCTTGCTGGGGCCTCTGCCTGTGGTTTACTCTCAGTAGGAGTGACGTCCTGTGAATCATGGCCTATTCCTGTTCATCATTCAGATCCCAACTCAGGTCAACTTTCTTCCAGGGAGTCTTCCCAGATACCCCAGGCTGGGCTTGGGGGCCTTTTGATGTGCTTCCCCCTAGCATGGCATGAACAATACTGTCCCAGTTGCTTTTTTGCTCTCTGTCACCCTCAGAGACAGATTGTCAGATCCAGGTAGGTAATGCGTATGTCCCTCTCATGACTACTTCTGTAGTGGAGGAGTGGGTGGTTGATGTGATGAATGAACGAGTGATACTAAGACAGGATCCGAGGTGTGGTGTGGGCCAGGGGCTCAAGCAGACAGCAGCCCAGGAAGGGGGAGGTGGCATGGTGTTTGCAGTGTAAAGACCTGGGTTTAAACAAGGCTCCAGTGTGGATAAGCTGTGCGGCCTTTAGCATAGCTGCTCTGAGCCTCGGTTTGCTCACATGCAGCTCAGGGATAATAGCGACTTCTTTATCTGGTGTTCACGGAGAGCGACCCCTGAGATAATGACTGGACTCTCACCATTAGTTCATCCCTCCTTTGAATTTAGCCAGAGTTAGGATGGCCTGACTGGGATTTAGCCATGTGCTGGTGAGGCAGAGGCCTGGGAAGGGTTTGAAATGTGGGGTTTGGAGGAGGGGGAGCCTGGAGAAGCAACAGACTACCTCTTGCTTTTTTTTTTTTTTTTTTTTTTTTTAAAGAATTATTTAATTTTATTCATGCCATTATTTTATTTTATATTTTTGAAATTGACCAGAGAGAGAGAGAGAGAGAGAGAGAGAGAGAGAGAAAGAGAGAGAGAGAAAGTGAGAAAACAAGCTGCCCGGTTGGGACTTGAAGCACAGTCAGCCGTGTGGGAGTCCAGCCACCTCAACCACCATGCCACCTGCCAGCCCCAACACCTACCTACCTTTGTTAATCACCTACTATTATGTGGCACTACATATCTTTTTTTTTTCTTTTCCTTTTATCATAGGGCATGTGCACTTACCAGAGAGAGACAGAGAGATAGTGAGGAAGAAAGTGAGAAATCACCCCCCAGGGAGGATCGCCACTATAATCCCTTGTCTTCCATTCTCCTCTTGAGATGTTGGACATGCAGGCACATGCACCTGGCGTGATTTTCAAGCTAGTAGGTCTGAGACTTGAACCGCAGTTGACCATGTGGGATTCCTGTGCCTTGACCACTGCACCATCTGCTGGCCCCAGCACTCTGAATCTTAATGTGATGACTCAAAGCACTGGCTTTCATGTCAGACAGGCATCCCTGATTCCTGGTGTTGTGATGTGTAAAAGCACCTTCTTTGGCTGCTGGGTGAGGGTAGTCAACACTGTGCAGAGAAAACACCCAATGCCCAGTGCTGGCCAAAGTCAGTGCCTACAAAGTGGGGCCCACTGTGGGCTTTTTGGGGTGCACTGCAGATCTGATTATGATTTTAAAGTTTAAAGAGAAAGAGGGAAAGACAAGCACCCTCAACTGGGTCTCACGTTGTGGTCTGCCCCCAGCACTTCCAGCCAGCTGGGAGGACTTGTGTGTGTGCCGTGTCCTGCCTGGTCAGTGTGGTTATCCCCATTTCCACATGAGGGCACAAGGCCCAGGAAGGTAAAGTGAGGTATCCAGGATGCATAGCCACAGGGGACCACAGGCACAGATGAACTGCTCCCAGGTTCTTGCTGAGGAGTTTGGCCACTGGGGGACCACGGAGGATGGGTATTACTTTACTCATCGCCTTCATGTTGCGTTTCTTAATTTAAAGTGGGAAATTCCATATTTGGCGCCTCATCAATCATTTTTGTGAGCTCAGCTCCGTGGAAAGCACAGAAAACATTTATATTTGCAGCTCAAACTGTCGAAAATGTAAAACAATTTAAATAATATTAACATTTTAACAGCCTCCACTCATGGCTCTGTGAAATTAACCATTATCTCTTGGAGTGTTTGTTAAAATTCAGCAGCGGGTAAGTGGGGAGTCCTGTGGGGCCGCCTGCATTTCTGGGCAGCTAGGAGGGGTTGGAGGGGAGGGTGCACTCTCCAGGGGCTGTTCTCCCAGGCCTGCTGGTGATTTGACCAAGTTCATACCCTGCCAAGGGGAGCTATGGGTCCTAGTGCTCAGATGAAGACCATTCCAGGGGTGAGAGGCACAGAAATGAACATGACACAGACTTTGTTCTCAAAGGACCCCCGGGGTAGGAGAAGCGACCAGAGAAATGTGTCTAGGGTGGAATTTGTGCTATACACGAGAAAAGAACGCTGGTGTTCTGGAGGCAATAGCATCTGAGATGAGATGACCCTTCGCAGCAGGCAGTCTCTGAGTGAGGGGTGAGATCATCCCCAAGGCCCGGCCTTGCTCTAACCTTCAAGAGCCAAAAAAGGTCTGCCGTTTTTCCCAGGCAGCGAGGAAGAAGGGGCCACTAGGGATGCTGCTTCTGGCTGGTTCTGTCCAAGGGTCTGCATTTCCTGGGGATGCAGAAGAGGGTAGTTGGGCACCATAGGGATGATGAGCCGGTGAAGCCAAGACTCAGTGAGAATGCTGTTATTTTCAAACCATGGGAATGAGGGATGGGATTTCTGATGGCATTCATAGAAAGGGCTAGGTTCTGTGGGCAGATGTGACAGATGAGAGAACTGTTTTGTACCTATGTTGTCTTCCATTTCTTTGTTATGCCTTACCATGATAGCACAGACCAACAGTGAAATGATGAGCTCGGGGGTGTTGAGCAGATGCTGGGTGAGGTGTCAGGGGCTTGTGAAAACAGATTCCTACATGGGACATTTGTTCAACCCGCTGTGAACCAGGCCTAGGTTAGACTTCACCTCCTTTGAAAAGGGCCAGATCATCGTTGCCCTGGAGAGGTATTCCCAGAACACTATATTGTGCCCAACCCCTTCACATTTTGTGTACTGAAGCCCTAACCCACATGTGGGTTTAGTGGAAGATAGGGCCTTTAAGGAGGCAATTAAGGTTAACTGAGGTCATATGGGTGGGGCTTTAATATGATAGCACTGATAGTGTCAGAGCTCTCTCTGTCTCTCTCATTCTGTGAGCACACAGAGCAAAGACCATGTGAGGACACAGCAAGAAGGTGGCTGTTGGGGGCCAGCAGATGGCTGTTACATCACTGGGTTCCCATATGGCCGACTGCAGTTTGAATCCCTAACCCAGAGACTTGAAACTCATTCTGAGTGCGCGCGCGTGTGTGTGTCCAAGATCCCAGGAGGAGAATGGAGGAGAAATGATTGAGGTATGGCCATCCTCCCTTCCAATCACTGTGGGGGTGATCTCACTTTCCCTCTCATTGTCTCTCTCTCTCTCCCCTCACCAAGTGCACTCGCCCTAAGGCAAAAACCTTTAAAATAAAAATAAAAAGAAGAAGGTGACTGTCTACAAATACAGGAAGAATGTCTCTACCAAAACCCAGCCCTGATAGCACCTTCATCTTGGACTTCCAGCCTCCAGAAATGTGAGAAAATAAAGTTCTGTCATTTTCAGGCACCCAGTTTGTAGAACCTGTTATGACAGCCCCAGCTGCCCAGTGCACGGGGGCTTACAGTTTGGTGAGGGAGATGCTCAGCTGGCTGATTGTAATACATATGACACAGGACAGAAGAGAGGTGTGCACAGAAAAGGCGGTACCTGACGCAGCCAGGTGGGCAGCAGGGGAGGCTTCCTGGAGGAGGTGCGGGAGAATGAAGAGAGATGTCATGAAAACCGGGGAGAGGAGGCAAGGAGGAGGTTTTAGGTGGAGGAGACAGTATGTGCAAGTACACAAAGGTGTCAAAGGGGTGGGAGGTCTGGGGATGCCAAGAGGAATTCTGTGTGGCTGGAGAGCAGAGTAGGAAAGGAAGCATGAGGAGAGAGAGGAGTCTGGGGGACAGCAGTGTGGGAGCGCCCTTTCAGGAAGGTTTAGAGACTCCCGCCTGCCAGAAGACTCTACCATTAGTGACTAACTTGCTGTGTGACCTTAGGCAAGTCACTTAACCTCTGTGCACCACGGTTCTCTCCTTTGTAAAACGGGGTGCAGGATCCCTGCCCTGCCTGCCACCCGGGTGCTTTGTGGGCTCAATAAGCCAATGTATGTGAAAGCATTCTGGAGAAAGCCCCACAATGGCGCCATGGAAATGGAAGGTGTTATTATTATGTAACCACACTGACTCCCGTCAGAGAAGCGTGGAGTCAATTGGAGTCTTGAGGGATGTCAGGGAATTGGCTGCTCTCTGCAGCTTGTCATAGAGACCTGTCTTTTTACTGTACTCCTTTCATATCACTGTGGGCCTGATGAAAGGAGGGGAAAGGATCTTTGATCTGTCTAAATATTCTGCTCCCACCAAGATGGGAGGAATTCCGAGGAAGAGCTATTATTAGAGGCTGAGCTGGAAGCAGGCGCCTTTGTGGATCAGAGGCTGTCAGCTTGCATAAACAACCTCCTGTGCTTCAGAGCCGGCCAGGCTTTGCGGGCCTTGGCACAGAGTAGGTGCTCACAATCAGCCTGCTGGTTGTGCTGCAATGGCCTGACCTGAGTGGCAGGAGGACTGGTTTCTGGCTCCCACTCTGCATCCACTTTGCTGGGCAGCTCAGGACAAGTCACTTACTCTCTCTGAGCCAAGAAAGACTCAAGCTTGGAGATGCTGCCATTCCACGGGAATGGCAGATGGGTGCTCTGCCTGGTGTGTGACCAGGAGATCCCAGCCATTTCCCATGTGTTTCTAGGTCCCACTTAGCCCTCCAGGGTGTCAATCTGGCTCCTGGCCAGCTCCACAGGACAGTATCTCCCATACTAGCCTACTCTAGATTGCATGTCACCGGTCAACTCTGACTTCTTAGAAGCTGGCTGGGGAGGTGAAGAATGAGCACCACTGGACCCCTCTCAGTGCCTGGTCAGAGTGCCGTCACTCACAGGCAGCCTCAGAGGGGCCTTAAGGGGACACCTAAATCCAGCCTGGGTCTCAGAGGGGAGGAAATGGGCCAGGCTGACTGGTTATTTTAATCAGAACCCCTGGTTGAACTCTGGCTTGCCGGGGACCTGCGTTAAAGAAGGCAGGTGGTGAGGTGCACAGAATCTGAGCCTATGCTACATTCGAACAGAGGCAATGTCCCAGGGTCAGATTCCAGCTCGTCCCTGTCCTGGCTATTGGGGCTCTGCTGGACCTCCCTTCCTTGGTGCAGCCCATCACGGCCCCGGGCCCCTGTCTTCTCTTCCATCGCAGTAACAACCGGCATCCCAGGAAGAGATAGAGAGTTAGTTATTGCCTTGGCTCTCATTAGACTCCCCTGGGTGACCTTCAATCTCAAAGCCCAGGCAGCACCCTTGACCTATTAAATCAGTCTCTGGGGTGGGGCCCAGGCCTCAGTGGATGTCTTCCAAGCTCCCCAGTGATTTCATCATGCAGCCAAGGGGAGAACTGTGACATCAGCGCAGTGATTCTTACCTGGGGATGAGGGTAGTTTTGCCCCCAGAGGACACGTGCCATCTCTGGAGACATTGTTGACACCCCTGCGGAAGAGCTGTTGGTATCTAGTGGGTTGAGGTCAGCAATGCCATTAAACATCCTGCAGTGCACAAGGCAGCCCTACCGCAGGACTGATCTGGTCTAATGTCCACAGCGCCGAGGCTGAGGAACCCTGCACAGAGTGGGGGACCCCGTGGGCTCACATCATCGTCCTCTGATGTGCTCGCAGCTTGCTTTGAGTGAAGTGCCTTCCAGAGCAGCAAGCTCCCCCCCACCCCCCACCGCCTGTGGGCACCTGGGCTTTCTGCATGTCCAGTGCCATCACTGAGACAGCCATCAACCTCCCAGTGACCTCACACATGTACTGCACAGAAGGTGACGGCCAACTGCTCTAAGAGGAAATGGAGGACCAGAGGCTGTAGCAATACCTTGAGCAGGAGGAACAGGGTTCAGCTGTGTAAAACTAACACTCCAAGAGGAAAGTTTATTTCTCTGTCAGGTAAGAAGTCTGTTGGGGGAGCCCGAGATGAAACGATGGTCTACGTGTCAGGGACCCAGGCTCCTTTTGGCTTGTTGCTCCCCACTCCCCAGGTGAGTCTCCTGTTGGAGTTCCAGGAGGGACAGAGCTTCTCCCTCTTCCTCAGCGGGCAGAGGTTCTCAGTGCTCCTGATTCTTCCATTGACTGCCGTGACGACCTTGTGAGGAACATGGAGTAGGTGTCCATTTTAGACAAGAGACTGAGGTTTGGGGACTTCTGTATATGTCCAGAGTTAAGAATGGTGTTCAGAACTCCAACTCCCGAAATGGTGATCTTTGTCTGGCAGAGTATCAAGGTGGGAGGGTCTTGTCTGGCCCCAACTCTGCATCTGCTGCCACACGCACACCTGCTCCCTCCTCTCTGCACTGCTCACCATGGAGCAGGCTTGCAATGGCCATGCAGATGCAGCCTATAGATTCCCTGGGGGGCCAAACAGACCTGAAGACAGATATCACTGTCTGGATATCTGAAGGAAAAGGAACTAGAATGCACTCATGTGCTGGACTGGAAGTGGCAGACATCCTTTCACCTATGCTGTGGAACTTGGTCATGTGAGGAGACTGGGCAATGTGTCCAGTCAGACAACACACGTCCAGCTACCTTCCCACCCCAGCTGCCCCACTGTCCCAGCTGCCCCACCTGCCCCTCACTTACCGCATTCCAGCCACCTATCTTTCAGTTCATTCACGAGTTCATCCAAGCTCTTCCTACCTCAGGCCTTCGCAGATGCTGTCCTTTTACAAGACCAGCCGACCCCCAGGGAGCCCATGGAGCCCACATGAAGAAGCATACCATGAAATGTTAGGGGGAGAGGAAGGAACTGTTAGTGATGGGAGATGGCAAATACCAGGCCAAAGATTGAGCTGAATACCAGCTTCCACAGCTTACTGGGCAAGCCGGACAGACCCTCCCTCCTGGCCTCAGCTGACACATCTCTAAAATGGGGTGATAGTGATGCTTTACAGCCTTTCTGGATCACATGAAAAAAAATGTGTGAAGAGCAACCTGAAACCCCTCCTACCTCAATAAAGGTACCCTTTATTGAGCACCTGCTCTGTGCTAGTCCTGGGCCAAGCATTGCACATACACCATATGATGTCAGCTTCACACCAACCCTTTGAGCTAGGTTCTAGATTTTACCCAAGTTGCAAATGGAGCAAGTTGAGGGACAGACCTCGTAAGTCACTTAGTCAGGGGTAATGCCAACACAGGAGCTGGCAGGGCTGGGTAGAGGCAAGGGGACGTTAGTGCCTTCCCTGTCTGACAGTGCACCATGTGCTATTCTTCTGTCACTCCCCAACACAATCAGCCAGGGCAGCAAGAAGAGCCAGCTGCACTGGCCTTTGTCATGCCTGTTTCTCAGCCCTGCTGGGGCTCATGCAGAATGCAGGCTTGGCAAGTGCTTGTCGACTGGCATAGAACCAAGTTGGAAGGGGAGAGAGAGAGAAGGAGAAAGAGCACCCCCTCAATGAGGTGTGGTCAGGCTACAATCTCTCCTCCTCCATTCTTCCCTCTTATCAGGATTTTGGGCATGCACACACAAACACCCAACATGTTTTTTGAGTTGCTGGAGGTAGGATTTGAACTGTAGTCAGCCATGTGGGCTCTGGCCCCCTTAACCACTAGGCTACTGGGCTGGCCCCACTAATGTTCTTTAATCAACAACAATTCAGTGGGCTGTTTTTGGTTCCCTGTTTTATGCCAGGCTCCGTATTAGGTGGTGGGGCACTTAAAGAGAGTATAATGATATTAAAAACTTACTATTAACTGCCTACCCTACTACTTTTTTTCAGTTAAGGTTTTTGCCATAGGGCACATGCACTTTCTGGAGAGAAACAGAGAGACGAAGAGAGGGAAAGTGAGCAATCATCCCCGAGGGGGGATGGCTGTGTCTCTGTCCCTTCTCAATTTTCTTTCTGGGATTTTGGGCATGCACACACACATGCCCACTGTGATTTTGAAGCCTCTGGGTCCAAGACTCAAACTGCGATTGGCCATGTGGGAGTCCAGCACTGTAATCACTATGCCACTTGTTGGCCCCACCTAGCATACTATTTCTTTTCTTTTCTTTTTTTTTTAAATTTCTTTTGGAGAGGTTTTTGCTATAGGGTGCATGAGCTCTACAGAGAGACAGACAGAAAGTAAGAAATCACCCTGCAGTGGGGATGGCCACACTGCAATCCCCTCTCCTCCATTCTCCTCTCAGAATCTTGGGCACGCATGCACATGCACCCAGCATGAGTCTTAAGTCACTGGTCCGGGACTCAAACTGCGATCGACTACGTGGGAGTCCAGTGACATAGCCATCACCCCAACTGCTGGTCCCCCTAGCATACTATTTCTAATCTTCATGAAAATATAATGTGACTAGTGTTTATATTGGTCAGAGTATGTTAATTGCTTTCATGAACAACCTCAGAATTTCATGTGTTCCCCAAGTGGTGCCCCCTTACAGTCAGTAAGGGTTCTTGACTCCTTACAGTCAGTCAGGGATCCAGGTTCTTGCCATCTTGTAGCTCTGCCATATACCAGGGCCACACACTTCTCTGCTGGCAGATGGGGACACCAGAGTGAGTGTGGAGGACTGTGAGGCTATGGGCCAGGCAGGGCACATCATTTCCACCCACAGTCTATTGGCCAGAACTCAGCCACTTGGCCACACCCAGCTACAAGGGCTTCTGGGAATGTCAGCTAGATGTATAATGCTGCAAGAAGGGAAAGGAGTTTGAAGTAGACTTGTTGATCCAAATTTGAAAAGGCAGAGACTGAGACCCAGATTTAAGTAGCTTGCCTAAGGTCAACCAGCTTGTAAGAGACAGAGGTAGAATTTGTATTCCTCTGCTAGGGCCGTGTAACACAATACTACAATCAGGGTGGCTTAAGCAACAGAAATTTACTATCTCAATTTTAGAGGCCAGAAATCTGAAATCAAGGTGTCAGCAGGGTTGTCTACTTCTGGGGGCTAGGAGAGGGCATCTATTTGATGTCTCCATCCTGGCTTCTAGTTGCCTCAAGTGTTCCTCAGTTTGTAGATGGCATTGTCCTTGTGTCCCCACATCACCCCGACCCCTTGGATGAGTGTCTCTGTGACCACATTACTCCTTTGAATAGGGACACCAGTCATATCCCGGTAGCCACCCTTCCTTTCCCTGTCATGCCCTTGCTCATCAGCAAAAACCCTATTTTCACATAAGGTCATGTTCACGGGGCTGGGGCTAGGAGTTCAATACCTCTTGGAGACACAATTCAACCCATAATAGACTTCAAACCTAGGTTTGTTGGAAGGTCATGAAAAAAGTGTGATGTCTGCTTGGAGGCTTGAGGGAAGGCTTCCTAGAAAGTGTAACGTTCAAGCTGCGTGTTAAGAGTGGGTCAGGGGTTATTGAGATAGAGCAGCAGGAAGGGAATTCTTTCTGGACAGAAGCACATGTATTACCACATGTGCACAAAAGCAATGCCCTGCATTTCTTTTTAGACATCCTGGAATTCCGTTGTGGCACTAATTCAAAGTCTTCCTCCCTTGAGTCTAAACTGCTTAGGCCTGACTGCCCAATTAGAGGCAAACAAAAATATGTATTGAGTACCGCTTTGCAATTGGCAGCATGCTATCCCCCGGGGACTCAGAGATGAATAAAACAGAGTGCCTGCTCCCTTGGAGCTCTCAGCCCAGGTAAGCATATGGTGAGCCTACATAAAAAGATAACTAATGAAATTAGAATAAGACATAAATGTGAAGTGAGTGGGAGAGATAGGAAGCCTTACAGCCTTCACAGGAGACAGATGACTTGGTGGCCTGGAGCAATCATGGAAGGCTTCCTGGTAGTGGAGAACTCTTGGATTGGGACTTCGTAGAGGATTTGGATATAGAGAGACAGGAAGGGAATGGCATTTCAAACAAAGGGAACAGCATAGCTAAGATTGCTGGAAGCCAGGCCTCACTGCCAGCCCGGGAGGTTGGATTTCATGCCATCTGGGGGCCCCGATGCCATCTATTGTCATTCTCCCACCAGTGAGGACTGTGTATGGAGCTGCACAACTGGAGGAACAGTTCTGTAACATGTTTGGCCAGCACTGTGACATGTTCTGATGACATGGACTGGGGCCTACAGGGACCAGCAGGGGTTGGTGCAAATGCCCCCTGCGTCTGGGACAGATGTCGCAGGATGGCTGCTTGGACCCTCGAGTGACTAGATGAGAACTGACATCTAATGAGGCAGTCTCTGTTTTGCCACAAAGACACCCTGGAAGGGGTGGCCCTGCTAAGAGCTCAGCCCAGCAGTCTCCCTGCAGGGGGCTGGGGATGGTGGTATCAGCAGCCACACCCCCCACTTTACCGCTGCTAAGTTACATGACTGTCTCCACAGAGCGTGGTGCAGCATGGACCCCGGGTCAGCTCCCCAGCCTTGCTGGGAGCCCACTATCATCCCTTCACACCACCTCACCTTCCTCCCTGCTTCAGAAGGTGGAGGGTGTCCTTTCTCATGGGCCGGAAGGGAGATGCCCTTTCTCTATAGAGAAGGAAGAAAGTTGTTTCAAACTTACACCCACAGCAAGGGTAACTCTCCCAGGTGCTCAGGGGTGAGGCCTGAGGTTGTAGGTGGAGTCCTGGGCTGGGCAAGAGCCTAGTACTGGGCCACAGCTTTCTCACTAACAAGTAGAAAAAATGACCCCTATTGTGTGGCTCAAATGTTTTAATAGTGGGTAAGACATACACTCTAGAGTTTGAGTGTCTTAGAGAATTTATAAACCATAACATTCTAGTCTTTCAAAATAACCCTCCTAAGGAGAGGCAGAATGGGGTCAGAAACCCTCCCACCTTCATTGAGAAGTCTCTGCAGTAAATGGTCGCTGATCCCATCCTGTTTGTGTACTGGTTTACAAGTCCTTAGTTAGATGAGCAAGAGCCAGGGGCCAGACCGTTCAAGCCAGCCACTGCCGCCTAAGAAATCATGACTTGTAGTCTCAGTAGGTGCTAGTGGGGATGCCAGCTTCTGAGAACCTTTCTAGGAACACACTGAGACAGTGAACTGTGTCTGTGTAGCCACGAAGGGTGGCCCCTCGAAAGCCCACCTCCACCAGGAAGGGCTTCCAATTTCTACCATATGTCGTGCTTCTGTTCCTGCCTCTGCATGAGTGGTGGGTCTTGCTGGTGTGTCTGTGTCGTTCCAGAATGCAGGTGCATTCATCTGAAGACCACATCGTTGCTGTGCTCAGGACCTGACACAGGGCCTGGCAGGAGCAGGTGCTCAGTGTGAATCAAAATCCTTGCAAAACCCCTATCATGTGCAGTGTCAGGCACTGTGGGGGATACTGAGAATGGGTCGTCACTGCACACATTCTTCTTGGGCCCAGGAGGAAAACAGGATTGGGCTGTGTGGACAGAGATGAGCATGTGGGACTCCAGGCAGGGGAGCAGGTGGCTTCTCAAGGGAGCTTGACCTGTGTCTTGCCTTTAGGGCTGGACAGGAGTTGGTGGCCAGTGGAGAGTAATGAGTACATCCCAGGGGAATGGAAAACTTCATGCCCAGAAGTGCCTAGAACTTTCTGAAGCATGTCCCATTTTATCCCCTCCATGCTGGTTTGGAGACTGCATGTCTCCATCTCACAGATGAGGCAACTCAGGTGGTACTAGGGAAGATGATTTTTCATGGCCACGCACAGCAGGTATGAACTCTGGTCTGCCTAAGGCAAGGGCCATGTTTGTATACAGGCCAGGGAGACAGCAGAGCCTGGGCTAGGGAGGGTGTGGGTGTGGTTGGGAGCAGCACTCCTGGGGGAGGGCTCAGCCCAGGGAAACTGCAGGCCTCTCTCTTCCAAAGATTGTTAATACCTGGGGCCAGCAGGTGGCATAGTGGTTAAGGGGCTGGACTCCCCTCCCACATGGCTGACTGAGGTTTGAGTCCCAGACCTGGTGTCCTTGAATATCACGCTGGGCACCTGTCCATAATCCCAGGAGGAGAATGGAGGAAAAGGGATTGTGGCATGGCCATCCCCCTTTCAGGGGTGATTTCTCACTTTTCCTCTCACTGTCTCTCTCCAGCGAGTGCACATGTGCCATGGCAAAAACCTTAAAGGGGAAAAAAAAAGATGGTTTCCTAGTCCCACTCAGTCCTGGGCTTCCAGCCAGTGGGTTGGGTTTTGTTGCCCTTGGGCAGATGAGGAAACCAAGACTCAGAAAGGAGATATACTTTGCTGCTCTGCTAAAGATGGTTGGGGATAAGCACCCACAGAAAGAGGTGACTCCCTCGGGCAGCCAGCCTGGAGGGTAGAAACGTCCATGGCTTGTTCACTGAGGTACCTCTAGGCCAGAATGGGCCTGACTCAGCACGTGCCCAGTAAATGTTTGCAAAATAAAGGAATGAACAAATGTAGAGGCTCTCAATCACTGTGTGTGTGTGTGTGTGTGTGTGTGTGTGTGTGTGTGTGTGTGTGAAGTTGAGAGTGCTGCCTTTAGATGAAGACCTGGATGATCTTAGGAGTTCTGTGAAGGGTCTTTTCTCCTCCATAACCCAGAGAGAACTACAGAGAGTGAATCTGGTAAGGGCTCGCCGAGTCCTGGGACCTGTGCCAATCTCCAGGGAAACCAACACACTAGTCCCTTCTTCTCATGGGGATCAGAATATATGGGAGAAAAACACACACATGCCCAGCAGATTTGGGGGTGGGGTGGGGCAGCATCCTAGCCCTTGGAGAAATAGCAACAAAAGAGGTGATCAAGGCCCCTATCCTCAGATAGCTTCCTTTCTATTGATAGTTGGGAATAAACCAGAAAGCAAAACCCAAACCTACCAAAACAGAGATGTGAGATGACTTCAGAGAGCAATAATTTCTGTGGAGACAGTAAGGGAGGGTGAGGGTCACAAGTTGGGGGCTGCTCTATAGAGGGCTCAGAGAAGGCTTCTTCCAACAGGGTCATTTAGGCTGAGTCCTGTGAAGAGTGGACAGGTCAGATGGGGAAGCTCTAAGGAAGAGCATTTCCAACAGGTAAGGCAAATGCATGTGCAAAGGCCCTGAGGCGAGCACAGGCTTGCCTTCTGGAGGGAAGGAAGGAGTCTACTGTGACCAGTACCCAGGGAGTGATCAAGGGAGGAGGAGGGAGGAGAGGAGTGGAGAGGCCAGATCTTCACACAGGACTGGGCCAGGTGAAGGTGGGATAATTGGAGGTTTTGTGAATGCTTCTGGAGGATTTGGGACAGGCCAGGCACAACATTCTTTTATTTATTTATTTATTTATTTATTTATTTATTTATTTATTTATTTATTTTTGGCTATAGGGTACATTCGCTCGCTAGAAAGACAGAGAGAGACAGAGAGACAGAAAGCGAGAAATCACCCCCCGGGGGAATGGCCACACCGCAATGCCTTCTCTTCCATTCTCCTCTCAGGATCTTGGGCATGCATGAACATGTGCCCGGTGTGAGATTAAGCTACCAGGTCCGGGACTTGAACCACGGCTGACTACATGGAAGTCCAGCAACCTAGCCATTACGCTAATGGCTGGCCCCTTGGCACAAAATTCTATCATATAAGTGTTGATAAGAATCCTCTCATGAAGTGCTGTGAATGTGTCAGGTTTAGGATGTCTGGGGCTGGTAGGCAGCTGGATTCTTACATGGCCTACCACAGTTCGAGTCCTGGACTGGGCAGATTGCTTTCCCTTTCTTTGTCTGTCTGGTTAAATAAAAAATAATGACAAATGGAATTAAATAAATAAATCTTTAAAAAAATCTAGACTGTCATGTAGTGAAGTGAGGGCTAGGAGAGGAGCACCAGGAGCAAACAGGCACTTTGCAGGGGTAGTTGTGGCAGCCAGGGGGTCAGAGGGAGGCCGGCTGGAGTTCAGAGCCAAGGAGGTGGCAGTGAGGGTGCACACGCAGGACAGATGGGAGTGCTCTCCAGGGTCTGGCAGAATCTGCTGGGCTGCTTGGCCCCAAGACCTTTCCAAGAAAAGGAGAGGATGCTTTGAGAGAGAAGGGCAGTTGCAGGGACGCAGTCCGATTGGTGTTCCTCCTGGAACCTCAGAACGTGTCTTATTTGGAAAAAAAGATTGTTGGGTGCAATTCAGGCAAGGATTTAAGGTGAGATCATTTTGGATTAGTCTGGGCCCTAAACCCAATGACAAGTGTCCTTATAAGAGACAAGGGAGACCAAGAGACAGGGAAGAAGGTGAAGTGAAGACAGAGGCAGAGACTGAGTGGTGAGACCACAAGCCAGGGAACTCTAGGAGTCACCAGAAACTGGAAGAGGCAGGAAGGCGACTTCCCTAGAGCCTTTGGGGGAGCAAGGTCCTGCTGACACTGATTTCAGTCTTCTGAAAGGCTCCAGAACTGGGGAGAATAGATTTCTGTTTTACGTGGCTGAGCTGAGGTGATTTGGGGGACGGCCCTAGGAAATGAATACAATGCTCTAGAAGCCCCAACTCTTTTTTTTTGGAGAGGTTTTTTGCTATAGGGTGCGTGTGCTTGCCAGACAGACAGAGAGAGACAGAGAGATAGAAAGCGAGAAATCACCCCGCAGGGGGGATGGTCACGCCACAGTCCCTTCTCCTCCATTCTCCTCTTGGGATCTTGGGCATGCACACACACACGCCCGGCGTGAATTTTAAGCCACCGGGTCCGGGACGCGAACCGTGGTCGACTACGTGGGAGTCCAGCGACATAGCCATTACGCTAACTGCTGGTCCCTAGAAGCCCCAACTCATATGCTCCAGGGGATACAACCCTCTGTGTGGATCCTTTTGGAGAGCTCATCTCATTCCTATTTTGCCATGCTCCCCCACCCTTTCGTCGCCGCCCCCCATCTATATTAGAATAAGATTGAATTTTCTAGCTTGGGTTACTAAGCTTTCAGATCTTGAAACTGTGGCCATTAATCAGCTGTCATAGGATGTCGTAAACAAGGGGCTTTAAAAACCATGTTTGCTTTTTAGGCTGATAATACTTGGAGGTGAGGCTGGGAGAGTTATACATAATGCATGCATTTTAATGGGCCGCGCACTACAGCCCTCTTTAGTTGGAATGATTCGTTTTAATGTTCAAAATAAATATCAGAGACAATTTGCCAACAAAGCTGATTTTCTCCGCCCGCCATTAACTTAATCTTTATACCCCAGCCTAATGACAGAGGGGCTGCCGGGTGGGAGGGGGGCTCTGTATTGCAAATCCATGGGGAGAAGCAGTTGATGTTGTCCTGAACCATGGGGTGATGGCATGTCTTGATGTGCCCAGGACCATCCCTAATTATGCCCAGTGTTCTGGAGTAATTATTTTGAGGTTGCATCAAGTGGCATTGCCAATATTCAAGTGATCTTGACCAACAAAATAGCAATCCCATCTGGTTTATTGTAGACATAGGTAAGTTTTCTGGTTTGTATGATAAATATGCCCTTTACAGGTGTGGAAACAGAGGCCCTGAGAACTAAGGAGTGCTGCCTGAGAACTCTGAGCTCCACAGATGCCACGCTCCAGGCTCCAAGGGTGTACGGTCCTGCTCCCAACCCAGGTGTTTTCCCTTGGAGTGTGACCAAACCGTAACTGTCTCTCGGTCTCAGCTTGTCCACCTCCTGCCTATGCTTGTGCTCTTAACACCATGGGTTTCTTGTGCACCCTGCAGGACACATCTTGGTCTGCCCTAGGCTTGCTGGGGTGATCCTGGAGGAAGGATCAGGAAACCTTTCGCCCACCCTGGTCGTGGCAACATGGTTTACCATGTGTCAGTATTAATCACCTATAGACTGAACCATGGCAATTAATCACACATCTTTCCTGCTAAATGATTCTGGCTATTGACACATAATTGGTGTAAAGTCTGCTCCTTGCTTTCTTCAACATTACCTAAGGAAGGCAGGGAGAGAGGATCTTGAAGCAGATTCTTTGAATTTGCTTATTTATTCCCTCATGTAGTTGTTGGCAGGAGGTGCAGGAGTCGAGAAAGGAAGGAGGCCTGGGCCTGAGCAAGGGTACCCAGGGTGTGCGGCTTGTTGAACAGAGCTGATTCCAAACCCTGAGTTACCTTGCTAAACTGGGAGGTGTCCCCCCCCTCCCTGCCCCACTGCAGCCCTGGGCACTCCTAGTTATTAGCTGCTGGGAGGTAAGGAGAGTGGAATGGTTTCTGGAGGGGCCTTGGCTGGGAGCTGCCGTAGCTGAAGGTACTCAAGGGCAGGGAGTCTCGGCCCTCGGTGCGTACCTGTTCAGGGTGAATTTCCTGCTGGCAGAGTCAAGGTCATTTTCATATTGAGCTGTGGGATTACTTTTCTTTCCTTTATTCATTTAATAAATATGGAGCTCCCAAGTGCCATGTGTCCTGTTACGTGTCAGGATAAATTCACCTAAAATTCCAGGTTTCTGGCTTCCCAGAAAGATGATCAGTTCTGACCCCTGGGCCCTGGATTCCTGTTTACAGTGGCCTGCTGGTGCCAAGCTGTGGCTATGGTCCCTAGGATCACCTTCGTCTGGCCCACATCACTCCCCTGTGCCACTTCCCTGGCCCCAGCAGAGTTTGAGAACCCTGGTTTAGTCTCTGCTTCCTGTGCACCAAAACAGGGCATATAGCAGGTGCCAAGGGAATTCTTGCTGTTTGTTGCATGAATTGACTCTTGGTAGTTCTTAAAATGTCCTAGTTTTCCTTCAAATACTTAAAAAAAAAAAAAAAAAAAAGAGTATTGCTATAGGTCATGTGCGCTTGTTGGAGAGACAGAGACAGAAAGTGAGAAATTACCCCCCAGGGAGGATGACCATGCCACAGTCTCTTCTCTTCCATTCTCCTCTCAGAATTTTGGGCATGGGGAACCAGCAGTTAGCGTAATGGCTATGTCGCTGGACTCCCACGTAGTTGACTGCGGGTCGCGTCCCGGACCCAGTGGCTTAAAACTCACGCCGGGCGAGTGTGCGTGCGTGCCCAAGATTTGGAGAGAAGAATGGAGGAGAAGGGATTGCAGCGTGACCACCCCCCCCCCCAGGGGGTGATTTCTCACTTTCTGTCTCTCTCTCTCTCTGTCTGTCTGGCGAGTGCATGCACCCTATAGCGAAAACCTCTCCAAAAAAAAAAAAAAAAAAAGAATTTTGGGCATGCATGCACTGTGCCCAGTGTGAATTTTAAGCCACCGAGTCCAGGACTCAAACCGTGGTTGACTACATGGGAGGCCAGCAACATAATCATTATGCCATCTGCTGGTACCCCATTTAACTACTTTCTTAGCTCCATCTATGCATTCCAGAGGAGACCAAGTCCTAGTTCCTCCTTGAAGGAGCTCAGATGCTCAGAATGGAGAGGAGCCCTGACAGGCCAGCTCCAGGTCGGGTGTCCTAGAAGTGGGCACACAGCTTTCTACACATGACAGTCTCGGTCGGTATGCAAACTTGCCCCTTCATTTGGAGGGTCATTTGATTGCACCTTTCAAAATGTGAAAAGCTTCTGCCTTTGGTCCAGGTGTTCTGGGCCACATTTCACAGATGTGTTCGTAAAAGTACAAGAAACAGACTCAAGCCTAACAATTAAGAAGTGTTTGTAACCACAACTAGTTAACCATTAAAATGTCCACCAAAGGGGGCCGAGTATATAAGAAGTGATGCTTTCATGCCAAGCAGCATTGGAGAAAATGGAGTAGATATTTTTGTGCTGATATAAAAGATGCATTTTCAGTGAAATAAAACAAGGAGTGGAGCATCATGAATATGAACACATTTCTGTATAATAAAGGATGATTAAAAGCTTGGCCGTAGGTGCAGCCCACCTGGTGTGAATCCTAGCTCTGCTTACCAGCTGTGTGACTTGGGAAAGTCACTTAACCTCTCTGAGTTTAGTTAGCCAGGCTGTAGAATTTTATTAATAGCATTTCATCACAGAGTTGTGAGGGTCCATTGAGTTAGTATTTTTAACATACTAGATATACATTCAATATAGATATATGTTTAATATACATAATAGGAACAGGGCTGGGCCCAGAGGCAGTCCTCATTAACTTTCATTATTACTGCATATGCAGATAGAAATTTTTAAAATTTTCTGTAAGAGCACAAAATGTTAGGTGCTAGTTTTGATATCGAGAGAGGGTTGTGTGGAAAATAAGACTTCAATTTTATGTGTTTATGAACAGTTAAAATATTTCTATCAAAGCCATTTTAACCTTTTTTAAAAAAGAATTATTTACTTAATTTTATTTATCATTATTATTTTTCAATTTGCTACAGGGCACATGTACTCACCAGAGAGAGAGAGAGAGAGAATGAGAGAGAGAATGTGAGAAAGCAAGACACCACATCAGGTCCAGGACTCAAGCCCCGGTCTGTCATATGAGTGTCTGGTGCCTCACCACCATGCCACCTGCTAGCTCCAATGTTTTCCTTTTATTTCACAAGAAGTTAAAAGCAATCAACAAACCATGGGGGAGGAAGCTCTTCCTGTCTAGGGTACATGAATGAGGGCTGGGATAGTTACCTGAAGAGGTTACACTGGATGTGGTAATGATCCGTGAATGATCATCGGGGCAGAGAAAAGGGCGGGAGAGGGTGTTGAGGGTGCCATAGCTGAAAAAGCCAGCCTGGCAAATATCCTGAGGTAAGAGAAGTCGTACAGTGAAGTGAGGGGTCAGCTTGAGGGGCACAGAGGAGCAGCTGGGGATCAGGCTCAAGGGGTGGAGATCCTTGAGCAAACTTGGGGATGGGGCCAGACCTCATGCACTCAAACTCATGTGTACTCTTAGATGATGGAGAATAGATGGCATAATTTTTAGCTGAATTTGGAAATGCAATACTCCCATTTCCCAGATAAGAAAACTGAGGTCCAGAGACACAAAGGGGATTTTTTTCCAAGGAGACACAGCAAGTTAGAGGCACAGAAGTTCTTTGGGCTCTTAGCGTCATCTTGTTCTGTCACATAGTACACGAGTCCCACAAATATTGTCTCAGTATAAGGTTAGGAAAACTGAGGTTCAGAGGGGAAGCTACTTGTTTATTTCTTTGTAGTCTGTGCCCTGACTCAGCCATAAGCTCTAGTAAGGCAGGAACTGTGGCCGTTTTGTGGACTAATGCATGCCTCAGGGTCTAGGATGGTGCCTGGCACACATGAGACATGCAGTAAATGTTCGTTGATTCCATGAATAAATAAAGTCATGTGCAGTCAACAGGAACCCACGTCTCTGTACCCCCATACATGGCTGTCACCACTGCATCGGGAAACCTAGACTGCTGGGGCTGAAAAGGAACCTTGGGTATCTTGAGACCAGGGCTTGCATCTCTTGGTCAGCATTGCCCTTGGTGAGTGAGTGAGTGATTGTATGTATACATAATGCAATGCATTAATGCATTAACTAGATGATCTGGCTCAGCCCTTTCATAGAGTACAGAGCGAAGAAGGGTTTGGATAAGGCTGCAAAGCCATGGGGCCTAGGGCCAGCTCAGAACAGGGCCCCAGACAAAATCAGTGGAATGAATGATACAGCTGTCTGCTTGACGTGGGGCTCTGGTCCAGCCTGCCTCTGGGGAACCCCTTCCTTCCCTGCCAGGCAGATGTGCAGGGATGGCTTTTCTAGCCACTACTTATGTCTGTTATATCACTCATCATGGCCCCACAAAGGACTCTAATGTTGGCCCAGCTGGGGCTTCACACCATTGCTGTCCCCTCACACAGGCACATGGACTGCAGTAGGGTTTCTAGGACTCCTACCCCTTTTCCCAAGGTGGAATGCTCTGGCCAGGTATTGAGTCCTGATGCTGCTACATGTTGGCCATGTGCCTCACAACGACCCCTTCCTGTTCTCTACTATCCAGCCCTGTTCCTCAGTTCTGCTCTAGGTGTGGGAGTGGGACAGTGTGGTGGACGAGAGAGCAGGGTTCACAGCCTGAACACCTGGCTCCAACCCCTGCTTCACCCTGATCAGCTGTTTTCCACCTGTGCTGGTGAGCTCCTCCCTCTCTGACCTCGGACTCCTACACTGTAAGATGGGGGGAGAGGATGAGATGACGCCATCCGTGTCAGGTACCTGGCAACTGACTGGCACCTGCACAGTTCCTGACATGTAAATATCCCAGAACTCTAACCATCACTTGAATTACCTTTCCAGTGTCACTGCCACTAACCTGGCGCTAGGAGCTCCAAGGAGCTCCAAGATAAAGCACTTTGTGCAACTTGGATGTCCTATCTCCAAGCCTTTGCTGCCCCTTTGGCTGGAAATGCCCTTCTGCCATTGCTGTGCCTGGAGACCTTCTGCTCCCCCACCTTGCCCTGTGTCTCTGACTCTCTCGGCACTCAGTGCTCTTTCTTCTGGGTGCCCCCAGGGCCTGTGCCCTATGCTGCAGGCACTCCCTCCTGTCCCCTCAGCTCACTGACCCCATCTAGGGGCCTCAGATTCTCCCTCTCTGCCCCTGACATTGCTGTGACTGTCTCCCCTGAAGGCATCGAGCGCCTGGGCCAGGCAGGCTTTACACTTCCCCAGCCACACACAGCTGCCGACCCCATCCTCGGGGAGGGAGAACTCAGGCTACAGGAGGAGAAATGTCTGGGCTCAGTTGCCAGCTCTGTGGCCAGGGGCCTGTGACCTCACCTCTCTGAGTCTCAGCGTCATCCTCTATGCCGAACAGCCGGCCTGCTGGAGTTGTAGTGGGGGGCATGAGCACCACTGTCTGAAGGTGATTGGAATGCCCCTGGCTTGCCCTAAGGGCTGCAGAAGCCTGAGCTGCCATCATTGTTACTGTTATTGTGGTTATCAGCTCTCTCAGGGCCATAGAGCAAGGAAGGACGGGCCATGTCCTGTATCCTGGCCCTTGCCAGCTGGCTTGATGCCCGGTCCTGCCAGCTAGCTCATCCCATCTCCTGCCACCTCTGTGGGAACCCAGCAGCCAGGTTTTGAGGAAGGATGCCTGTATGGCTTGGGACTTTCTGAGTCCCTCTGAATCCCTTTGGAGAGGGAAGGAGAACCCAGCAGAAGGGTAATGTGCTTCTCCTCCCAGGGGTGGTGCTGGAGAGGGCAGGTGAGTGGCAGGTGATGCTGGGACAACAAAGCCTCCTGTTTACTGCAAAGACCTTAGTATCGTGACTGTTGCTGTGTTCTGCCTTTCTGCTGTCTTGCTTGGCAAATATACTCCCTGGAGATCAGGCAGCGCTGGCTGGCTCCCCGGAGTCCTTTCTCTCCAGGGGGCAGTGGAGGGAGGGGGGCTGGGGCCTCTGCTCCCTCCAGGCTTGTCTCTTCTCTCTGTGTGGTAATGCCTGGCTGGAGGGTACAGCTCCAGCCAGGGCAGTCAGTGGTAGAAAAAGCTGGCCTGGGACCTGGGGAACATCTGACCCCTGACCCCCACTTGCCGTGTGGTCTTGGGTGCAACATTTCACCTCTCTGAACCTCAATTTCTTTACCTGGGAAGTAAAAGAGCTAAACACCAGTTCCAAGAAAGTGTGAAAATTTTTCACCTGCACTTTACCAGAGAAAGAAAACTTAGCTTTTCCTTCCAAGTGTGGTAGTGGTGGTGTGTGTGTTTACCCGGAATGCCACCCTCCCTCCTTTGCCTGGGGAGGACTCACTTCAGGTAGGCCTTCTTTCTCAACGAAGTCTTCCCCAGTGGCCCTCCCTGGGTGGGTTAGGCCTTTTCTTCTGGGCACCCATCAGCCTCAGCTTCCTTTTATCAAGATGCCCAAGAAATAAGTCTGATTAGAGGGACCTCACTTAGCCTAGCATAGGACTGGATCAGAGGGACCTCACTCAGTACAGATTGAGCTGTCACATGGATTTCCAGACCTTCAGAGCTGGGCACTTTTGTGGGGTGGGGGCATGGAAGGCCCTGCTCTCAGTCTGTGAGGCCCTCCCTGAAGAATCTTTGAATGACAGAGTGAGGCAGCACTGAGGAGACAGTGAGATTTCAGCTCTCATTTCCCAGGCCTGATTTTGTGTACAGGCTCTCCCAGAGGCCTCCATATCTCCAGGTGAGCCTTCTCAGTGCCCGAGGGAGCTGGCTGTGCTGTGCTGCAGGTATGGCCCTCTCCGACCTTCACTTTCATTCCTAGCTTCTCTGAGCATCCAGCCTATGCACCCCCATCCTTGGTGCTCCAAGCTTCACAGAAGCAGCTCAGCAGGAAACGAGAGCCGCTCTGACCTCTCTAGTCTCTTAAACTTTTCTAAAGGAAGAAATACTCTGATGGGAGTGCCTTCGGGAAGATTTACATTTTTAAAATGCCAGCCGCTGCTCCATGGGTTTCAAAGTGGGACGTCTGGGCTCTTGGGCAAGGATCAAGGCACTGGGAGAATCTCTGATGGCTGACTTTCTTCCTCACTCTGCTCTGGACCAAGGGCCAGTGCCTACCCACTTGTTCAGGGGAAGCAGCCACCAGACCAGCCCTGGGCCAGGCTCCTCGGTCCCTCTCCACCTCACACAGCACACTTCTGCCACACTTGTGGCCTCCTGGGGGAGCCTTCCCGAAGCTTTCTCTGGGAAGGTATCTCCTCGCCTCACCCTTTCTGATGCTTCTAGAGCCCAGCATCAGGAACATACAGAGATTTGGAGCCAAGAGGTCTGGATTTAAAGCTTAGCTTGTTAGCAGTCAGCTTTTAGGCTTTGGACAACTCACTAACCTCCCTGGCCACAGGTTCCCCATCTGGTAAGTGCGTTTAAAAGCATTCATTTCTTACAGTGGCCACAGGAACGGTGGACTGCTGCATGTCGTGTGCCGTGCAGCGAGCCTGAGAGCAGCTCTGCTTCTAGTGCGGCCCTGGACCAGTGCTGCCCGGACAGAAATGGAGAGTTGGTGAGATTTGCACAGCAACTTGGCATTTTGACTTATTTTACAAATGTCTTTTTAATGGATTGAAAAATAAACTGGAAATGAAGAAACTGGTTCTTCCCCACTGTGAGTTTGAGAGATCTTATCTTGGCATGAAAGAAGTCTCAAGAAAGTGGTTATTTTTGTCCATCCATCTATCCATCTATTCATCCATCCATCCATCCATCCATCCATCCATCCATCCATCCATCCAAGATGAATTAACCCTTCATTATGGCTACTCAAAGGAGCTAAAATTGATTTCTGGTTGAATCCTCATTTATTGAGATTTATTGGGGTGAGGCACAGAGGTGACTATGTCCCCCAAAGTCCTTCATGAGGTGGACAAAAGCAAACAAGACTCAGATAATCAGTCCTCACATTATATTATATTATATTGGGGAGTGGGTGGGGCCAGGAGACCTCCCTGCCCCAGGTTAATCACTTGCCCTTACTTGGCCCTTGCTTTCATTTTTTTTTTTTAGAAAAACCCAGGCAGGGGAACCAGCAGTTAGTGTAATGGTTATGTCGCTGGACTCCCACGTAGTCGACCGCGGTTCGCGTCTCGGACCCGGTGGCTTACAACTCACGCCGGGCGCGTGTGCGTGCGTGCCCAAGATCCCAAGAGGAGAATGGAGGAGAAGGGATTGTGGCGTGACCATCCCCCCTGAGGGTTGATTTCTCGCTTTCTGTCTCTATGTCTCTCTCTGTCTGTCTGGCGAGCGCACGCGCCCTATAGCAAAAACCTCTAAAAAAAAAAACCCAGGCAGGATTTACTTTGTATCTGTGCTTTATCTTCCCCAAATTCAAAGTCAGAAATTCATTCTCCCCATTCCATCCCCCCAGACTAATTTCTTTTTATTATGAAAACCAGGAAAATAACAAGTAATTGCTTGAAGATGTTAGAAAGATTGCATTTTGTTTTGCTACTATCAGCTTAAAAATAATGTTTAAGAGATTATGAATGGGTGATTAACTATTTTTTCCATTACTTCTGCCTCAAAAGCAAGACCACAATGATTGTGATATGCACAGTAAAACGGAGGGCCCACTGTCTAAAACCATATGAGAAGACAAAAATACCTATTTTATAAAGAGCTATGTTTCCTTTTGGGAGAAGTTGTTACTCTCAGGTCTTGCAGAGGACTGAGCCAAGCAAAAACAAACGTGTCCACGTGCTAATTTCTCTTCCCCAGCCCCCCTTCCCACGCCTTATGGTAAACAGCAGTTATGGGGACTGCAGTCAAATTCCCACTTTACTGCTTTTCCTGAGTCAGTTTGTTTTGGGTAAAAACAGTCTCTGATGCGGCTCTATTGCGCCATTTCAGTGGGTATTTATCATTTAAAAGGAACAATTTTAATACCTACATTTGCCTTACTGTATGAGCCATAAATGTGATTTAGGCTTCCCTTTATAATAGACTCTACAAGCGATTGCCTAGGCTCCAGAAGAGGCGTTCCTCCAAGTGGTGGCCGTGAAAATGAACAGGCTTCTCTTTTGATTACAAAAGTTTTCTTTTAAAATACCTTTTGAAATTCATGGAACAAAAACAAAAAAACTCAGATGTACCGATCTGCACATCTTCCTTGTGGGGAGTCTGGAGCTCCTCAGGAATGTTGTGGGAAAGGACAGGTCTCCCAGAGTGGCTTGGTAGTAAGGCCCAGAAGGCCATGATGCTGGCACCACACTGATGATCAGGAGACTGTCTGTCCTTCTTCTGTCTCGCTGGGGTGAGACAGTGTCTTCACCTGTAATGGTGGAGTGGTGGTGGTGGTGATAATGGCACCATCTAAGACATCAGTACTACTCAAAGTGGGAGACCTAGAGACCTTAGAGCTTGCTAGAAATGCAGGTTCCCTGGCTCTGCCCAGACCCGTGGAATCAGAATCTCTGGGGAATGGGTCCAGCAATCTAAGGTGTAAGCCGTCCAGGTGATTCTGATGCTTGTGACCATTTGGGAAGCTCTGTCTTTTGGGCACAAAGCTGGGAGCCTGTCGTGTGTGAGTTCGAGAGTTCGTGAGCTCCCTTAACCCTGTGGCTTCCTAGTCCTGGGAACTATAGGCCCACTGTGTGCTCAGGCCCCAGGCTGGCATGTGACAGAATCCACGGAATCCAGTCTCGGTCACCACAAATGCAGCATGACTGTTAACACACTAGAGTGTGTGTCCTGAGATGGTCAGGATGATGGTGACAGTCTGGAAGATAAAATCTGTCCTGCTTATTCACAATTACCCGGTGGCTATCCTTTAGGGTCCAAGGCCTTTCCTGTACACTATGCTGTCCCACTGTCCCTCGAGTAGGGGTTGATGGCAGGGGCATGTGTAACTTGGAGAAGCAAAGATGCCACTAGGAAGGGCAGAGACTGTCTTCCAGTTACTGGAAGGCTGGGCCATGGATAACAGAGTTGCTGACACAGTTTGAGCGTGCAGAGCTGGGTAGATGTCTGGGGAAAGGCGGTGTGCTGGAGAGTGGGTGCTCCATGGATGGATGTGTGCAGGCAGGAGCCTTGGAGTGGGAGCCTTGAGCCACTGAGAGTGTCTCTGCATTGGGAAGGTCCCGTTCAGCCCCAACACTCCAAGTCCTCCCTTTTATTTCAGCCTGACCTTCTCGTGGCCTACCTCTCCCAGTGTGGGAAAGAAGGCCATAACCTCGTGGATGAGGAGACCCCTTCTGCGCAGATAGGCTGCTTCCTGCTGAGAAATGCTTCGTTTGGGGGGAAAAATGGGATTAATTTTTTAGCGGAAGCAGCAGTGGCTGAACATGCAGTTTTCAAATTGTTGACTATGATATTAAGTAACAAGCAGACTCCTGTCCAATGGATGTTATTAAAATTAACTGTTTTAGCACTACATTTAGAATCAAAACCAATCTGTCACTCCTAAATTGGTTTCTTTCAACTGCTATTTGCGGGTAAAATGAACAGTTTTAACAATTACATCTCCAGTGCAAATCATAAACTTGATTTACAGGAAAACACTTAATTTACTGCATTTGACTGTGCACCAGAGCTGCCAATTATCTGACTGTAAATTTCCCTCCTTGGTTATTTGCTTCTTAAACAGCAGTTTTACCCCCTTGCCTCACTCACTTATGGGCCCAGGCCCCATCTGGGGCTGTAGACTTGGACTGGGGTTTTAGGTGCTCAGGAGCAGATAGGGGTCCATACAGAGATGGGTGCTTGAGGACCCTCTGTTCATGTGACTTCAAGTTGTAAAACATTGAGTGGAATATCACCCTTATTTAATACAATTCACGCTAGTCATTAAGGAGGAAATTCAGAGAGTGTTTGATTTCTCCCTTGGAGAAAACAAATCATTCTTTCACTCAGTCATGTATTCACTCATCAAACACTGATTAGGCAGCCCTGTTCCAGAGCTAGGAGCTGTAGGCTGTGCAGTGATGGATGTACCCTCCGTGGTCCCTGCCTTCAGCAGATTCGCAGTCTGGTAGGAAAGACGTGTGCTGGGTGATACCATTTTGTGGTGTGATAAATCTGCTCTTGATTGTTGGCTATTAATGAGCTGCAGTGCCGGGACCCACTGAGAAGCGAGAATTCTGCTCAGAGGTGCTGGGTTAGGGAAGCAGAAATGCCATTTGAACCAGGCCTCAGAGGTAGAAGTTTTTCAGGTGGAGAATGAGTGGAAAGGACCTTCCAGGCAGAGGGAACAGCGTCTAGCAATTTGTGCCAGCACAGAAGGTCAGGGTATTTTCAGTAGAGGGGTGAACGGTCTGGCCTGGCAGGAGTGAAGTGGAGAGATTGGATCCAGCCTCCTCTTTCGAGGAGTTTCGATTCTGGCCTATTTACAATTGTAGTCCTTTTCTAACCAAGGAAGTGGAAGCCCACGACATTGAGATGCCTCCTATAAGTCAGGAGGGATGTAAATGTATCATAGGATGGGGATGGAGGATGGATTCCTGGGATTTTGAGAAGTCAGAAAGCATATGCAAACCATATGCAAATCAGATACAAGCCGGCACCTGCTCCGCATTGTGTAGTCAGCCGGCTTTCTGCAGCATGGAGGGCCTGTGTATTTCCACAAAGGTGAGAGAGGCGGCCCCTCACAACCCTGGGTGAGGTGCGGACACATGGATGCATAGCTGCGTGCGTAAAGAAGAAAACTGTCCCAAGGTTTTCCTTGCCAGAATCACATTTCCGTTGGAGGGAGTGTCCCCTTAGGAGGAGGAAGATTCAGAGTTTAGGTCCCAGAAGGGCAGAGGAAGCACCAAGGTTGACATCCCCTGGAGAACCCAGGCCTTGGGATTTGGAGGGTTGGTTTCCACCTGTGCTGGGAGTCTGGCATAGGAGGCTGGCCTGGGAGGCTGGGGGTTCACCTCCCCTCTGCTCAGACTCTTTGTTTCAATCTGCACACCCTACACCTCTGTGTTCAGTATCAATCCTTCAACAGGAAGGGACCAGTGGGATCTTTCAGAGGGCCTGTGGTGTTCTCTGGGAATGATGATCGGCTGGCTCGGCCCCTGCCTATGCCCCAGGAGGGTATCCCTGAAGCGGTGTTGTAGCCTGGGTCTCCTCACAGGACTCGGGACCATCCTCTGTGTCCCTCTGTCCTACACTTGTGCTAAGGAACTGCTGTGGGCTGAGGCTCCCAGGGTCACTAAGATAAAGTTGGGGGCCCAAGGAGTTCTCAGGGATTCTGTCAAGAAATAGGAAGGCTAGGGTCTCCATCTCAGAGGACATGGGCAGTGGAGGGCAGTGCCTGGGCTCGAAGCTTCTGACTGAATTTGCCATGTGACTTTAGACAAGTCCCTTTTAGGATACCTCTCTGCACCTTATTTCACAGGAGGGCCCTTCCCTTTTGAGTCAGCTGGCAGGATGTGTGTGGGGGTAGGGAGCCGAGCCCCTTAAGGCAGGGACTGCTGGATGGTGTAGAGGGTTGACGGGGTCCCAACCTCCAGGACTGCAACCTCAGGTTCCTGCCACGAAGCCACCCCCGCAGGAAGGATGGACCAGGTTGCTGTCGAGGCTTGCTCCACCAAGTGGGGAGGGGTCTCACGGCCTCTCCTGGCTGCTTCCCCTAGCACCTTCCCGGGGTCTCTCCCTGTCGCTCTCGGCTCTCCCTCCTGTCCTTGTCCTTTCCACCCTATCTTGCATTTTCTTGTCCAGCCAGCCTCCCTCTGCTCCCTGCATGGCCTCTTGTCTGTCTCCCTGTAGATCTCCTCCTTCCCCTCGGCCTATTGGCTCTGGAAATCAGCTTCCCCTGCCCTCCTCCCTGCCCCAGCACCTCCTCTCTCCTGCCCATCTGTGCCGACTCCCCACACCGCCTTCCTCCATCTAGCATTTTGGGGGAAACTGAGGAAAGGTTTCACCCTGCCGAGGTGGGAGAGCAGGAGGGGAGAGGATCAAGAATAGCCAGCCTTCAGCAGGTGGCACTGTTGGGCGACTTTTGTATGTGAAACCTTTTAGCACTGAAAAAACATACTGGAATCTATTGGCATTTGAGAGCTTTTTTTTTTTTTTTTTTTTTTTTTTTTTAAATAAAAATAATGACTCTCATTTCCTGGGCATCATTAAACAAGGTGCAGTGTTTGTGTGTGTGAATGTATGTTACAAGGATGTATGAATGCAGATGTCTGCACGTGAGTCTGTGGGGCTCGAGTGCAGGGCTGTTTGTGTGATTACAGGCCAAGGCCGTGGGTGGAGTCCATGTCTGTGTGTCAGAATGACCTAGATGTGTACGTGTGCAGGAGTGTCTGTGTGCAGCCGTGAATGTGAACCTTCAATATAGGTTGGTGTGCACCAGTGTGAGGTGTGTTGGCTCACACTATCTGGTACCATCGGCATCAGGCTCACAGAGCTGTGCCTACGCATGTGCATAGCCGTGGTTGTGTGAGTGTGTAGGTGCAGGGGTAGTGTCGTGTGGAAGCACAGGGTGATATATTTGTGCCCCTTGGCACAGTTTAGTGGATAAGGGGGAGAGTCATGGAATCAGACCTCCAGGTTTAAATTCTGGCTTTACACCAACAGCTGTGTGATTATGATCTAGTCACTTAATGTCTCTGGGCCTCAGACTTTTCATCTGAAAAACGAGATAACAGTAGACCTGCATCTCTGGAGGATTAAATAGGATCATCCATGTAAAGTGTGCCAGGCACAGGCGTGGTGCCAGGCACAGGGGTGGAGCCCAGCAAGCTCAGAGCCCAGCGTGCCTGTGTGAAGGTAGGCAGGGGGCAGCTTCCTGTGGCCGGGCTCCACTGGCTGGCTGGGTTTGCTGGAGCCCCAGGCTTGCAGTGCTCTATTTTCCAGGGCATAGAGGCCCAGGGCTGAAGATAATCCTGAGGGCTTAGAATCTGCCCAACTCCAGAAAGACCCCCCCACGGTGGAGGCCTCAGGGGTGATCAACTCTAGCTTTCCCCTTAACAGGAGAGAAGAAGACAGCCTAGAGGATCCCGCATCCTACTCAGGGCTCTCAGCAAGTTTCGGCCTGGCATGCAGGCTTCTGATCCTCAGGCCAGCATCTGAGAGCACCAAGTAGGGCTGATTCCTAGGGCGGTGCCCAGAGGCAGAGAGCAGAGGGGAGCTCCATGCATCAGTTCCTCGAAATCCTGATCCCTACTCCTCACTCCATTATTTCCTCTTCCTTCTCTATTTGTGGGGACCTTACTTCTCTCTTAAAGCTGCAAGTGGAGGGAGGGAGATATCTGCCTGGTTCTCTACTGATGCATAACTACCCCCTGACCCTAATGCTCAGAACAATGTATTATCCTGCTCAATTCTCTGGTTGACTGGGCTCACGTGGGGTCTCTTGTGTGGCTGGCTGGGCTGGAAGTCATCCATATGGCCTCCTGCCTCAAACACCTGGCTTCTCTGGGTCCTTGGCCTCTCTTTCTGAGTAGCCTCTCATCCTCCAGAGTCTCTCACATGGCTTGGGCCTCCCCCACCAGGGTAGGCTCAAGGTAGTAGCACTATTTACTGGGCAGCTGGCTCCCAGGATGTAAAAAGTAGGGGCTGTGTGCTGGGGCAGGGCTATATTTTAGACTGCCACAGTGTCCCTTCATCTGGATTCTGTTGGAAAATCCCTCATGGATCCACACAGATTAAATGGGGTAGAGAAACAGGCTCCTTCTTCATGGAGGAGAGCAAGGCCCTGTGGCTGAAGAGCCTGTGGCTGAGTGACGGCCTTGTGGGCATCTCTGGAAAATGCAATCTGCCACAGCACCCTCCTGACCTTAGAAGTGACAAGCAAGCACCCGTCTCCAGAGCAGCCCCTTTTGTTATTTCATCTAAGCCCTCAACAGCCACTGATGGCCAATCTTCAGGCCTCATCACTTGCTGTGACTTGGGGCGACCTTCACTTCTCAGCATCTTGGTTTCCACCGGTGTAAAATAAGGAGGAAGATAACAGTTCCTGCCTCGTCAAGTCGTGACAAAGCAGGCCGGGCTTGACCTGGCACACGGGAGACCGCAGATGTGCTATCACCATCATCATGCGTCTCTGCCTCTGATGGATGGGGAGACTGAGACTCAGAGGTTAAGGGACTGGTACAGGGCTGCACAACTTGGAGATGCCAGAGCTGAGCCCGGAAGACCAGCATTCTTCCAAATTCCGCTCCGTTCCCTCCAAAGCTCCGCTACATCAGAAGAGTGAGAAGGGCTGGGGAGCAGGGAGCAACACAAAAATGAGGAGCTGATAGGAAACCACTGTTCCAAGCTCTAGGTAACATCCATGGGGGATGCCAGACTCATGTTGCTCTCTGTGGAATCACCACTGGCTCTTCTGTCCTAAAGCTGCCTGCTCCAGCTCCAGCCACTGCTCCTTCTCCTGCTCCTGTGATTGGTAATACAAGAGCTCCACACCCACTCTTCCACCCAGACTCCCGAGACCTCCCAGCTGCCTGTGAGGTGCTGCCACTCATTCCACAAGAGAGAAAACTGAGTCTGAGAGAAGGCTGCACTGTAGCTCTTCTGACAACTCCTCTGGGCCTCCTGCCCTGGCACATTGCCCCTCCACCTGACCTGAGCCCTGCACTGTTTCTCCTTTGGGTCCACCTGCTGCCCTATCTGGTCTAGCCCTCCCGCCTTGTGCCTGTACTGTGGCTGCCACCTCCACTCGACCAGCCCTCCCCATGCCACCTGCACAAGCTTCCAGATGATGGTCCCATCACGTTTGCAAAACCAGGCTGGTGGCTCTCTCCTGCAGCATGATCCCTATCATGCTAGCCCCAAGAGGATGTCTGTGATAAGATGGCTTCATAGTTAAATAGTTTAGGATATATGGCTCTCTTTGTCCCCTCCTGAAGGATGCATCTCTTCATTTAAAAAAAATTTTTTTTTGAGAGGTTTTCGCTATAGGGCACGTGCGCTCGCCAGACAGAGAGAGACATAGAGACAGAAAGCGAGAAATCACCCCCCAGGGGGGATGGTCACGCCGCAATCCCTTCTCCTCCATTCTCCTCTCGGGATCTTGGGCACACACGCACACGCGCCCGGCATGAATTTTAAGCCACCGGGTCCGGGACGCGAACCACGGTTGACTACGTGGGAGTCCAGCGACATAGCCATTACACTAACTGCTGGTTCCCCATTTTTAAATTTTTTTAAAAAGGGTTAAAAAACCATTTTTTTTTTTTGCCTTAGGGCGTGTGTACTTACCAGAGAGAGAGAGAGAGACAGAGACAGTGAGAGGGAAAGTGAGAAATCACCCCCCCAGAGGGGATTGTCATGCTGCAGTCACTTCTCCATGCTTCTCCCAGAATCTTAGGCATGCATGCACATGTGCCTGGTGTGTTTCAAGCCACCAGGTCTGGGACACTAATCGCTGTTGGCCATGTAATGGCTATGCCGTCTGCTGGCCCCTATTTTTAATTTTTTTTAAAAGACAGGGTCATGCCGTGTCACAATCCTCTAGTCTTAGCCTCCTAGCTAGGACCACAGGTACACTCCACCACATCAGACTCTCCTTTCAGACCGGTTCCCACTGTTGCCCAGGCCAGCCTTGCACTTGTCATCGGCCTGCCTCAGCCTCCCACATCGCTGGGACTGCAGGAGGTCTTTAAGTTGGACAGAAATCAAACCCAGGTCTCTCAGGTCGTCCCAGCCTGTGTATGGACCACTGTGGCTGGGCCAGGGACATATCCTCTTAACCCAAAGTTTGCCAAGTTAATTATGTGACCCTCCCCATGCCTTCTTTTGTTTCATGAAACCATTTTCGACTTCCTCTTTCAAAATATTCTTTAAGAAATGTGGCCTAAAGAGTAAGGTCCAAATCTCTACTCTCGGTGCTTAAAGGAAGGGCTTTGTAATCGGACCTCATTACTGTTTTTTGTTTCATCTCCCTTCATCCCCAGGAGTCCTTGTCCTCAGCATTCCCTGGTATCCACAGAACCCATGGCCTCACCCTCTCTGCTTTTGCTCAGACAGGACCTTTCAACCCTTGCCCCCTCATTTAGCTCAGATAACAGCTCCCCCAAGATCCTCAGTCAGTGTATCCTGTACCATGTCTCATTCTGGGATTGGCTGGACGGTGTGTTTCCTTTCCACAAGAGCCTTGAGCCTCAAATTCAGCCCTAAGCCCTTTGAGGACAGAGGTGTCGTCTTTGGCCTTTGTGTTTCCTGATGTCTTCCCCAGGCCTGGCAATGACGCATGCATGATGCATTCTTAACGCTGGATTGGCGGACGGTGGATGATAGGAAAAATTGAGGAGGAAAAGACTTTTATTTATTTATTTATTTATTTTTTTTATTATTATCCATTTTTTGTTACATTGAATTACATATAACTTTACAGTGTATTACATTGCTTTTTCAAAAGGGAATGCCATGCATGTCAGTCAGTACAGAGACATTAATCTCCCCACTTCAACATTCAATATCTTTCCTATGTATCCCCCAATCATTATTATTATTATTCTAATTATTTTTTATGATAAACATGATTTTTTTTTTTCTCCAATTATCAGATCATAAAGTTCCCAACAAGAGGGAACGTAGACTCTACTCAGGGCTGGACCAAGGGTGGGTCTCGTGCAGCCCCGCAAATGTAGGTGAATCTCCATGGGAGAAGACTTTTTTGATACCTGGTGACAGGCTGGCTTGTCTGGAGTTTCATCCAGGTTGGGGAGGGATGGGTGAGTCCTTGCTTTAGAAAGGGAGCCCCAGGCTCTCAGAACAGTAGATGCACTCATCATCTGCCCCAATACTTGTGAATTTGGGACTGGCAATTTTCTTTTCCTCCACACCGAAGAATGGTAGGAATGGAACTTTGGCTGTAGCTGCAGAGGTTCTTGTGAGACTCAGGGAAAGAGAGTCCAAGTAGTGAAGATCGTGGGCCACTTGTCAGATTAGCTTTCAGGATGCTCTTTGACTTAGGGGGGCTTCTCTGTTACCCTTAAGGACTTGGAGTGACTGTGCCCCTCCATTGGATAGATGAGATGGCTACTTTTGGGCTCTTTGATCTCTGATTTCCGGAGCTGCCAGTCCCCAGGGTCCCTGGGAGCTAGAGAAAGAAGTTGTGGATGTAGAGACAGAGTATGCCAGCAGAGAGGGGTTTATGTGGGGGCACAGACTCTAGCCTGGGGCCTGCTCTGCCCAGATATAGAAGGCTGACGTGCCAAACTGCCCCCGCGGCTCTCAGAGCCACTCTGGGGCTGCTCCCCCACTCACGCGCTACAGTTATTTTTAGCACTGGGATGTGCAGAACACGCTACAGAGAAACAGAGTGGAAAATCTGACACTCAGAGCCCCGCTCGGAGGGAGACACGGCTCCTCCACCCCGGCGCCACTCACGTGTCTGATTAGCATCTTGCACGTTTCTCAGAGCAGCTTGACTTGAAGTTCCAGCTGGCTCTCTGGACCTGACCCACAGCCTTCTGGACAGGCTTTGGGGTCTTTGGACTTGGCCAGTGGCAAGGCTCCTGGTCAGACTTGTCTTCCTCCTGCTGATCATGAGAACTGTGACTCTCACATAAGCATGGGACGTTGCACAAAACATGCCTGAAATATCTCCCAGGTCAGCCATAGTGTGAAGGAATCAGGGCAGGTCTCATGATTGTTGTTGAGGATGGGAGACAACCCTGGCCCAGAGAGGGCATCGAAAGCCTAAGGTCACACAGAGAAAGAACAACAGAGCTGGCCCTCAGGCTGGTCAGTCTTTCTGTCTTTAGGTCATCCACCTTAAAATGCAATGTCTAAGAAACCTACAGTTAGAGTCCAACCTGGCTTGGGGCACTGGGGGCTGTGTGGAGTGGATATTTAATTTTGGTTACTTTATGTTTTTTCCTCTTGTTATAAAAACAATGCATGCTCTTTGTAGAAAATTTAAAAGTACAGATAAGCAAACAAGAAAATTAAAAACACCCGTAATCCTAGCACTCAGAGATAAACCCTGTAAATATTTTGGTATTTTGGTGGATGTACCACCAGGTTTTTCCTTTTTCTTCTTTAAAACATTTTCATTTATTTTTAATTACACGTACAATATAGAAACACGTCTTGTTAGAAAAATTCAAACAATGCAGATCAAGTTAAAGTCTCCTCTCTCCCTCCCCAACCTGAGCTTCCCTTTTCTGCAGAGGTATTCATGGTTATAATTTTGATGTATATCATTCCTGATCTTTTCTTAAGTGCACATACACATTTATATCTGTACATGTAGAGATACATGTTTTTACTTTTAATGTATTTGGATTCAACAGAAATGGTATCATACTGTATATATTGTTTTACACTCTGATTTTGTCACTTAGCTATTAGTCTTAGAGTTCTCTCAATTTCAGTCCTTACAGCCTTCAATGACTCATTCTAGATGCTGAGTAGCGTTCCTTAGCATGGATACATCCGAGATTATTTAGCCATTTTTTTTTTTTTTTTGGTGATGGACGGATGTTTTGATTGCTTCCCCTGTTACCTTTTTTGCAACTTCAAGGTTGCTTTTGGTGTTCTTGTAGATACCTTCTTGGGTGAAAATTCTTCTCCAGGGTCAAAGTGGAGATAAGAAATTGCTGGTCACTTCTTTTTTATGCACATTAAGAAGACAGGAGCATTTCTAGGATGAACTGCCCCAAGAACCTGCCTTCTCCACTTTTCTGTGTTAATAAGAAGGCAGCTCTGGCAGCATCTCCCAAACTGTGCCCTGGACAGTACTGGTGTGCAGTGAGACTCTAAGAGATGTATCTAGGGAGATAAAAAAAATTAGGGCAGGTGTACAGTCAAATACGCTCAGTGCATAGTCGAATAGATTCACTGAAATGCTCTCGGAAATTCACCAGTGCCCATTAGTATGTCAAGAAGTGTCTTAAAGAAACAAGTTTGTCTTCATTTAGCCTGGCTTTTCTCAATTTGAGGGCTACAGTGTAGGAAACACAGATCGTAGTGGACAGTAGCCGTGCTCTGCTCCCATCCCCATGGCCCTGCCACTTCAGTGCACCGCTGGTCCCGATTCTACCTGCTGGCACCTGCGTTCTGTTGCCTAAGGGCTCTTTCTTGCTGTAGGAGACTTCTGGCTGCCCCTTGGCAGGTTGGAAGTTCTGGGGAATCAGTGCTGTCTGTCTTTTGCTCCTAATAGCCTTCAACCAATGAAAGAAGTAACTGGTGTATAGATGTCGCACTTCCCACACTCCTCAGGTGGGATGACTTTGAGTCAAGTGCGTTATGTTGGTCCCTGAGTTTCTCTAGAGGGATCAGGTTCCAATCCCCCTCTGGTAGCTGGCTTGAAAACACACCAGGTTTTGGCTGTCTTTCTACCTCACTTCAGTACCTTACCCCCACCGTCACCTCCATGACCTGGGTCTGATCCAGAGAGAACCCCCACTGAGACTGATCAATGGTTACTTTTTTTTTTTTTTGAGTTTTTTTCTATAGGGTGCATGCCCTCGCCAGAAAGACAGAGAGATGGAGAGACAGAAAGTGAGAAATCACCCCCCAGGGAGGATGGCCATGCCACAATCCCTTCTCTTCCATTCTTCTCTGGGGATTTTGGGTATGCACACACACATGCCTGGAGTGAGTTTAAACCACCGGGTCTGGGACTCGAACTGCAGTCAACTACATGGGAGTCCAGCCACACCAACTGCTGGTCCCAGTCAATGGTTACTTTTTAATGGCTCTGTGTGAATGTTCTAAATAATTTACTCAACCCATCCAAACTTGTTGGACTTTAAAGGTTATTTCTATTTCTTTGCTATTCTAAATAATCATGTGGTAGACATCCTTATAGCTCAGTAGGTATGCATATTCTTAATTATTTCCTGAGGGACTACTCCTAGACATAAAACCATTGGTTCAAAATGTGTGCATTTTTCTCAGGTGGTATCCATACTTTCCCCTTCTTGTCTTGCTCCAATAGCATTGGAGCCCAAAAAGAGTGCAGAAGGGCCAGCTATGGAATGTTCTGAGGTTTGAAAGATTTAGTGAGGCACTCTGATAAGGACTGGTAAAGGCAGGCAGTAGGAAGTGTCTGAAAGGATCCAGGGAGACAGCCAAATACCCATCAGTATGGAGCTCAGAGTAGGAGGTGTGAAGGTTGGTAGTGAGGATTGCTTCTTTCTAGGTTTTTGTTCTAAAGCTTCTTGTACTGCAAAGTCCAGTGGAAATCCCACCTCCTCCAGGAAGACTTCCTTGGCTTCTTTAGCCCTTGTGAGGCTGCACGTGATTTAGAACTGATTCTGTACGGTCCATGCTACATCCTGAGGGTGGAGACTCTTACAGAGTCAGTGTAATGCACTGAACCGGTTTACGAGTTTGGAGCTTAATACATTCTTCAGTTGGGAGAGCCCTGGGAACCCAGATTCAAATCTCATGTTTGCTACTGACTTCTGTGGGGACCTGTGGGCCTCGGGGCCAGGTCTTAGGTGGGCTGGAGTGGGAGGGAGCACACTGTGGCCCACACTGCCTTCTTAGCCTCCTGTATCGCTCCTTTCCTGCGTGACTCTCTGCCGGGAGCCTCAGTGGCTGGGCTGTCTGCATTCTGCACGGGGCTGTGAATATCAGTGTGCCTTTCTTTTTATCCTTCCAGGTGCAGGTTTCCGGAGACAAATATACCCTCCATTCCCAGCCCCTCGATCTGTCTAAACACAATTTGACATGCGTTGCTATTAGCTTAGCACCTTATCAAATAATGCGGCCTGATCGAGATAAAAGGTTTTACAACCCTTGCTGCCTTTGTTTCTGCCTGCATTCACCCACCGAGACAGCTAATAATTACCACCAAAGACAAAGAGAAATCTATACGCTCAGCGTCGGGGCTCCCGTGTGCATGTTAAGCAGCAGCCTGAGGAGGGAGAGGTGGGAGGAAATGGCCCCAAAAGCAGCTTGGGCAGGCCTGGCTGGGCCTTGCAACCTGCCATGGAGAGTGGTCCATGGGAGTCAGGGCCTGGGGTCCCTGGTTGCTGGGATGCTCTTGAATTTGGGTGTTGTACCACCCTGGAGGTAGAGAGGCAGGTGGAAGGCAGCCCAAGAGCCCTGCCCTGCATGTGTCAAGGTCTGGTTAGGATGACCAGGGGTGATGTGAAGGGAGAGGCATGGGTGCTGGGGACCTGGGTTTCTGGCCTGGCTCTGCTACTGGGTTGCTCTGTGACCTTGGGCAGACCCCTTGCCCTCTGACAACTTTGATCTCTGCTTCTGCCATTGGGGCTTCTGAGGCAGTAAGGTGGGAGACTGGAGACCTGGGCACTAGATTCAGCCTGGCTGCAGACAGATAGGTGTATGCTGTTTTGGACCTTAGTGTCTCATTTGGGAATGAGGATTCGGTTGGAATGATGGTTATGGACATTTCAGGACTGTGTTTCAGGAAGTGGGTGCTCCAGTGGGGTGCCTACCCGGTGTTTGGGCCCTGGTGGGATTTTAACTGTGGGACTGGAGAAGAAGGAGATATTGGCCTTGAATGGAGAAGAGTCCCAGGAAGACAAGTCATTTCAGAACCAACAAACACAGAAAGTAAAATGAGAGTTCAGAGAGGGGGTAATCACTGTGAACTAAAGCAGTCTGAGAAGGCTTCCTGGAGGAAGAGGGCAACATTGGTACTGAACTAGTTGAGGCAGGGCTCTAGAATGGGGGTGGTACAGCAGAAGCAGTGATGAGGACTGTGAGTAAGGTAGGTTGCAGGAGTGGTTAGTCTTGGATAGAATAGTCTGGTCTTTTAGCAGCTGTGGCAACTGGCTGCTCACCAGGGGATAAGGATTATCCAAGGCTCTTAGGACTAAAGCACTAACCTGCTCCGAGGGGGACAGAGTCAATGATGTGCTAGTAAATGTTGAACAGTTCTCTGGAAAAAAGAACGAGTGAAAAATGAAAGCCTTGATTTGTTTTATTTGCCATTTTCCCATGGTGTAAACATTCCCATCATTGGTGATTACAAGCTACTGATGTGATGTCATTGCATGCAGAGCGATGAAGAGATGAGCTCAACTGGCTCTCATGACTGGGTGTGAGCAGACTCTGGCACACCACTGATTGGAGCCCTCTGTAAGCCTGAGCATTCAGATCAGAGGCACATAGGTATCAGGACTCAAGAGGTGAGGAATGGTAAGTAACACATTTGCCTCCTCCACTTTCAGCTGTGCCTGCAGCAGACATCACTAATCAATCATGTTTCTGCTAAGTCAGCATTCTTCTCATCTGAATACTCCAGGCAGCCACTATCAATTAGTAAGGGTTGATAGGTATGATGACAACTCTTTGCCATGGCTGATGTAGGCTAACTCCTCATTATATATGTAGGAAAACTGAGGCTCAAACAAAGGAAGAGCCCCCCCACCCTGAGATTACCCACTTTGGCAAAGCTGAGGCTAGAAGCCCAGTGGCCTACCTATGGGCACTCTCTTCTCTCCTTTTCTCATTATCATCTTTCCTTTTGAAGGCAGCAACAGGGAAACGAACCCAGCTACTAAGAGAGGTGGCCTTGGTTAGAGCTGTGCAATATTCTTCCCTGAAGCTCTTACCTTGAAGTCAGGGATGAGTCCTGTCTTGATCATGAATTTCCATTACAAAGACCTGTCCTCAGCACATTTCTGTTTCTGCTCTGTGTGTGTGTGTAAACATGTATACATGCATGCGTATGTAGTCTTACATATCCTTGCAATGCAAGTGGACATGTTTTTATTCCCTATTAGCTGGTGACAAACTTGGGGCCCTCCCTAGAAAGCAGAGGTCCCTGTTAAGAGCTGCCCATCTGTCTCCCAGATTTACAGTTGAAGCCAGGCACTGTGTCATGATTTATCCTGAGATGGGCTCTGGGCCAGCCTGCTCCTGGCTCTGAAGAGTCAGACCGCTCTCTTTTTATTTCCTTTCTTCTTTTCTTTCTTGCTTCGCCACACTTAGACATTGCCTCTCTGGGAAGCCCTCCCTGATTCCTGACCCCAGCCCTCTCCTCTGCCTTGTGCTTCCCTCTGGCTTACACCACCCACTGGATTTGTTGGATCATTTGCTTTCATGCCTTCCTCCTCCTGGACTGGGTGTTCCTTGAAGGTAGGGCTGTGACTTCTTTTTAGCAGAGTAGGCCCTCGATTGCTGTCAGTTGACCCCAGCACCTCTCTCAGGCTCTCTCTTACTGCGTCTCTCGAGTCACCTTCTTCCTGTGAGGTGCCACTTAGGGTTGTCAGATCCAGGAAGAGACCTGGGTCCTGTGGCCTTTCTCCCTGTGTTTATATCACTTAGGGCTTTTAGTTCCAAGGCAGAGAAACACACTCTGGCTGATGTAAGTAGAAAAGGCAGTTTATTAAAAGGGTAGCAGGTACTCACTGGATCTCAGGGAGCCTGAAGAATCAGGTTCAGTGAACAGCAGGGGGCCTGGAGGCAGCTGGGATCTCAGTCATAATTATGCCACAAAGGCTGTCAGGAGGACATTGGCAGACCTGGGCATGGGACAGCTCTGCGGGCCTTGAGGTCAGGGTGGTCCTTGGAAACAGGATGCTTGTGCAGCTGTTGCAGCCATAGCCAGAATGGAGTCTCTACTGCCCCGCTTTATATGTTCCCGAGTTCTGATTCAGAATTCCAGGCATCTCCCTCTGACCAGCTGAACCAGATCACCTGCCCTACCGTAGCTGCCAGAGGACAGTGTGTTAATGTGCTAGTGGGCAGCCGAGGCTTGGTCCCACTGCAGGTCCCTGTGGAATGTGCTGGAGACACCTTGTGTTGCCCCACCATGCATGATGGGATCCAGGCAGTCTTCCACTCATTCTCTCACTCGGTAAAGGTTGCTCCTGGCAATTTAACTCCCTGGTACCCTGCTCTGCTATGCACATGGGCCAGACAACCCCTCCCATGGATAAGCTGGAGGACCTCTGCCTCACCAGGAAGTGTCTGAAGATGACCTGCAGGGTGGATCAAGGTGATGTGGGGAGTCAAAGGTGTTATATCGCTCCAAGATTTCTCCAAGCACATTAAAGGGCTCAGGGAACATTCTGTGGGGCATCCCATAGGGAGTCAGGATGGGTCCTGGTGCTCTGTACCCCACCCCCAATCTCAACTCAGGTTCCAATGTGTTTGCTGCACTTCCACTTGGGGTTTGCTGAGACTGCTCTGTTACTAAACACCAGCTCCTATTTGGTCTAACACTGAGGTTCTCGGAAGCCCTAAATGGGTGCAAAGTTGCCATGAGCAAGTGAGCTGTTATGGTGGGGAAAACCAGGCCTCCTAGCTCTCTGGGCTGGCCTCACTCACGGGAGCCCATCCCCATTGTTGGGAGGGCCTTGAGTGGATGGCCTTATCTGGAAATGGGACTGTGGTCTGGATTGCCCCTTGCGCACAGACCTTTGGAGAGTTAGCTCTGATTATGCAGATGAGGCAGACCCTCCTCCCTCAGCAGCCTCTGATCATGTGTAGGGCTCCAAGATGCCATCCTCTAGGGGACCCCAGCACCAGGGCCTGGAGCATCCATGCTGAGCTAAGCCTGAGCCATGAGTGATGCTGGAAGCTGCTGGCTCCAGCTCACTGTGAGGGGAGCTCCTTTTTGGCTACAAGGAACTGGGGTGGGTAAGGCCCATGCATCCCTGCTTCCTCTACAGCACTGTTCTGAGGCACACAGCAAGCCCTGAGTCCACACAAGCTGGATAGAGTAAGCTATTTGCCTACTAGGAGCTCTCTGCAGGATGGGATGGCATGGGTGTCTGGACAGGAGGAGCTGAAACTTGAAGTTAAGACCTTACAGGCAGTGGGAAGCAGGAGCAGGTGAGTGGAGGCAGGTGATTATCAGGCGGTGCATGCTCTTCTGGGCAAGTGTGGCTTCTTGGGCAGCAGATCAGAAGAATGGGCTGTGTTCAGTGTCACTGTCACAGCTCAGCCCTTCCCAACTGCTGACGCAGCTCCACCTTGGACCCTCCTGTGTCCTTTATCTGGCCAAGAACACGTTCACATCTCAATTGGCTCCCACAGCTGTAGTCATCATGCCTCTGGGGTGGGGATGTTCCCCACCCGTCCTGACCAGTATCAAAGCAGGCTCCACAGCCGCCTTTCTGCATGGGGTCAAGGGCAGAGCTGTGCCCTGCCTGTGGGAGGGAGTGGGCATTTCCTGAGTACCAGCTATGTACTTTGAAAACTCTGCCAGATTCTTTAACACCACATTTCATTTCATACTCACAATGATGGGATGATGGTGATATTATAGGCTCATTTCAAGGATGAGAAAATCAAAATAAGAAGATTTGCCCAAAGGTACATAGCCAGTAGGGGGCAGTGCCAGGGGGCCCCTGTCTGGGTTATTCTGGCTCCGTGATGCTTTTCCAAGACGCAGAATGATGAGACTTGAGGGGCGAGTCAGACCATCTTAACTCACTTTCCTGGTTATGTCTTAGAGACCATCTGTGAGTACAAAGGAGGTACAAGCTCAGGGTGGGAGCCCACAATTGCACATTTCCCAGTGTGAGCTCTCAGAGCCAGGGAAGAACTCACCCTTATCCGAGGGCTGTGATCCAGAAGACAACCCTCCTGAGACCTCCAGCATCAGCCACTTCTTACTGGAAGTGAGCTTAGACACTTCTTTTATACTCCCATTTTACAGAGGAGGACATGAGGCTGGAATAGAGGACTACCTCAGACTCCTTCTGAGCAGTAGGTAAGCCAACATGGCTGTTCTCTGCTCCTGACAAGCCTGAACACCCAGCCAGGGGTGGGGAGGGCTCACCAGTCAGCAGTTGGATTTCTCTGGAAACACTGCAGGCATGCTGGTGTTTCAATGGTAAGTCTGCGAGGCTTGTGCACATGCCTGTGCCTCATTGTACCAGTACAAGACCATGCCTGGCACTGTGTACCAGATTGGTGGTTGGTAAAGCAATGCCAAGTGGTCTGGAGTCCCCAAGCCAGAGAATGACAGAGTGGCCAGTCCCAGATTTCGGGACCCCTGGTTCAGTGCTCCTATGGTTTCCCTTTCCAGTAATCAGGAAACTCAGGCTGTGAGGCTTTTTGGATTTAGAGAGAGTTTGAACGTAGGACTACAAGATTCTAGAATCCTAAAACCTCCTACTCTTACAGATGGATGAGATTTCGGAAACCCTCTTATCCATGACTCATGTTGGCACCTGACCTCTGCTTGGACATTTCTGGGACAAGGGGCTTAGTCCAGTAGCAGGCAGCCTCTCCCACTGTTGGCCACTCCAGGTGTACTGAATCCTCCAGATGTAGCTGATGGCCATTAGCCTGAGCTCAGGGCCATTCTGACCCCTGCTAGCTGAGCTCTCTGACCATTTGTCTGTCCATGGCTGCTTCTAGATATGCCATTCTTCTGTCTTGCAGACTCTTAAACTAGCCTGGAGTCAGGGAGACTGGGTTTAAATCTTGGCTCTCCCTATCATCCTGTGACCTTGGGCATGGTACTTAACTTCTCTAAGCCTTGGTTTCTTCATTTGTAAAATGATAGCACAGAGTTGGTCTGTCGTGAGGATTAAGTGAGAAAGGACCTGGGAGTGCTTTGCTTGGTAGCTGGCACAGAGTAGAACTCAATGCATGCTAGATAGTGTTATTATGACTCCATTCGTAAGCTAGGGGGTGGTAGGGCCTGCCTTGTAGAGTTTGCTTAAGATTGAAATGAAATGGTCTGCATTAATTTCTGACCCCAGGATTTTGCTCATAGTAGACCTGGCCTGATAGTGACAGGGATACTTTGTCATTCACATTAATATCACAAGAGAAGGGTCCTTCCATGTAATACATGAGACGTGAACTCCTGGACATCACCTTTTTTTTTTTTTTTTTTAGTTTACTTGTTAATTTCTTCCATGAATAAGAGACAGACAGAGAGAGAGAGAGGAGGAGGAGAGAAATCAGAGACAGCACTGCCAACAGGGTCTTGTGCCATGATTCACCTCTAGACTCAGCCAGTCTGGATCATGGTGTTCTCCAGATGTGACCCCAGAAACGTCACATGTGGGTCAGCCTCACGGAGTGTGCTGTTTTACCACTGCAACATCACTTAGCCCTTGGACACCACTTTCTTGATGTGCATCTCAGACTTACATAGGTGCCTTTAATATTAAATTTTGCTTTTTTGCCCATCCCAATAAGATACATCAGTTAGGATACTTTCAGTTGCATGTAACAGAAAAACGGTATAAATATGGCTTAAAGAATAAGATTTATTGGGGCCAGCAGGTGGCATGGTAGTTAAGGTGCTAGACTCCCGTAAGGCTGACCACAGTTTGAATCCTGAACCTGGTGGCTTGAAAAATCATACCAGGCACACGTATGTGCATGCCCAAAGTCCTGGGAGATGAATGGAGAAGGGATTAATGGTGCAGCCATCCTCCCTGGGGGGTGATTTCTCACTTTTACTATCTCTCTCTGATGAGCGCATACACCCTATGACAAAAACCTAAAAAAAAATAAATAAATAAAAATGATTTTTGCACATTATAAGAACAGTAGAGTGGTAATAGAGTCTAGTGGTTGGGAAAGAGTTTAGAGCTCAAAGCGAGTGCCTCAGGTGGAATAATTGTCAGCTGTATGATCTTGGGCTAATTACTTAAGTTCTTTAGGCCTCAGTCTTTGCATCTGTAAATGGGGCTACTAATAGTACTTACCATCCTCACCAGGCTCTTCTGCGTATTAAAGTGGATTAACAAATACATAAAGTGAATAGTGTCTAGCACATTGTAAATGCTTCATTAGAGTAGATTGTTATTTATACCAGCACTGAGTTGGTTAAGGGATGATCAATTTAGGGACTCAGCAATATAAGCAAGGCATTGGACTTTTTCATTATCAGCTCTTCCACTGCCAATGTGTTGACTTTATCCTTAGGCCTGTGCCCCTCATAGTACAAGATGGCTACAAGTGCACCAAGCATCACTCCTCATACAACACTGTCCAAAGTCAGAAAAGAGAATATCTCTTTGGTGAGCAGAAGGAGAAAAATTTCCCAAATAACTTTCTTGGCATCTCATTGCCTAGAAATGGATCAAATACCTAAATTAACTTACTTGTGTAGGAGAGAATGAAATGAACTGTGTTTGTTTGAGCCCAACCCAGCTTGATCCTTCTGAAACCATTTCTGCTTGGACCAACTAAGTAGTCCATAGAGAGAATGAAGTGTGTGTGGGGGGGGGTGAGTGGCGAGTCACAAATGATGTCTGACGTGGGTGATAGTTGTGGGGACTCAGTCATAGCAATGGATTTATTATCATGTCACTGCATCTTTGCAGACCCTGATACAATTTTCTGGCGATTCTTGGAAGCCCTCTGTGTTGGTGCTAGTTGTTGTCTATTCTGCCAAGAATGGCTCATATGGAGGCTAGAGAAGGGTGGTCCAGGGCCAGGGCTAAGTCCTTGTCCACAGTCACATGCAGTAGCAACATCTGTTTACTGCCTCTTGGCTCCCGTTTATTCCACCTCACTTTTCCTCAGAGTCCAAGAGGTAAGTGCTGTTTGTACCTTACTTGCAGAGAGAAAGCTGAGGTGGAGAGAAGGAAAATAAAGGTAGAGAGAAGGTAAATAAACTACCATTGGTGCCCTGCCCATAACCCTTTGGTCCTGCTTGGAGGTCACCTGCAGCCTCGGTGGACAGTGGCTGTCATGCCAGTGCTTCCTGCCTGTGCCCACCTTCCCGCCTTGGACAGCCTTAAAGAAATGAGGGATGGTAGTTGCTAGATAGCACCCCAGCTTCCTGGGACCTCAGGGGACAACTTTAGAGGTGCACATGGCAATAACCTGCTCACAAACACACTGGTGTGGCTTTTCTCTCTGTGTGTTACTTTTCTACACCCTTATCTGGAGTTCTGGGATCCCTGGGCTCAGATCCTGGGGCCAGAGGCTGCTCTTGATAGAACCCAAACTAGGACCCTGTCCAAGAATTCAGGATTAGTGTGTATACACTGGTATACACCAGGCCGGACGGCTTTGAGCTTTAGCTCACAACCATTAAGCCATTCCACCTGTCTTGAGAGAATGAAGGAAGAGACGGCAGAGCTCCAACCTTGGGCCCCACCTGTCTTAAGCCTGATAGTGTCAGTGGTGGCAGCAATCTGCCTGGACAATAACCAAGCCCACTATTTCCTGGGGACCAGGGCTGGCTGGGCTCCTACAGCCAGTAGCAGTGGCTCATAAACTGCTTGATGGCATGGGACCAGTGACCCGTGAACTGAATATGAGGGACAAGTTGGCCTTCCCCAGCCAGCTTCAAAGGAGCGATTACGGACCATCCAGGAAATAATACATTTCATGGAAAAGACCGTAATTATGTAGTATTGAGTAAATAATATGTGCTTTTTAAAAGTCTGCAATTATGTATTTATCCTATCTGTAATTAGGGAATTTTTAAAGGGTGCATTATAGGTAATTTAAAAATAAAATAATGACACTACTCAAAACAAACAGCCCCAAACAAAGACAATTCAGGCCACCCCAAACTCAGCTCAGTGATGATCTCAGGGGCGATCTTCTGTCCTAAGCTTTAGGGAGGCCAGAGCGCCCATGTTCACCCTGGGTGGGTGAGATCAGCTTGACACATAGAAGTCCACTGATGCTAATTTCTCTCCTTGGCTAAACTTTTCCCTGATGGCGCGATCCTCTCATGGCACAGCCAACAATTTACTATGCTGTGTGCCGGCAGCTTTCCTCAGCTTCTGGAAGCTTCTGATGAGGTAGCCACTAGTCACACGTGGCTATTCAAATGTAGATTATTTCCATTAAGTGTTTGTGAGCACACAGGTCCTCGGTAGCACCAGCCACACTTCAGGTGCTCAGCAGCCCTGCACCGCTGGTGGTTGTTGCATTGGGCAGGGCAGTTGGGGGACATTCTCATCACTGCAGGAAGCACTGCTGGACGGTGTTGCTTTAGAACTCACTTTTTGTATTAGTAGATAGTGTCCGTAGTGTAGGCCTGATCTTGGATAATCTAGTGATAGGTGGCTTGTTCCTTTTTCCGGAAGTTTCTCACCATGGATGCACCTGGTAAGCCCCTTCCTCCCTGATGGCCCTAAGGTGATGTGTTCATTCATTCGTTCTCTCTCTCTCTTTCTTTCAGAGATTTTTTGTTATAGGGTATGTGCACTCACCAGAGAGGCAGAAAGATAGAAAGTGAGAAATCACCCCTCCAGAGGGAATGGTCACACCACAATCTCTTCTCCTCTTCTCCTCTTGGGATTTTGGGCATGCACATACACACGCCCAGCGTGAGTTTTAAGCGGCCAGGTCTGAGACACTAACCACTGTCAACTACGTAGGAGTCCAGCAATGTGACCATTACGCCATCTGCTGGTCTCATGTCATGCTCTCTTTCTCTCGCTCTCTCTTTTTATTTATTTATTTATTTATTTATTTAATTTTCTAAGAGAGATTTTTACTATGGTCCCATAAGTTAACTAGCGAGACAGAGAGAGACAGAGAGACAAACAGTGAAAAACCACCACCTAGGGGGATGGTCGTGCCACAATCCCTTCTGCTCTATTCTCCTCTTGGAATTTTGGGTAAACATGTGCATGTGACTGGCATGTTTTAAGTTGCCAGATCTGGGACTCGAACCACAGTGGACTATGTGGAAGGCCAGCGATGTAACCATTATGCCATTTGCTGATCCCTATTTATTTAATTTTATTAATTATTATTATTTTAAAATTTGTTATAGTGCACATGGACTCTACCAGAGAGACAGAGAGAGAGAAAGAGGAAAAGTGAGAAAGCAAGACACCCGTTCCAGGACTTGACCATGGTTAGCAATGTGGGAGTCTTAGCATCTTAGCCACCACTCCACCTGTTGGTCCAGCTCTCTCTCCCTTTTATACTTCTTGCTTTTACAACGGCACCCCTATCAGACTGGAGAGCTCTGTTTCCTCTTTATGACGTCCCTATCCTGACCAGGTTCTAGAATAATATAGTAGGTAGAAAAGACCCAGCTCAAAATGTCCGCAAAAACTTTTCTCCCTTCCTTATCTGCTTTCCATAGATCAATGTCTATCTCCCTCGTGTGACTCAGGTACAGAAATGACCAAGTTCAATGAAATGAGTGTATCCTGGGAGGGCATGCGCCTACCCCTTCCCATACTTCCTGTGTGTAACTCTGGTTAATTAGTGCTGGTCACTGTCTGACGTTAAGGGGTGGCTGGGTGGGGGCTTGTGAGGGTAAAGCCCACTGGGGTAGAATCCTGGGGTGCCTCCAACCTAGTAGTGAGGCTTGGAAGCCTGACCTGGGAGAAGGGATTCAGGAGGTCCCAGGTTGAACCTCAAAGAAGTCAGCATGTCCATGGGGGCAATTCCTGAAGATAGGTGTAGGGTTAGGACCCCTACATGGAAGCCCTGGGGACAGGGAGGCAAATCTAGGTAGCGACCAGCGTGCTGTCAGGTGGGCAGCAGGAGAGTGCGTGAAATGCTTGGAGGCCAGACCCTAGCAGCAGCTCTACCTCCTCCAGGTCTCAAGTCCCTCCACCCCTCAGGGGAGTTTCTATAAAGTGTGTGTTGCTCTTGATTGTGCTGAGGGAGGCTGAGGGCTGGTGTGTGGCTTAGAGCACTAGAGGGGAAGAGGTACCTCAGAGTGGCAACAGAAACTGAGGCAAGACCTCCTCTCCCTGTAAAGCAAAGCCCAAGCTGACAGTGTCTGCATGCCCTGGCCCGTGCCCCCACCCTCCTCTATCAAGGGACTCTTCTTTTGGCTAAGCCTTGAAAATGCTGAAGGTCTTTGATTTTTCCTTTCTTAATTTTTAGGGGAGCAAGTTTTCTCTACCATGGTCTTCCCATCCGATGTCCTTGAGGGAGGGTGATGTCTTATTTACTGAAGTGCTAGGCCCACTGGGCATGGGGCTAGAGAGCCGAGGCTTGTGGAAGGAGAGATGGCTGAGCTGGGCCTCCTGGCTGTCCAGTTGACCAGCCTTTAGGCTGCAGTCCAGAGCTGACTTCTGTGCTCAGACTCCCCTGCTGTCGAGCACCCCCTCTTTTCTCATGTGCACATCTGATCTTCTAAAGCATGTGATAAAATGTGTAATTCTTCAGTTAAAAACTGTAATTCTTCAGTTAAAATTTTTTTCAATAGCTGATAATATTTACATACTCAAAACAATGAAATGGAAGGTCACAGACAGAGTAAAACTCTCTCCACCCATCTCTGCCCCCACCTGTCCATTCCTTCCCCCTAGCTAGACACTGCTACGAATTTCTTATGCCTCGGAGGGTTTCTTTTGAGTGTGTTTACACTAAAGCAAACCAAACATACATTTGATTCTCTCCTTTTTGTATCACAGTGCACACACCGCTTGGTGCCTTAGCGGTTAAGGTGTGTTTTCAGCTGTAGAAAGCAGTGCCTGTGTCAGATGCATTCTTTTGAAAGACAGTCACCCTGACTGAAGTCCCAAGGTCTGTGAGAGCAGAAACTATGCTCCCTTCTTCTGCAGCTGTCCTCAGGGCACCTCTGCCACTAGGCACAGAGTAGTAGAGCACAGACCTTTGGCGCCAATAGAACCACATTCTCGGCAAGCTTGGTGGGCTCTGTTTCCATATCTAAAAAGGGGACAGTAGTAGTTCTTATCTAAAAGGGTTGTCATTCTACTATTCAACAGAGTACCAAGTGTACAGGCCTGTGTCCAGTGCCTGGCATAGTAGGTGCTAAGTAAATGGTAGAAATAGAGCATGATGGCCCCCTGCATGAGTCCCATTGGGGTGGACGTGATGGGTGAGGGGTGAGGGTTGAGGGAGAGGGCTCAAAGCACCTGCCACCTTCCCTCTGGCTGGTGAGGCTGGCCAGGTGGATGCTTGTTTACAGGGGAGCTAGGATCTCTTGCCTCCTCATTTGTGTCCTGTCAGAGGCCAGGTGAGGGGTAAATCTTGCCCAAGCAGCAGTGTGACTGTCAGAAGGCACCTGTCAGGTCTGATCAGACTCCTGAGACAGGTTGTCACAGCCAAGGCTCTGTGAAGGCAACATGCCTCTTATCAGCATGCCTGCCCCCCTCCCACCCCATCTTGGAGCACTTAAAGAGGGTTAAAGACCCCTTATCACACGGTCATTTGAGCATGCTTACATGAGTACACTGGAGCCCCTTGGAGCCCATTGAAGCAGCTCTCAGTGCTGGGAAGGGGTACACCAGGGGACCCCATGGCCTCTTGATGTCTTCAGATACCTCTGGTGAGACAGATGGGGTCCCTCTTGATGTCTTCAGATACCTCTGGTGAGACAGATGGGGGCTCATACCTGTCATGCCCAGGTGGACCCCTCAGCTCATAACCTATCTTTGCTGCCTCTGAAGCAGGCCCTCTACTTCTTCTGCTCCCAGACCTGTCCCTTCTGATTTGTTTTCTGCGCTGTCCCTGGAACCACTGATTTACAGATCCATGTTGATTATCTTTCTCCAGGGCTGACTGAATGCATGGCTGGTCACATCTGCATGACCACGTCCTCTCACCTTAGTCTGGCTGGATACGCACACTGAAGCCTCTGGCCTGATCCCCGTCTGCTCCTTCCAAAAGGGCTGAGTTACTTCCTCTGCACCAAAATCACTGGTTTGGGCAGGACTGGAGCCAGACACACAACCTCCAGGTCCTCAGGCAGCTCCTTCCCATCCAGCCTCACCCAGAGCTGGCCTCACCCTCACCTGGGCTTACTGGCAAACTCCCTTACCTTGAGTTCTTGCCCATTGCTGAGCACCAGGGGGTCTGCTGTGACTATTTTCATAGGTCTCACTTTCTTCAGGGTAGTCAGGATAAAGTAGCTGTTAAGAGTGTGGCTTTCTGAGGCCAGCAGATGGCACGGAGGTAGATCCCACATGGCTATCCTTGCCATTTGAATCTTAGTCAGCTAGATCCCACATGGCTATCCTTGCCATTTGAATCTTAGTCCAAGTGGCTTGAAAATTATGCTGGGCACATGCACATGTGCATGCATGCACAAAAACTTCCTGAGAGAAGCCTGGAGGAGAAGGGATTGTGGCATAGTCATCTCCCCAGGTCTCTCTCTCTCAGGAGAGTACATGCTCCTTATAGCAAAAAAAAAAAAAAAAAAAAAAAAAAAAAGGATTTCTGTGCTGGCCCCACGGTGCAGAAGTAACATGCTGTTCAAAAGAACTGGGTCCTACTTGGTGCCTGTGTTCCAAACCCCTGGCTCAGTCAGCCTGAAATACATTAAACATGTGCAGGAGTGCCTAAGATCTGATGGTCTGGAGGACTGGAGGAAGGGGATCATGGTGTGCTAAACCCTGTGAGGGGCACTCATCTCTGTCACTCACCAAGAAAGAAAGGAAGGAGCCTTCAGTCACACTGGGTTCAGAGCCTTGACTGGCTGCATGTTCTTCACCTCTGAGTCTCAGTTTTCTTACCTGTAAACAAGAGTCATTGCACTCATGAGTGTTCTTGGATGCAGGTAAATTCCTTAATAAGTACATGACTCGTAAGCAGCTGTTCCCTGTAGCTACAATGGTGCTCTGCTGAACTCTCATTTCCACTATAGGAAGGAACAGTCTGACCATCACCCCACCCATCCCCCTAGGAGAGAGGCTAGCCTGGCAGACCATGGTGAGGCTAGGGACAGTTTATTCTGGGAATACAGAAAAATTCAGTCTTTTTATTCTATTCTCTCCAGGCTTCCCTTCTTCCCATCCCAGCCCAACCACCTACTTGCCCACTCCTACCCCAAAGGGGTTCCCAGACTCCCAGAACTCTGATCAACATAAACCTTGGGCCCTCTAGGCAGGTGCCAGCCACAGGAGCAGTGCATTTACAAGGTAAGGACGCATAAGATGTGACAGGCCTGGAATTAGCAATGCAATTCCTCTGTCATTTTTATCATTGGCCCCTGCAGGGAGGAGCTGATTAAATGGATATTCAACTCTTTGCATTAATGTGCATCCAGCTTCAATTTGCATTTCATTAGCCGCACAAAAAGCATAATTTTATTATTTGCCGTTGGAAAGCAGATCTCTGCTAACAAGCAGCTACACGCTGTTACTGAAATATAGTGTGACTGACTCCCTCAGCCGTCTTGCTAGCTCTGCCGTCCTCTTCCGCTCCTCAGACTTCTGGCTCTGTTGAGAGATGGTACATGGCAGTTTTGGTCTCATCATGCCAGTCTGTGTTGTCATTCTTGCTCTGGTTCCCCAAGGGGCTCTATTTTTCCAAGGCTCTCAGGATGACTCCTGTCTTCCTGGACAGTGTCATCACCAATAACAATAATGTTATCACTGACAAAGCAGTATTTCCATAATCATAATGCCTCCCCCACCGTACCAGTACTTCCATTGTTGTTGTCATCATTATCACCTTCATCATCTTCATCCTCATCATTTCCACTACTTCCACCTTGTTGGCCATAACCATTATTACCAGCATGACCATCATTACCTCTATCACTTCCTCTACCACCACCACCCTACTCATCACCACCACCCTAATCATCTCACTACCACTCTGACCATCATTATCACTAATTCCATCACCACTGCCATCATAACCATCACTATCTTCACCCCCACCACTCCAACCATGCCAACACTACCTTGGCCACAACCATTATCACCATCATACCATCATTACCTCCACCACTACTACTAGCAATACCTCCACCATGCTACCTCTGCTCCCATTTCCAACTTCACCAAACCAAGCCAAGCACTATTGCCTTTGCCGTTACCCAATACACGTATCACCTCCACCAGCCCTACATATTCCCCCCAACCAGTGTTATCTCCATTGCTGTCTGTCTACACCATCAGAGGTGTTATTATTATCATCACTACCATCTCTACCACCACCACCACCACACTCTCCATTTTTTCCACCTCTGTAAATATTTTGGCTACCATGGTGTCAACATTGTGTATTCTGTGTTTTTATTTGTTTATTTATTTTGAAAGCACCAGCACTGGGCACTTTCAATACTGTTAGAGTCCATGAATCTGAAGCCCTGTGTGAAGCTAATAGAAAAAGCAGAGTTAACAGAGAGCCCTTGAGGAGAGCAGGCTCCAGTGCAATAAAGTCATTAGTGAGAGCTTGACTTTGGAAGCAGATGGAATTGATCACGTACACATGATGGGAATTTGAGTGAGTTGCTTTTCATAGTCTTAGTTTTCTCATCTGTCAAGTGGACTAATAATAGCCTTCATTGTGTTGAATACTAATGAATGCTACTATTACTAGTGGGATAATGATAACCTTCATTGAGTGGAATCTGAATTAAATGACTGTACTAAGGACAGCCATGGTGGACACTGTCAGTTCTCTGCCCAGATCCCCATGGATGTTCTTGGATCTCCTTTAAGAGATTGTATATCGACACCACAGCTTCTGCATGCTTCTCTCCTAAGACCTTGCAGTTGCAGACTTTCCCAGATAACCACATTCAGGTTATTGCAACTGCTTCTGCTGAGGGCCGGAAGTGCCCCCGAATGACCTGCAGCCAATGGTCAATAGAGGAAAAGGTAGTAAAGCCCAGCTTCTGGCTTCCAGGTGGAGCAGACACTAGAGCTTCCTGTGGTATCAGACCGTGGCTGGGGCCTCACTTGAATGATATCATCTCGTGGCTTCTTCCTGTCTCTGTCTTGCTTCCCTTTTCCTTAATGGGTTCTCTCAGGAGTGATTTCATAATACGTCACTTACAAATGTCTCTTCATCTGAGGGTCTACTTGCGACATGGAACATAGCAGGATTTTTTTTTTTTTTTTTTGGAGAGGTTTTTGCTATAGGGCGTGTGCACTTGCCAGAAAGACAGAGAGAGACAGAGAGACAGAAAGTGAGAAGTCACCCCTCCAGGGGGATGGCCACGCTGCAATCCCTTCTCCTCCATTCTCCTCTGGGGATCTTGGGCACGCACACACACATGCCCGGCGTGAATTTAAGCCCCGGGTCCAGGACTCGAACTGCTTTCGATTATATGGGAGTTCAGTGACATAGCCATTACGCCAACTGCTGGTCCCGAACGTAGCAGGTTTTGACGCACAGTGGCCCCTTCTTTCTTTCCTCATGATCATCAAGTACATTTGCTCACAGAGCGAGGCCTTTCACACATACCGTTCACTAAAGTGTATGCTAAGCCTGGCAATTTCTTATCTCCATTTCAGAGGTGTAAAACTGAAACCTATCTGGGCCTGTGTGATGGTTAAGGTGCTGAACTCCCACATGACTGACTGGTTCAAGTCCTGGACCTGGTGGCTTACTTTCTTACTTCCTCTCTTTCTTTCTATCTCTCTGTCTCTCTGGTGAGTGCATGTACCCTATAGCAAATAAATAAATAAATACATGTTAAAAAAACAAAACAAACCTGAGACCCATATGGAAGAAAGACTGAGGAACTTTTTTTTCAATATTAAGTGAAAAAAGTGGGATGTGGACCCTATCTCCTCAATTCAAGTCCAGTCCTCTTCCTAATACAACTGGCTGGAGAATTATTGGAGCTCAGGGCTGGTTCAAGCCTGGGCCAGCATCTATGGAGAGTGATATGGACCAGATGTAAGCAGAGATTCACACTCCAATTTTCTTTCTCCCTTGTCTTGAGTACTGCCTTCCTATTCCCCCTCCTGGAGTACAGAGTCGCCAGCCACAGTAGGACCATTGCAGAATAGACAACCCTGCTGGTTTCAAAGGAAGACCATGCAGTGAAAGAGACCCACATGCTGTGTGACTTTGGGCAAATTGCTTAATCTCTCTGAGCCCAAGCTTCCTCATTTAGTACTCCCAACCACTTGGTGGGGCAGGCACTATCATTACCCTAAGTTTACAGAGAGCTGGAAGTGATAATCGATGTTCTGGGTAGGAGAAAATACAGCAGAACAGAGAATGAGTGCTCTCGCCCCCTACCCTGGCCCTCAAATCCTTTGAGCTACACCTATGACTAGGTGCTGCTGGCTTTGACGTGAATATTCCTCCATGCCAGGGGCCTTGCCCTTTTCCAAAGAGGCCCTTTCCAGCTCAGGTGGTGGCTTTCTGCCCTCAGAGCCTGCTGGCATTTCTAAGATGTACACCCTGAGCATGGCTGAGTTCTTTGGGGTTGCTCAGAATGACCATGCCTTTCAGGGATTTGAAAATAGCTTCCTGGGCCCCCACATCTGCTCTTCCCCAATGTGGACCCATCAAGAGGGAATAGGGTGGCCTCTTGCACCTCACTTTCACTTCCAGATCATTCTCTTTGGGTTCTGTGCTCACAAAGCTCCATCAAAGAACTCAAAGTAGCCCTTTGGAACTCTTCCCCAGGACATGTGCTCCTGGAGGACAGGGACCTCATCGTAGTTCTCTTTATATCTAGCTCTGGGTCTGACTCAGAGGAAGTCCTCAAAAGCAGCCTAGTAAAGTGGCTTACAGAGCCAAGAAGGCCTGTATTAAAATCCCAGCTCTACTGCTTCTTATCTGGGAAGTCTGTAGCTTCTTTGCATCGTGGGGGCTCAGTGTCTCCATCTGAGAAATGAGTCTAACAGTATCACCTACCTCATTGGGCTGTTGTGAGGACCAAATGGCATCATGAGTGGACCATGCCAAGTCCTGTGCCCAGCCTGCAGGGAGAAGCATCTGAACTGCGAGCTGCCCAGCACCTGCTTCCTGCTGAACATAGTGGCTAGAGCTGGACATGATCCTTGGAGGGTGACCCAAGCAATTCTAAGTGTTCTGGGCCTTTCACCTGCCTCATCCTGGCACCATTCCACTTTTGCCTGGTGACCTGCAGATGGCCCTCTCAGTGGATGGAGTCAGTGGGCTGGAGACTTTTGCAAGCAGCAGAATGCAGATGGGATGGAGCAGGCCTGAGTGCTAGTGCCCAGCTCTGTGGTTTAACTGGATACACATCTCCAGACTTCAAGGCGAGCGTCTTTGGCCAAACCCACTGTGGAGATCCTAAATTGGCACCCCGTGGAGCGAGCTGTCTGATTCTACAAAGGCCGTATTTCTGGTTTTCAAAGGAACTGAATAATTTAAAATGCACAAGACAAAAAGTAGGATTAAGGCGATCTGATAGGCTCTCCAGGCTAGGGTATCAATTATACACACTCAGCTCATAAAGCCTTATTTGTGAGATTCAGAATTTATTATCTGTCTGAAGCACTAATTACCAGGTTTCTCTCTTTTAGTCCACAGGTCTCTTATCAAATTTATTTTCTAACCCCCTCCCCACCCCGCCCACCACATTGGGGCCAAATCGAAATGGGCAGAGGAAGATATCTGGGATTTGGCTAGTCTCTTTTGGGCACTGCAGGGAGGTGGGATGGGTGGGAGCAGGAGGACTCTAATGTACACATATTGGTAAGTGTGCCATTTTGATTTAAAATTTTGTTAAGATCATGTTTGTTTATAGTTTAAAGAGATTCCATGTGGTATACTTTATTTTTCCTTTTCTGTACAACATTTTGTTTTCCCTAGAGCTAATAACTATTTTGTTATTCTGCTGGCTTGCCTTTCTGTATACTTATCACTAATTCGGCTCCAAAGTCTTTCTGATTGCCTCTTCCTTCTTTCCAGATTTTCACATGCATCACGTACTCTATCAATTTCATCATCCCAAAGAGTCTCCCCAAAAGCCTTTGGACCCAGCCCCTCAGAACTGGCACTGCTTTGTGCCCGGGTACCATGTCATCCTGGGATCTCCCTTTTCTCCTCATCCTAGGAATGCCTTTTCCTTCTCTCCTGTGGTAGAGTTTCTTGCATCTTCAGTCTCCTTCTGTTTTGAATATAACTTTGTTTTGGTGGAGTGCTTCCTCCAATAGCTTTTTAAAAAAGATGGATGGGAGGCAAAATTTCTGAAAATCACACTTGATTATTCTGTTGGAATATAGAATTCAGGTTTTTTTTTTTTTTTTCTTTTGAAAATGTGAAGACTTTCGCCATTACCTTTTGGTTTCTAGTGATGTGAAGAAATCAGTGTCATTCTGTTTCCTGGTTCATTATATATTATGTCTATTACCTTTTATTTTTTTTCCTTCTTGGGAAATTTGTGGACTCTTCTCATTGTTGCCAGAGAATTGAAAGTTGACCTTGTTGTGTAATGGTGAACACCAATTTTTTATTAGTGCTAGAAACTTGTGCCCTCTGGTTTGGGAGGAATTTCCATAAATTCTTTCTTGAATTACTTCCCTTGATTTCTGTGGTTCTAGCTTTCTGGGAACTTCTAGAGTTCATATATCAGGCTTCCTGAATTGATCTCCTAACTTTGTAGTTTCTCCTTTTACCTTTATATTTTTTATCTCTTTTTTGAAATCTTTCTTCATCTTTTCTTCCAACCCTTTTATTGAGTTTTAACATTTCCTTCTCTTATATATTTAATTTTCAAATTATCTTTATTTAGTCCCAGAGTGACTATACTAAAACAGAGACTCATCATATTGATGCCAGTGGCTTTCCATTGGCTGCAGGAGAAGTTCCTTGTTTTTGTATGATCCATGGGCCCCAGCATATTTATCCAGCCTCATTACATTAAGCCTCTCCATGTAGCCAAGGCTGCGGCTGCTCCAGTCAACTCACTGTGCTAGACACATGAGGCACCTCTTACTCTACTTTAATTCAGACTGATGCTTCTCTGGGGAATGTTTTCACTCTGGTTGCTCTCATAGTTGACTTGGTCCCACCTCCCCACTGGATTGTGAAGTCCCCAAGGGCAGGAGCTATTCTTGCAACTACTAAGTCCCTGGTCTATTGCAAGTAGGTGTTCAGTCAACAGTTGATAACAATTGATGAACACATTGTGTTTGTTGAGTACACTCATGTGTAAATCTCTGGTCTAGTCTCCTGGAGGGTTCTGAGTCATGAATCCAACACAACTCCAGTATTCAGGTGATTATATGAGCTGGAGATGAGGGTCCATCATATGTGTTCATGTTCACCATTCCCCCTTGGCAAAGTCAATATGTGGTTACTAATGATCTCTGCATTAAGAGAGGGATACATACTATCTCGCTAGGCTGCTTTGTTCTTTCCTTAAGGACAGAGTAAAATCATGTTCCATCCCCTCAGCACCAGACAACAGATTGGGATTTCCAAAATTCCCATGACTCATCAAGTCCATCCCTTAGAGTATCACATTGAAAACCTCTTGGCTGCATACTCCAGGGGCATGGATGGGAATGGCTGAGTGGTGTTACTGGTTGTAGTAAAATAAAAGGACACAACCTAGGACAGGGTGGTGATACAGTGGTAAAATGTGATGCTAGAAATTTTTGTAAAATGGTGTGCAAGAAATTTTTCAAGAAAAATCCTCCTATATAATCTGGTTAAATTATACACCAAAGCCTTGGTAAAGAGTGTTAGAGTACTACTTTTTCAGGCCTGTGTGTAGGCCTTAGATGTTTCAGTCTGGGTCTCTGCCTCCTCAGTTGGGTCTTTCCTTTGGTCCCTGATACTATCTCGCTAGGCTGCTTTGTTCTTTCCTTAAGGACAGAGTAAAATCATGTTCCATCCCCTCAGCACCAGACAACAGACTGGGATTTCCAAAAACTCCCATGACTCATCAAGTCCATCCCTTAGAGTATCACATTGAAAACCTCTAGGCTGCATACTCCAGGGGACATGGATGGGAATGGCTGAGTGGTGTTACTGGTTATAGTAAAATAAAAGGAATATAACTTTGAATATAACTTTGTTTTGGTGGAGTGCTTCCTCCAATAGCTTTTTAAAAAAGATGGATGGGAGGCAAAATTTCTGAAAATCACACTTGATTATTCTGTTGGAATATAGAATTCAGGTTTTTTTTTTTTTTTTTCTTTTGAAAATGCGAAGACTTTCGCCATTACCTTTTGGTTTCTAGTGATGTGAAGAAGGACAACCTAGGACAGGGTGGTGATACAGTGGTAAAATGTGATGCTCTGCAAGGCTGACCCCATGGGAAGGGTCTGGGTTCACATCTGCAGACCTCCTTGAATATGTTGGGCATTATGTGCCCAGAATCTGGGGCTGGCTGAGTCTGATATGGATCATGGCATGGAGACCCTGGGAGTACTGTCTGATTCTCTGTTTCTCTAGCCCATGGAAGAAATAAAGAAACTTAAAAAAGTGTTGTAGAGAGTCAGCAGGTGGTATAGAGATCAAGGCTGCTGTATCCCACATGGCTGACTGTGTTGTTTGAGTCCATGATCTGGTGGTTTGAGGAGCAAGCCAGGCATGTGTGCTTGTAAGCCCCAAATCTAGAGAGTAGAATATAGGAGAGGGAATTGAAGTGTGACCATCCTCCAGAAGTGATTTCTCACTTTCCCTCTCTCCCCACCCTCTCTGACAAGCAGATGTGCCATATAGCAAAACAAACAAAAAATGTTGTAGAGCATGTGTACGTGCGCGCTCGCGCGCGCGTGCGCACACACACACACACACACACACACACACTTGTTTTTGTAAGGACTCAATCAAATGCCCATCACAGTAGGGTGGGTAAGTAAACTGCATGTTTATACCATGGAGAATGAATGAACCACAGCTCTACATGGATAAGTCTCAGGAACATAATGGTGAATGAGAAAGCAAGTCTTGAAAGAATACACAAAGTATAATTTTACTTATGGGCAATTAAAAGACATGCAAAACTACCATTTAAGGATAAAAACATACATAGTAAAATGATAAAGAAGGGCAAAAGAAGTTTGGAGGGTGGTGTTTGTGGTTGCTGCTGTGGGGGGAGAGAAGGGACTGGGATTGTGGGAGGTTATATGAAGGGACTGAAACAGTGGTTAAGTTCAATTCATTCAGAAGAGTGGTGGGTATATGACTAGGTCATGGGTGTTCTTATTTCAACCTTACAAATATTTTATAATGACTATTTTGCATTCTAATAAATATTTAGCAGATTTAAAGGGGACAATTTTATAAAATACAGATTAAGCAAGCAAATAAACAAATGAATACAAGTTGTTCGTTATCTAGGAGATAAACAGGTCATCTTTTGGTGCAGGCCATTCTGGGCCATTGTTTTCTCATCTTGTTTGTTGCTGTGTTTATTTGCATCTGCCTACTTGTATGTGTGTCCAGGCTGAGACAGGCTGATATTCTCAGGGGTAGACCTGGTCATTCTCTCCCCCAACCCCCAGCACAGGGGGGGATTTTCTACATGGGTTTGGGGTGGGGGAGACTTTATCATGGCTGAGGATGGAAGGACAAAGTTCTGGGGATTGTTTTCAGGTCACGTAGGTGAGACAAAAGGAAAGACCCTGGTGTGACTTAAGAACTGATGGGAGAGGGGGCAGGGCAGGGACTGGCTGAATGGAATTAATACAAAACATTGTGAGACTCCGAGCTCAAGGAGCCCTACTTTGCGATTCAGGCCCAACACAGCATCAGTTCAGTACTAGAGCTGAGTGATGATGTGGGTTGGGGCCAGGGAGCAGTTCCTGAGTGGGGCAGTTCTCCCGGCCACATGGGTGGTCCTGCTGCAGGGTACTACCCCAGTGGCTCACAGTCCCCTCAGGAGAGGTGGCTGGGCTTGCTTCTGAGAACATGAAGCACCTCCAGTGTTTCCCAGCAGCAACTGGGTGAGACTTTTGGAGAAAACTGATGACATTTCAGTTAGGCAGGTAGCTCAGAGCTACCAGCATTTGAATATTAATGCTAATATAGCTACATTTGTATGCACAGCTGTCATTAAATAATATTTGATTAAATAATTTGTAATGGTTGCCATAGAATTCTATTATTTAAATGTATTGGGTTAATTTATCTGATCTCTTATTGTTGGAAAATTAAATGGTTTCTTTCTACAAGCAGAAAATATTTGTGAACATTCATGAGTACTTCCTGAAGAGATGTTCTTGGAAATAGACTTACTGGGGCAATGGGTTTGCAAAATTTCGAGGCTTTTGATGTGAGTTGCTAGACTGTCATCCAGAATAAATATGTGAATTTGCACTCCCACTAGCAATAAATAAAAGTACCTGTTTCCTCATACTCTTGCCAACATGAGATATTATTATAAAAATTTATTTTGCATATCTAACAATCAAAAACTATAGTGTCTCATTTTAATCTGTGTTTCTTTGGCTTCATGAGAAGGTACAGTTTTTCATATGTTTATTGCACATGTAAATTTCTTAAAAAGAATTATTTTATTTAACTTTATTCATTTGTTTATTTATTTAAATTTGACCAGAGAGGAACAGAGTGAGAGAGAGAGTGAGGGAAAGTGAGAAAGCAAGCTGCCAGGTCTGGAACTCAAATCGTGGTTTGCCATGTGGGAGTCCAGCACCCTTAACCACCATGCCACCTGACGGCCCAGAACATTTAAATATTTTTGGCATGATCTGTTTGTATATTTCATCATTTCCCCCCCTACCTGGATATTAAGTTTTTTTGTTGTTGTTGTTATGGTTGTTGTTTTTTTCTTTCCTCGAATACAATTTGAAGTGTTATGTATTAAGGATGTAACTATTTCTAGCATGCATTTTGCATTTTTTCCAGTTGTCCTTTTCACTTTTATATGGTTTTTGTTTTTTACTTTTTTTTTAAGTTACAAGAGGGCATATGAACTCCCTAGAGAGAGACAGTGATACACATAGAGAGAAAGAGAGAGGACGAGGGAGAAAACACTCCCCAGTGGAGTATGGTCATGCTGCAATCCCTTCTCTCTTCTTCCGTCCTGTAGGGATTTAGGTATGCACATACTTGTACATGGTGTGTTTTTCAAGGCATCACGGATGGGATTTGAATGGTAATCATCCATGTGGGATCTGGCTTCCCTTAACCACTAGAGGCCAGCCCTGTTTTTTTACTTTTATTTTGAAATAATCTGAAGTTTATAGAAGAGTTGCAAGGACAGTACAATGAACTTTTTTTCCTAGTAAGTTGCTGACGGGCTGCCAGTCATTCCTGGATACTTTAGTGAATATTTCTACAAGTAAGGGCATTCTCCTACATAAACACAATCTGACCATCAAAATTATGATAGAAAGCTGACCTTGTATAGGAGCCCCAGCTATTTCTCAGACACCAGTCAACTTTTACCAGTCATTCCAACAATGTGCTTTATAGCAAAATGATCCAGTTCAGAATCATGTATTGCATTTTGTTGTCATGGCTCTTAATTTCCTTCAGTCTGGAACAGTTCCTCAGTCTTTCCTTGACCTTTGTTACCTGGACATCTTTGAAGAACATCGGCCAGTTATTCTGTTGAAAATCCATTCATGTGTTTTTCTGATTGTTTTCTCTTGATCTGCTTCAGCTTATTCGTATTTGGGGGTGATATTACAAGTGATGCGGAGTCCTTTGCATTGCATCTAGCAGAGCATGTTTAATTTTGATTTCTCTCATTACTTTGGTCACTTGATGAAGGTGGTTTCTGTTAGGCTTCTCCACTGTAAAATTACCTTTTCCCCTTTGTAATTAATAAATGTTTTGTGAAGAGGTACTTTGAGACTGTGTAAATATCTTAATCCTCTTCAAACTTCCAATTTATTCATTTATGTATTTTTATCTAGATCAACTCATGCATTGCTATTTGGTGCAATGCATTATAATACAGTAATGTCATTCTTCATTTTGATGCTCAGGCATTCCTAGATATGGCCAGTAGATACTCCTTCAAGTGGACTTCTGTATATTTTTAATTTTATTTCTATCATTCTTTGAGTACTTCCTTAATTTTTGGCAAATCAGATTACTTCTCCTCTGCCTTTGAATCAGCAGTTTGTTCAAAAAGCCCTGGTTTCTTTTATTGGAGAATGGTATTTCAAAACCAGGATTTGGGTTCTAGATGTGCTCATTGTTATTGGGGCATCATGACTCCCAGATTCTTTCAGTGAACAAACACAAATAGGTAAACATTCATGGATTTACAGCTATATTTATTACATATAGTATATATACTAAATAATATTTGATTAATTTTAATGGTGGCCATAATGAAGTAAATTTAAATAATAACTTCTAAGACTGGCCCTGTAGCACAGTAGTTAAGGGCACCAGATCCCACATGGCCAATCACAATTTAAATTCCAACCCTGGTAACTTAAAAAACGTGCTAAGTGGGGCCAGCAGGTGGCATGGTGGTTAAGATACTGGATACTCACATGGTCGACTGTAGTTGAATCTTGGGCCCACATGTAAGCCCTCTTTGCCCTACTCAGACTTCAAAATCCATGAAGACCTCCCACTCCACCCTGGCTCTTATCCCATTTTGCTTGAATGCCAACTTTGCTTGGCCCAACCTAATGGCTTTTAGTATAAATTGTTCCGGAAGGAAAGAGAAGAGTGTATATGAAATATTTTGATATATAGAATTTTTACATTTTAAATAATTTTTCCATTTATTGAACTTTTTCTTTATGTTTTCTCAAGTTAATTCTACACTTAGGTCCTACCTATGTTTCTTAGCTTAGGTTCCTTCCAAAGTAGAACCCGTGACAAGAGCTTGTGTGCAGTTCATTGGGACTTGATGCCAAGGAAAAGAATTGGGGCTAGGAGGAATAAAACAGGGAAGGAGAGCAAGCCAACTTGAGGGAAACAAGGGCTCAGTGCTGTTGGAGGACCTGGTAGGATGTGCCTCAGAATCGTCTCACCTTCTGGTTTTTCTCCCTTTTTTTTGGGAGAGGTTTTCGCTATAGGGCTTGTGCGCTTGCCGGACAGACAGAGAGAGACATAGAGACAGAAAGCGAGAAATCACTCCCCGGGGGGATGGTCATGCCGCAATCCCTTCTCCTCCATTCTCCTCTCGGGATCTTGGGCACACACGCATACACGCCCGGCGTGAGTTTTAAGCCACCAGGTCCGGGACACGAACTGCGGTCGACTACGTGGGAGTCCAGCGACATAGCCATTACGCTAACTGCTGGTTCCCTGGTTTTTCTCTTTCTTCCATCCTTATTTATTTATTTATTTATTTATTTTTGGTTATAATTTCTAGAGGGCATGTACACTTGCAAGAGAGAGAGAGAGAGAGAGAGAGAGAGAGGAAGAAAGTATCCTCAAAGGGGCATAATCATGCTGCAATCCTTTCTCCTCTATTTTTCCCTCCTGTCAGGATTTTGGGCATGCATGTACATGTGCCTGACATGTTTTTCAGACCACTGGGGCTAGGACTTGACTGTGTAGTTGACCATGTAAAATCAGCTCCCTTAACCACTATGCCTTGAGGCCGGCCCTGCCTGGCTTTTATCTCCTAAGGGTCAAGCATGGCCTTGGAAATATTAGGTCCCTTGCACTTCCAGGTATGTGCAGACACCAGAATAGCTGAACTAGCTACTGCTGGTGGCTCTGAGAGCTGTGTCAGAGAAGCCAGGAGAAGAGAGAGATATGTGGCTTTGCTGAATTGGTGACTGGTCCTTGGGCACTGGTTACTACAGCAATAGTCAGTCAAGAAGGTAGGCTGAGAGGATATGGAATGAGGTATAAAGCTGCTTGATATGAAGAACTTGTGAATATGACTCTATATTTCCTTTTAATGTGGTTTATTTTTTACTTTAATATTTAACCTATTTGAAATTTATTTTGCAGTATGATGTGAGGTAGGGATAGAGTATAAATTTGTTCCCCAGTGGGTTGGTTAGTTAACCCAAATTTTAATTCACTGAATAATCCATGTTTTTCCATAATGATATGAAAGTCTATCTTAAAAGTATATAAAAGTTTCAAATATATTGAGCCAGCATCATTGCTCTATCTGCTAATCTCTTTGTTGGTACCACACTATTTTAATCATTGTAGCTTTAGAACATATTTTAATATCTGAAGAACAAATATCCCTTAAATAGTATTCTTTTTTCAAAAATTTATTAGTGTCCAGTAGGAGTTTACTTTTCTAAAGTAAGTTTGAATTATTACAGTGTTTCCAATTCCTTTTTCACATTCCCCAGGGGAAAAGCCCTGTGCTTGTATATTCTTCAGCTAAGTAGCAAATACTTGTTTCACAGATGGCCAGAAGATATAAAAACAGAAGATATAAAAACACAGATGCTGTAGTTTCACCCACTATGCTGCCTGCCTTTTAATTTTACCTTCATGGCTTTTAAAAAGAGTGGTCCTTCTGTAGACCAGAAGTACAGGAGTTTGAAAAGGTTTTTCCTGCCCCCCCCCCCCCCAATGTCACACAGATAAATATTGGAAACAGGACTAAAATGCAAGTTTGTACTCGCAAGGCTCTTTAGAAAGACTGATAGTCCAGGAATGCATTCTGAAGCCTGTGTTTCTAATGGGAAACCCTTGGTTCTGATGTGCTTAAATTGAAGCATTCTTTTAACTGAGGATCCAGAAAGACATTCTTATGAGTGCCTTCACTCCTACGAGAATTAGAAGGAAAAATAGCAGGGAATCTTCTGTGAGGGTCTTTAAATGGAGATCCTGGTTCTATAGACCATGTCACACAGAGCTGGTCCTCTTTCCCAGCAGACCTCTTACCTTCCCACTCTTCTTGTCCCCTCTGAGGACTCTGCTGGTGCTGATGCTCATGTTGGTGGCTGCTGCTGGCCTCTGCAGGGCTGCCTGCCACTGGTCTGTCCAGACCTCGGCCCTCCTCATCCCACTTCTCCAAGGTGTGTGGAGGCTTCTCTGGTTGTGACTGAGTTGGTCCTTCTGGCCATCCCTGTCTGCCCTTCCCAGCCTGGGCCATCTCATCTTTGCCAGAGCCCCCTGACAGCAAAGGTACAGAAATGGGAAGAGGAGGGCTCTTTCTGACAGGTTGCTCCTGTCCTCTCCAGATGGTTTCTTTTTTGTAATTTTTTTTTTGGAAAGGTTTTTGCTATAGGGCGCGTGCACTCGCCAGAGAGACAGACAGAGACAGAAAGCGAGAAATCACCCCCCAGGGGGGATGGCCATACTGCAGTCCCTTCTCCTCCATTCTCCTCTCGGGATCTTGGGCATGCACACATGCACACACACACACCTGGCGTGAGTTTAAGCCTCTGGGTCCAAGACTTGAACTGCGGTCGACTACATGGGAATCCAGTGACATAGCCATTACGCCAACTGTGGTCCCTCTTTTTTGTAACTTTTAATTATCAGAAGGAAATAGGAGGCTACTTGTTTCTTTTTTTTTTTTTTGGAGAGGATTTTTTTTTTTTTTGTTTTGTTTTGCTATAGGGCGCATGCGCTCGCCAGACAGAAAAAGACAGAGAGACAGAAAAGGAGAAATCACCTCCAGTCGGGGGGATAGCCATGCCGCAATCCCTTCTCCTCTGTTCTCCTCTCAGGATCTTGGGCACGCACGCACGCACGCACGCCCGGCATGATTTTTTAAGCCACCGGGTGCGGGACGCGAACCGCGGTCGACTACATGGGAGTCCAGCGACATAGCCATGACACTAACTGCTGGTCCTAGAGGCTACTTGTTTCTTAGCAGTGAGAAGAAAACGTAACTGTATGCCTCCTCTGTGCTAGGCATTTTATGGGTCACCTGTGTAATCTGCACAGCAACCCTACAGGAAGGGAATGTCGTCTTTGCTTTACAGAGGAGGAAATTCAGGCCAGGGGGCTTATGGTACTTATGCTAGTAGGGAAGCTAGGGCAAAAACTGAGACCAGCCCAGCTCCACGTCCAGTTCTGCACACACGATGTTAACGTCTACTATGTGCCAGCTTTGCATTTTGGGCTCGCGGCTGCCTTCTGTAGCCAAGGAGTTGAGTGGATCTGATTTAAGGACATTTTTTTTTGGGGGGGGAGTAGGTCTCTATTTTTCCTTAGAGCCACTTTCTATTTTAAGCTCACTGGCTATAGACTTCGGGAGCTGGGTCTAGCCAGCTGGGTATGTTTGGAAACCTACAGAGAGTGGACAGAGAAAGCCCAGTGAAGGTGGAGTCTCACTCTCTGTGGAGCCTCGCGCATGTGCTGCTTTCATTTTCCCTCGGCTCAGGAAAGACGGTTTGGTTCTGTAAACGGAGACTGAGGACTTTTGCCAGCTTGCTAACTGCCTTACCCCATTCAGATGCATGGAACTCACAGAACATTGGTCCCCAGCTGCAGGCCCATGGTTCTGAGAGTGCCTGAATAGAAAGCCACTCATTTCCCTTTGCAAGAGAGGCGCCCAAAGCAGATATTTCAATATATTCCAATTTAGCTGAGGGAAGCCGGAACATGGATGTTGTTGCCAAGGAAACCACCTTCTTCCTCCCCGTGTGCTGTGCATATGTGTATCACTTCATCTCTTGGCTCTCCAAGGTAATATCATAGCCCTGTGCTTGGGGAAGGGTTTTTAAAAAGGCATATAAAACCTCTTAGCATCGAGAAGATTCATTAAATGATCTCACTCCAGAGAAGCTTAAATTATTCTTTTTAGGCCCTTTATGCTGAGGATGGGGAAATGGCTGAGTCAGTGCTATCGCTCGTCGCCCAGCTTGGTGTCTTGGTGGAAACAGTTTTTCAAAAATAAACAAATCAGGGCTTGGAAGCTGAGACAGGGCGAGTGTGTGTGTAATAATAACAAGGCCGTCATGTAGCTGTAATGTCACCAGCTAATCCCTCTGAGCGGATCTGCCAAGACCACCTTGATCCGCAGGCCGCCTGGGTGCGAGGCCACGTTTCACAGGGCAGGCTTCAAAGCGGAGACAACAGAGGGTCGCTGTTGCAAGGCCACCTGTCAAAGGGTCCCTTGTTGGGGAGCTGTGTGGGGCTTTCTGCTGCCCATCTGTTCTCAGGTCCGGTCCTGGGGCTGTTTTCATCGCTCCCTAGTGTCTGATCTCAGTCTACCTCTCTCTCCTAATGGTCGCTGCCATCACCTTCTTCAACTCCCACCTGCTCTGATTCTGTGTGTTAAAGTCAACGCAACTCACCCGACACCTCACAACCCCAAAGGCAAACTGGACTCGCTTTGTGGAAGTCATCTGAGAGCTCACGAGCTGCCCCTGTTCACACCTTCTTCCTCTAACTGGCTTTTGGGGCTCAAATGCTCTCCTCTCACAGAAGTGTAGGTTAAATCTGGCTTCTCTCTTTCGATTAGTGGCACTAGCTGAGGATATTGACTTATATTAATGGTTTTCAACTGGGGCTGATTTTGTCCCCCAGAAGACTTTTGTCAGAAGCTATTTTTAGTGGTTCTGTCTTGAGTCAGGGAGTAGTGGCCAGGGATGCTGCTCAACATCTTACAATGCAAAAGACAGCCCTGCAACAAGGAATGATCAGCCCTGGGGCCAGCAGATGGTATGATGGTTAAAGCACTGGATCCCACATGGCTGACTCCATGGTTCATGCCCTGGACCCAGCAGCTTAAAAAAACACACCAGGCACATCTGCATGTGTTTCCAAAATCCTGACAGGAGAACGGAGGAGAAGGGATTGTGATGTGACCATCCCTCCCAGAAGTGCTTTCTCACTTTTCCTCTCTCTCTGCCTCTCTGTCTCTCTCTCCAGAGGTGTCTCTCTCTCTCTTACCTTATGACAAAAATCTAAAAGGAGAAAAAAATTAAACAATTCAAAAAATAATTACCAGCCCCAAATGATGGTAGTGCTGAGGTAGAGAAATTCTGGTTTACCTTTTTGCTCATTCATTCAATTCATGTCCCAGATCCTGGCTTAGAGCCTAGTGATCTAAAATATTTACTGTGAACCTACTATGGACCAGGCTCTAAGCCAGGATCTGGGACATGAATTGAACAGGATGGACATAGTTTTGCTTACTCTCTCACTTAGAGTCAACCGGGAGATGTTATATCATTTTACAAATATAATTCTTAATTTCAGCAGGAATCCTGACCTGGCTTGGGTCTCCTGCCCCAGTTCTTCAGCCCACCCTGCTCTTCAGTAGGGCATGTACTCCATGGCACCTCTGTTCCTGACTGCAGGGAAGACTGTGGTAGCCCTGTGGAGCCCTTACTTGACAAGCCATGGCCTTCCTAATGTAACTGCTAGCTGCTGATCACTGCCGACACATAGGGGACAGTGACAATGACAACCAAGAAGTGATGAAGTTTCTAGGGCTCTGTGATCTCCTAATGCTCTAGTCCCTGCTCTGCCTCTCCTGAATGGTGTCTGGGATGGCAAACAGAAGGCTTCTCATGTTCCCTCCCTCCCTGCCTCCCTTCCTTTGCCAGAGGGCACGTGCATTTACCTAGGGAGAAAGAGGGAGAGAATCCCCTCTCCCAGTAGAGTATAGTCACACCACAGTCCTTCTCCTCCATTTCTCCATCACATCAGGATCTTGGGCATGTACATACACACATCTGGCACGTATTTCAAACTACCGGGACCAGAATTTAAACCACAGTCAGCCATGTGGGAGCTAGCTCCTGATGTGTAGCTCTTAGCCACTGTACTATGGGGCTGGCCTACTCGCCGCTTTCTTTCTAGGTGGGACTTACCAAGCCCTACTTCCCAGCTTCTTTTAAATAGTCCCCTTCTCTGATAGACTTATTTCTACAAAGTTCTTCAGGATTAGGAGCATAGCCTTTAAAACTAGATAATCCAGGTTTGAATCCTACCTCTATTGCTTCTTAGCTATGTGTGACTGTGGGGAAATTACTCAACCTCTCTGTGCTTCAGTTTTCCTTTTCTGTAAAATGGGCATAATAATATTTGTCTTGTAGATTATTGTGAGAATTAAGTAGTTACCATACATGGAGTTCTTGGTTCATAGTAAGCATCTTTCCAGCATTATTACTGTCGATATTTTCTTGGCATGATGATCTAGTGATGCAGACAAAGCAGTAATGTCAGTCTCTGCTTCTTCTAGGCCATCTGCTCACCTCTACAAAACTCAGCTGTGCCACAAGTGCTACAGACCTCCCCTCTGAGTGCTGGCTGCTGAGAGCTTTGTGGGTGTTGCCTGGGCATTTTCAAGGTTTTCACATATAGGAGGAAGATAATAATGACTGTGGAAGTGGAGGGTTGTCATGGAAATGCACCTGTCCCACGTCATTGCAACCTGGGTTCTGGGCTAGTTAAGCATAGGCCTGCCTTGCACTGATCCAAGCTTTAGCCTTTGCCAAAGGGGCCGCTGGACAGAGGTAGACAGCCTTTTCCCTGCCTTCCTGACACTGCATTTTCTCCATCCAGTGCTAAGAGTAATGTGGGCTTTCCGGGTCTCCAGGGCCATTGTGAACATGGCATGGACTAATAGGCCCTGAGTAGCATTGCTAACCACCATGTCCTGATGGTTACCATGTGTGTGGCAGCAGGGAGGGTGAGGGGACAGGAATAGACAGTCACTGGACTTTCCTTTTGCAACTAGGCCAGAAGGCTGGTGTGTCATCTCATTTGGCGCTCCAGTAATGCTGTGAGGAAGATTCAGCATCCCACCTGTGAGGATGCACGTGTTTAGGAGACATTGTCATCTGCTTAGAAGCTCATAGCCCGGCGGTGGTAGAGCCAGAACCAGTAGCCATGATCTGCTGCCTTGAGAGCTCCTGTTGTGTCCACATATGTTGTTTTAGTCTGTTTGGGCTGCTGTCACAAAACACCATGAATTGGGTGGCTTATAAACAACAGAAATATAATTCTCACAATTCTGGAGCCTGAAAGTCCCTGATCAAGGTGTGGGTAGGTTTGGTGTCTGATAAGGACCAACTTCCAAATTCATTGATGTACTTGCCCGCTGTGCCCTCACATGGTGGAAGGAGCATAGGGTCTCTCTTAAATCTCTCTATAAAGTCACTGATGTCATTCCTGAAGGCTCTACCCCAATGACCCACTTCCCTCCCTGAGGCCCCATGTCCTCATACATTACCTTGGGGGTTAGGATTCCAACCTATGAGTTCTGTGGGGACTCTGACATTCTGACCATGGCACATGTAGCTGCTCCTTGCCTACATCCAAGAATCTGTACCCAAGAATCCCCACCATGGACTTTCCATTTGGTTACCCTGGGTGATATGGTCAAAAGAAGTGCTCTGTCAGTGAGGGGGTACCTATACTGCCTCTGCACAAGTGGGCTGGGTGGGCCTGGGTCATTTGCTGCAGGGTGGTGGGACTCTGTGGGGCTCCAGAACCTGTCAGCAGCCCTGGGGCCAGACGTCCTGCTCTATGGTCCTGAGGCCTCTCCTGGGAAGCTGGTGACTCATGTCAGGCCCACAGCTCACACTGACAGTTCTTTCTGCTCTTGTCTCTCCCTCTCCTACCACCTGCTAATCTTGCTTTCACACACAAAGCCTCCCCCTGCACTCTGCGTTTCCCTCCTCAATCCCTTCCCCAGCTTTTGTACTTTATGATGCGGAGACTTGGGTGAGGAAACTCATTAAAGTCATTATTCCGTGCACAGAAATGTGTCTTTCATCCCATTCATATTTAATGTTCCTCCCACTTGATCTTTTGACGCTTTTTAATTCCTGATATTACATGACATACATACACACAGTTCTTGTTGGAGATCGTTCTTTCTATAGAGTTGTCATTATTGCTCTCTGTGTGAGGAGGGCTCCTTGTTATGTATTTATTAATTTCTAAAATGATGCCTGTTTCTCAGGCTTGATTCTGTCTGATACTATTGACATTGAGTGATTGCAGGGAGTGTGTGACTTTGGGATAGGAGACACACGAATAGGATGAAAGTCTGGATTCTTGGGACCAGCAGATGGCATAATGTCTATGTTGCTGGACTCTAATGTAGTCGAATGCGGTTTGAGTCCCACCCCAGTGACTTAAACTCATGCTGGGCCCATGTACGTGCGTGCCCAAGATCCTGAGAGGAGAATGGAGGAGAAGGGATTGCAGCGTGGCCATTCCCCTGGGAGATGTCTCTTTGTCTTTCTGGTAAGCACACCCTATATCAAAAACCCCTCAAGAAAAATAAAAGTCTGGATTCTTGTCTTGATAGTCACTTTTCCTCTCTTGAGGCCAGGTGTCCATCTGTGAAATGGGCAGATCCAGGCCCCATGGCCTAATCCAATCCCTGCATGTGGCATCAATTGGGCTGTTATAAGTGTAAGCAGTAAGTAATCTGTCTCATTTACATTAAAGAAATATTTGGGAAGGACACAGGGCTACCCACAGAATCACAGAAAAGGCTGAAGAGTTGACTCTCAGGGAGGCAAAACAGGAAATCCCCAGAGACCTGGAAGCAAGCTCTTTCCAGGCTCAGAGGTAGAAGGAAGGAGATCTAATGGCTGTTAATGGTTCTTTTCTTAGCTCAAGATAAAAATTTCAGAGCTAAAACATAAAATTGGCTTAGCTTGGGTCACAAGCCAAAGGATAGGAAGGATGGGCTGTTTAGATTAGTAGTTGCTGGGTTTCATTCAAAGAGGGTAAGGCTTCCCAAAAGTAAGAGATTGTTCCCAAAAGGAGGACAATGGATTCTAAGCAGTGAAACAACAGATGCCTTCCACATGTTCCAGACAGTGGGGAGCTGGTGAGGCCCCTCGACCAAGAGTGAGAGGAAGAAGCAGGTCCTGCTGGCTCCAAACCTTCCACCAAGAGACACATTTCTGGGCCACAGAAATTACATTTTAATTCAGGAGGAGGCAAATTTTCCCTGGTAAGTGGCAGATGGTAAGCATTTTTGGTTTCCCTGGCCATATGGTTTCTGCCATGATACCGTGAAAACAACCATAGACAACACGTAAATGAATGGGTGTGGCTGTGTTCCAATAAAGCTTTATTTATAAAAACCAGCAGCAGGCTGGATTGGGCCTGCAGGTCAGAGTGCACTGGCCTCTGTTCTAGTTGACTGCTCTCATTTCATAGAGAAGTTCCCTCCTAGCTTAGCAACCGGGTATCTCTAAGACAGTGGCTCTCCAGCTTGGCTATATTTTAGAAGATCCTGAAGAGCCTATTGAGAATGCAAATGGAGCCGGTTGAGGAAGCAGGTGGCTAGAGCTCACCCCAGACTTGCTGAATCTGAACTTCTGAGGATGGGCCCAGGCCTCTGTATTTTTAACCATTGTTCTCGGTGGTTCTCAGCTGCACAGTGTTGTGCATGGTCTTCTAAAAGCCATTTGAAGAGACAAGACCATCTTACATGAAACATGGATCTTGTACATGAAGCAGGGTGATCTTAAGAGCTGAGAGGAGGGCAAGGTTCCCAAGACCTGGGGGACAGGGTGTGTGCAGGCAGGCTCAGTGAAGGGACCCCAGTTGAGAGGTGTGAACTGTCATAATGCTAACCTTGCTTTTTCTAGCTGTCAGTCTCTTTGCCCATCCTGTACTCTGCTATTAATGAGCCAGAAGGGGAGTTGATTAAAAGTCCAGGCGTGAAATCTGAGCCATTCAGCTCCCTGCTGTGAGGCAGTGAGATCTCAGAACTGGGCTTTCTGTTTTTATCATTCTACAGGGGCTACACCCATAACCCAGCCTCATTTCCCTGGCCTTTCTCAAGGCTCCTTCGTCCTTGGAATGGTTTCTTTCCTCCCTACAGACTTGTTTTTATCACAAACTCCCTTTCTCCTTTGCCTGAATGACACCCACTTGTGCATCTTACTGGTCCAGACTATGTTCTAGCAAACCAAGCTCCTTCTAGCTATATAAAATTTTTAAATTGTGAGAGGGCATGTGCACTTGCCAGAGAGAGTCAGAAAGACAGAGTGCGTGCAAGAGAAAGGGTTACACTACAATCCTTTCTCCATTTCTCTGTCTGATCAGGGTTTGGGGCACATACACATGTGTCTGGCATGTTTTTCAAGCCAGCATGGTGGGCATTCAAACCGTGTGGTTGGTCATGTGGGATCTGGCTCTCTTAATCATTAGGCTATGGGGCTGGCCCAACTTGTTATAATTTTTAAGGACTAACACCTTTGATAGTAGGTCTTTCCTGTCTCTTTTCTCTTTCTATATCTTATTTTCCCAGTAAAACCCCATCCTAAAACCTTTGGGGTATCTTTGGCTGAGGGGTGTGGGCCTGAGCCTTCCTAGAAGGCTTCTGATTGTCATTGCACTAGACAGAGGTTTTTGCTTGTTACAATAGTAAGTATCAGGCTGGCTCTGTGACCTGCTACTTAAGGCAGCTGAGTTCTATGTGGTTCTAGTTTTGCACCTGGATACTTGATTAATATGCTGGACTCCTGTGAGTGTGTGCTCAAATCCCAAAGGGAGGAAGGTGTGGAGGAGAAGGGATTGTGGTGTGACCATTCCCCTTGGGGGAGGCTTTCTCCCCCCAGCCCCCCAGCCCCCCAGTCCCCCAACCCCCATCCTTCTGTCTTCTCTGTTGCTGACAAATGCATGCGCTCTCTGGCAAAAATTGGAAGTAAAAAGTACTGTCGCCAGCTCGATTTCATCTCCCTTTTCTGGCAAGAGAACATGCTTTCCTCGGGAAATCCACTCCCTTTCCACTCTGGGCTCATGTGGATTGAGTGAGGTACCTCCAGGGTGGGCATATGACTCAGGTTCAGTTTTGGGTCTGTGGGCAAAGTTAGTTCAATGCTGAGACTTATGCAGGGTTGTACAGAAGAGAGAAGTATCTTTCTGGACTCAAGGTAGGGATGCTGTTTACCTGGAGCTTCTGGAGCTCACTAGCTGGGGAAAATGTGCCTGAGAGTGAATGTAGCACAGAGGAGAAGAAAACCAAAAGACAGATCCCAAGAGAGGGTCAAAGAGCAAGAGACCAAAAACAGGTCCAAAGAATGGGATTTGAGCCTCTGGATCCAGCTTGACCTGAAACCAGAAGACCTGCTTATACACTTTTCTTCTATGTAAATCTTCCATTTTCTTTTTGGATTAAGCTAGTTTAAGCTGAAACTCAAAGTCTTAACTGATGGTCTACTTGCTGCAGGCAGAATGGGTCCCCCAACAGTGATGCCTGAGCTGTAGAGAGACTGCTATCATCAGCTATGAGCTCCTAAATGTATGAGATGATTCAGACTAATTCTGACCAGCAACAGATACAAAACAGTGAATCGTGACAGGGTTACTTATCACTTTTGGTGCTCTGAAAGTTTGCCAGAATAGGCATGCATCATTTTTGGCTCTGCCCATGCCCCTCCAGCAGCACTCAGCATGGCCATCAGTGAATGTGTTGATTTGCTGCTGATCCAGGGGCAGCATGGCCCTCTCCACCACTCAGCAGTCACCTGAGCACTCTCCTGCCCTCTCAGTCTTACTAGGGTCATCACTCATACTCAGTTTCCAAGTTAGAAGCCTTCTTCCTCCTCATCTTCTTTTTTAAAATAATTATTTTTATTTAACTTTATTTATTTGTTTATTTTAATTTGACCAGAGAGGGACAGAGAGAGAGAGAGAGAGAGAGAGAGAGAGAGAGAGAGAAAGTGAGAAAGCAAGCTGCCAGGTCCAGGACTCGAACCATTGTTGGTCACATGGGAGTCCAGCACCTTTAACTACCATGTCACCTGCCAGCCTCCCTATCTTCTTAATATGACTCCAACCTGTTACTTAGCCCACACCTGGACCTGTTCCAAAAGGAAGCCACATAACTTTGGATCTGACCTCTATCCTGGGTGGCCTCAGTTCCCTTACCTATGAAATAAGAATAAGGTAGTATCTGCAAACTGTGAGGTGTCCCCAAGGATTTGAATTTGAAGGGGCACAATGGTCCTCTGAATGCTCACCAAAGACATCAACCTATGAAAAGAAGCAGTGCAAAAACACAAGGTCACCTTCAAGAGGCTATGGCCCCAAATGCTTAGAAATCACTTACACATGTACATGAAGGTTGCACTCATCAGATAGGAGCCTGGTCAGCCAATAGGAACACAGGAAGTAGTATACATTGTCCCCAGGTATACATTGGCAGGTCCCTGGATGACCGGACCTAGTCCTCATTCCACCTGATGGTCTCTGTCTGTCGTGAAGAAGGACCCCCCAGAGCATGATGCCCCTGATTCTTCTAGCAATGCTCTAAAGCTTTAGCTTCTTGTGTTTGCTAATGAATGGGGAGAGGTGTGCTGGTCAATGTGCAAACAATTCTGCTCATAGTCCTTGTGAGCTGTGAGTCAGCATCTTGGAGCCTGTCAGGCTAGTCACTGAGGACTCTGTGTTACTATAATAATTTGCAAAGCTTGATCAGGCACTGACCCTGGGTTCTTAGGTTGGGCGTGTATCAGTGTGACCTATGGGCCTCCCTCCAGAAATTCTGATTGATGAAGTCGGAGGTGGGCCAGGCCCTTCTTTTATGCAACTCCCCAGTGGCTCTGGGGATACACAAGCAAGGCAGAGACATACTGCTCAGATGGACACTGTGACCACCTCTCTTCAGGATGCTTGTTGGCCTCCTTGTCTGCCTCCTTTGAACTCCATGCTGGCTGGGTGTTGCTGACTGGCTTTGGGGTTCACTTGAGTAATTTACACAGAGCACATTTTAATGCACTCAACACCAAACACTAGAGAAGGGAAAATGGCCTCTTTATTTACAAATTGTGAACAAAAAAAGGGAAACAGGCCTGGAAGAATTTGTTTCTCTTGTGAATCTTCCATCTCCAGAATCAAAGTTGGGTCTCATACCATCAGTGGCTTTGCTCCCAGGATGGGTGTGACTTAGGGTAGATGTGATTGTTATGCTCTTCAGTGGGCTAGAACTTGGCCTAAGATGCCCCCAATTGCAGTTCCTTAGTGTTTTGTTACTGGGGAGGCTGCGAGTTGGCTCTTGAAGTATTTATGAATGACTAGGGGTGAGCACAGAAGCAGTATCTCATTCCCATGCACTGGGGTGAGGGTGGATTCTCCTCTGCTCCCTCTCCAAAGACTTCAGAATCAGGAGTGGGTTTCACTCATGTGGCTCCATTTGCAAGTAGAGAAATGGAAGTCAGTTTGCTGCAGCCTTTGTTACTTTATGTATGGGAATTGCAGAAAGTAGAACATCTCTCTGGCTAGGCTCTGTTGACCCAGACAAAACCATGTCTACCCACGACACATTCTGAGCCGAAGTATAATCCCCATCGGAACTGTGGCCATCATTAACATGGCCTTGCCTCTATTGCTTTCTTCCTCTCTCAATCTCTGCTGTCCCCTCTATCTCACCCGCTCTTTTCAGGTAACCTCTCTTCCCACTTTGAAAATAGAAGATGTCATACGGGAACACCAATCTCCTGCTATTCAAATTCTAAATGTAAAGACACTGTTCACTATCTTGTCCTGGTCTCACAAGCTTCTTCCTGACCAATGCTGGTACCATCTTTTATTCTTTTTTTTTTTTTTCTTTTTTTGGAGAGGTTTTTGCTATAGGGCATGTGTGCTCGCCAGACAGACAGAGAGAGACAGAGAGACAGAAAGCGAGAAATCACCCCCCAGGGGGGATGGTCACGCCGCAATCCCTTCTCCTCCATTCTTCTCTCGGGATCTTGGGCACGCACGCACACGCGCCTGGCGTGAGTTTTAAGCCACGGGGTCCAGGACATGAACCGCGGTCAACTACATGGGAGTCCAGCGACATAGCCATTACGCTAACTGCTGGTCCCCATCTTTTATTCTTTAATCTATCACTTCCTCTTGTCTTAAAGGCCTCATTCTGTCCCCTAAATCATTCCCATCAGCATTTAAATATGTTTGCATCTTGTCTACATTCACAATGGGATTTTTCCTTCTACTTCCTCTGCACCTCAGCCCCAACTTCTGTCGTGTCACTCTTTTCCCCGTTCACTGTCAAACCAGCTGAAAGAATGGTCACACTGTCCTCCCTTCTGCCCCTCAATTTTTTTCAACAGAGCATCTTCCCCATACTTCTTCCAGGCTGTCCTGACCAAGTGACCTCCATGTTGCCAAATCCAAGGGTCACTTCTTAGTCCTCTCTTTACTCAAACTTATAGAAACATTTGCTATGTTCAAAAGTTCTCTACAAGAAAACCTCTTCCCTTGACTTTTATGACACTGAATTATCCTGATTTCCTTCTCTCTCTCCTTTCCTTTTCAGTCTAGGAATGTTTTCTTCTCCCCATTCCTTAATTCAGTGATTTCTGAACTTCAAAGTGCCTAAAAACCATCCAGGGTGTATGTCAAAATGTAGGTCAGATTTTCAGATCTCATACCCCATACATTTTGGTTTGTTGATTTTCATGCAGGCCAAGGGATCTGTATTTTACAAATCTTCTTGGTCTTCTGATACACATGGTCTTTGGGCTGTATTTTGAAGAATCTTTAATTAATGGCTTTAATTGTTGGTGGCCTTTGACTTGGGCTGAGAGATGAGTACCCTTATTAAAGGGCTTGAGGGAACTAGATAGACCCCTTTTGCCTTTTGCACTCATGATGATGCAGCAATAAGGCAGCTTCTTGGAAGTAGAAAGTAGCCATTGCCAGAATCTGCTGACACCTTAATCTTGGGCTTTCCAACCTCTAGAACTGCAAAGAATAATTGTTTCTGTTCTTATAAATTACCCAGTCTCAAGTATGTGTTATAGCAGTTTGAATGCTCTGAGATAGAAAATGATACTGAGAAGAAAGAGCACTGTTATAATAAATGCCTTAAAACATGGGAGCAGCTTTGGGACTGGGTAATTGGCAGAGGCTGTAAGAGTGTGGCGATGCATGCTAGCAAAAGTCTAGATTGCTCTGAATGGAGTGTTAAGGGCGATTCTGCTGAGGGCTCAGAAGAGAGCTATAGAGAGATCCTAAATCTTCTTAGAGATGATCTAAATGGTCATGAACAGAATGCTGGTAGAAATATGGATGGTAAGGGCAATTCTGATGAAGTCTCAGATGAAAATGAGCAACAGGCACTGAAAACTAGAGGCGAAGCTATCTTTGTTGCAAGGTAGCAAAGAAATCGACTGAATTGTGTCTATGACCTAGGACTTTGTGGAAGGCAGAACTTGAAAGCAATGAACTAGAATATTTGGTGAAAGAAGTCTTTAAGCAAAGTGTTGAAGCATGGCTTCTCTTGACTGCATATATTAAAATGTGAGAAGAGAGAAACAAATTAAAGATGGAATTTATAATCAAAGGGAAGTAGAACTTAAAGAATTGGAAAATTCTCAGTCTGTAAAAACTGAGAAAATGTGTTCAGGAGGTTAACACCTGAGGGTTATAAGGAGATTGGTATGGACAGAAGGAAGCCATATGCTATTCATCAGGACAATGGAAGGATGACCCTGAAAGCATTTTGGAGATCTTTGTTGTTGTCACTCACATCACAGACCTAGAGTTCCAGGGCCTTGATGGCATAACAGTTTCAAGAGAGAGGTCCAGGATGCCTGTGGGATTTGGGGGCCTTGCTTCCCAGGGCTGTTTCAAGTTTCCACTCCATTCATTCTTGTATAGTAATCCTCAACTACTTCAGCTGTGAAGTGGGCCTAGGTGTAGCTTGGGCTTCTGTTCCAGAGGGCACAGATAGTAAAGCTTGGTGGTAACAACCATGTGCCAACTCTCCAGAGTATAAGAGATATGAAGGCATAGATACTTCTACTTAGATTTCATCTATACTTAGAATGCATCAGAGAGTCTTAGGGCTCAGGCAGAAGACTGCTAACAGGGTGGGGCTGCCACATACAGCCTCCATGAGGACAATGCCTAGTGGAGCCATGGAGGTAGGGCTACACCCAAGACTCCAAACTAGTAGAGCCACCAGCCAGGAGAGCTGTAGGAATGTAACTCTGACACAGGAGAGCTGTTGCATGGGCTGTGCCCAGCAATGCATCCAGACAGGGCTACTAGGAGCCTTGGGGACCCAACCCCTGTTCCACTGTGTCCAGGAGGACTAATATGAAGTCAAAGATGATTGTTCTCAAGCCTCAGATTTAATATTGTTTGCCTTGTTGGGTTTTGGACTTATTTGTAACCTGTTATCACATTCTTTTTTCCCGTTGCCCTCTTTCAAAGTGGGAATGTATATTCTTAAAAATGTATGTTCTCTCTTTCTTTCTTCTCTGAGTGAGGCATCCCTAACAGGGTCCTCATGCCATAATCTAACCCCATTCTCAGCCACACATGATCAGGCAGTGGGCATTCACATGCCCAGTGTGTCCAAGAGGTCTCCCACTGAGAATCTGGATTGTATCATGTGGGTTAGCCTCACAGAGCATTGTAGTATCCTTGCTCCATTGCCCAGCCCTGGGAATGCCTGTTCTATGACTATCCCAACATTGTTTTTGTAAGCAAGTAACTTCATAATTTTTCTCTTGAGTGAGGCTTTACCTGAGCTTTCTGCCACCAAGCTTGCTTTTCCTCACCCTTTTCCTCACAGTGACTTAGGGACTTCTTTAGAGCTTTAGTCTGACTTTGTCACCCTTTACATTAAGTCCTGCAGTGGCATCCTGTTGCTTCTGTGTAGACTAACCCACACCTTAGCCCAGTTTACAAAGCCTTTCATGGCTCCTCTCCTGTCTCTCAGTGCTCACCTTCCAGCAGGATCAGGCAGCTATGTCTCCAGCCTGGCTCAGCCTCAGGGCTGGGCAGAAAATTGAAAAGATCATGACACAGTTTAGTACATTTCTGCCCTTGAGATAAAATACAAGGGGTCAGATTTTTAAATCAGATACATAAAAATCACAGATCTTACCCAGTATGAAGCTCTACTAAAAATTGCAAAGGTACAAATAACTGCGAGGCAGATGGAAAGTGTGAAGTCTGGAACTGCTAATGCAGTTTCCTAGGACTTTCTTACCACATAAGGCTGTGCCCTAACCCAGATTTATCACAAGGGGTCTCTAAATGATACATGCAAGGCAAAAAAGGGAGCTCTTTGGTCATGAACCATCTCATTTTATTCTCTGATAGTTGCATAGTGTGTACGACATTTTCCTGGGAGCCAACCCCCATAAATCTGTAGATTCTAGGTTTGTTTACCATAGGCAGTCCTAAGCAGATAGGGCACATCTTGCTAAAAGCATTCCATAGATAAGAACTCTTCTGCTCGCCAACATCATTAGTGTGTTTGCCAGGGACTCTGTCACTAGCAGGATTAGAGAAGATTCGATGGGGTCATCTTTCTGTCTTGTCCAGGGCATTCCTTTCTAAAGGTAGAGAATGGATTGCAGGCCTGCTGCTAACCCTTTCCTTTCCAACCTGCTCTGCCACCTCTTCATGTTGGTGTTTTCTGGAGCTCCACCTTTGGCCTTCTTTCTTTTTACTCCACACGTGCCCTCAGAGGACCTCCATCTTCATTCCCACAGCTTCCTTTTTCTAGACAGCCTCCCAACTCTATCTTTCACCCTCAGATCTCTGACCAACATATCCTGCTGCTCATTACTGCTGTGATGTCCTCAGGTCCTCAAACATACCCATCGCTGACCCCCTTAATCTCCCTGGGCCCATTTGTCCCCATCTGGCCCCCTCCTAGGTCAAGGACATCCACACCCACCTGGTCACCTAGAAACCTTGAATCATCCTGGTCCTGCTTGCTAGCTCTTTGTCCCAAGCTAAGTCAGAGAGGATAACCTCTCTGATGCTCAGTTTCCACGTATGTAAAATGGAATAATAATAATATCTGCTTTATAAAGCTGTTGTGCTCAAAATCATCTGTAAGCTTCTTTGATTTCTCTCCTCTGCTGTTCTCCATGGCTACTCCCTACTGCATGTTACAGTTTCTATCTTCTTAAGAGTCCCCCTTTCATTTTCACCATCCTCTCTTCATCTCCATCTTCACCCATAACAACAGCCTTGGAACTTGACTTTGTGGTTCCTTCTGTGTGGCTTCTGATCTCCCTTTTTCTCTCTAGCCAGAAAAATCCTTTCCTGTCACAGTTCTTATTGTGTCATTGCCTTTGAATGTCCTACACTGCTCTTGGGAGAAAGTCCAAGCTCCTTAAGGTGGCTTAGGAGGCTGGGCACGATCTGGCTGCTACCTGTCCCCTTACAACTCCCCACCTCAAATGCTGACCTCTGGGTGCACTGTTCTTTCAGCTGCTCTGACTGTCAGGATTGGTAGATGCCCTCCTCACTGCCTGGGATACTCCCCTCCCTGTGCTTTAACCCTTTGACTCTCCTTTGTCTCTGCCATGCTTTGCATTCCCCCCCAGCAGAGCACCTGCATAGGCCCTGGCAAGGTGTCCTCTGGACCCTGGTGGGACTGTGAGCATCAGAAGGCCAGGGCCAGGGCTGCTGGCTCCTGGTCATGACCCAAGCATTTAGAACATGGCTTAGCATGAGTAAGACCCCAACATGATATGAGCAGAGTTGTTAAATGGGCAGGCTGGGTGGAAGAGTGTAGGTGTGAGAGAGAGTCTTTCTGCAGGCATTGGGAGGAATTCTGCACCACCACCACTACCCCCATGCCTAGCCCAAACTGGCCTTCCCAAGAGTTTCTGAGAAACAAGACAGAAAGTGACTGGCCCCAAGGGTTATGGCTAACACCTGCTGTAGTATTAGCAGACCGAGGTGAAACCTGTTTCATGAATCTGGGACTTCTGGTCGAATGGAATTGCAATGTACAGCATAAAGGGGGGAGTTGTTGTGTTAGGGTGATTGTAGGACTGGGAAGGCCCAGTGAGTCCCCCGTGGACACTGCAGATCAGGTCCTTTGAAACAGATCTATGACTTTGCAGTTAGCATGGAGACCAAGTTCCCCTTCTGCCCTCTCCTCAGCTATCACAGTCTCTGCAGGGTTGGGATACAGCATTCATATGACTTTTGGCGTGGTGTGGCATAGGTAGGTTTTCACAAGGTTTCTTTGCTCTGACATTGTCTTGTTCTTTGCATGAGACAGGTTTCACCTAGGTCTGCTAATACTACAGCAGATGATAGCCATAATCCTTGGTGCCAGTCACTTTCTGTCTTGTTTCAGAGCCTCTTGGGAAGGCCAGTTTGCGCTAGGCATGGGGGGTGCAGGATTCCTCCCAATACCTGCAGAAACTGCTGGTCACCAGTAAGTAGTTTATAGTGAGGAGGCTGCAGTACTCACTGGGGAGCGGTGGGGGTGAAGTCCCCTTCCCTTTCTCAAATCTGCCCTCTACCACCATCCCCAAATAAAAGTACCACTTGGGATCATAATTATGTTTGATTAGTTCTATATTGAAGGACCCTAGGGAAGGAGGGGGCAAGGTGGGGTGGAGTCAGGTCACAGACAATGGCCATATCTCATCCCAGCAGGATGGAGTCAAGAAGCAGGTCTGATTTCCCTCACCACAGCTAGTTAAGTACACACTGAGGGAGTGTTTGTGTGTTGGGAGCCACTCATAGGAGTTACTGGAAGGGCAGTGGGCTTAGAGCTTGGGGGCTCATGCTCTGGTTTAGGCATCTATCCCCTTGATCTGCAGCAAGGGTGAGACCTACCTAAGCCATGTGGCCAAGCAGATGCTCCCCACACCTTCAGAGGGGCTCCCAAGTCATTCCTCCTTGAAGAGTAATGAACCTTCTCATCTACTCCTGCATGTTGTGAATTCTGTTGTCACCTACTGACTGTTAGTGGCTTTCCTCTCTTCTCATTTTCTGCTGGCTCTGCAGTCTGTTCTGAGGAGGGGTGAGGCAGGAGAGTATCAGGGACAAGGGAATGAGGGGCTCACACTGTAGGCTAGAGCTGATTTCTTCTAAACCATCAGCAATCAAGTCTGCTGCACCACCGTGTGAGAATTAATTCCTTCTCAAGCTCCCCTTCAGATAGGTGAGAAATTTGTGTGCCTCCTATTAACATAATTGTGACCCCATTTCTTGTGAAGTGACAGCCTTGGTCTGATTATGCTCAGGGAGTATCCCACCTCACTGCCCTGGGCGATGTGATGAAAGCCTCCTCACATTAACTGACAAATGAACGGTCCCATGTCCACTCTTCTCTGTAACCTACAGACAGTGGCCACGTTTCATCCCAGCAAGATGGGGTCAAGAAGAGTTCTGATTTCCCTCACCACGGCTAGTTAAGTACACACTCAGTGGATTGAAAACGTGTGTGTGTGTGTGTGTGTATGTTTGTGTTGGGCACTACTCACAGGAGTAGCTGGAAGGGCAGTGGGCTTGGAGTTGGCGGGCTTACGCCTGATGATGTGCCATTTGCTTGCTGTGCTTTAGGGACCACGTTCTTTCCTCTGGCCCATTAGACTTGGTCCTTGATGATTCTAGGTGGTCACTGAGTACAGGCTCGGAACCTATAAACTGGGTTCCCATTTTCAGTGTTGGAAGGCTAGAAAGTTCTCTAGAAGACTAACTGTTCAGTTTGGCTCTGGGACCAAAAAGACAAAGAAGACAGTTTCATAGAGAATTTAACAAAAGTTTAATATCAGAGGGCAACTTACAAAACAGGAGGAAGGAGGATCAGGGAGACAAATGACCCTGCCCCCTCCCACAGTGAGCTGGGGGAGGCAAAATAGGGGCAAAATTGGGGGGAAGAAAGCCACTTCTGTGAGACGTGACTGTCCTATCACTAGGTCAGGAGGGCAAGTCACCTGGAAGACAGACATGCCTGATCTAAGGTCAAAGGTTGTTAGTCTTTCTATTAGTAAAGGCCAGTTGCTCAAGCTATTCTCTTGGTTAAAGGGTCTGCATGACTGCCCTAGATAAGAATTTAACTCAGGTCCCATAGAGGTTTTTTTTAGAGTGCAAGGGAAGAGTGGAATGGCACAAGATGGAGTTAGTTTGGTTCATTCACACAATGTTAAGAAACCAGCTGGTTGGATAAAGGCTCAACCTCTGTCCCCACCAAGCTACAGCACTGCTGGGGCACAGCAGTGAGCTGAACTCAAAGCCTAGCCTTGCCTCCTGGGAGGTGTGAGAGGGAGTCTGGGACCAGGGATGGGACAGTGTGTCTTCCTTTGCTCCGTCGTGCCTCCTGTGACCATGCAGCACGAGAGAAGAGAAAGAAGCCTATAGTCAGTGGGAGCTCTATGTGCATCCTCCCTGGCTAAATACACACTCAGCGGATTTAAAACTAACTAACTTGAGCATGACCTGCACAAATGGAGCAGCCTCACTCCTGGGATGTAGCCCTGAGCCCTGCCTGCCCTGTCCTGCTGGGTGAGATGAAGCTACTCTTTGTGAGAGGCTGAACAGAAGTGGTTTCATAGGATGGCACTATGTGGAATGGCAAACAGTTGCCACTTGGAGAAGGGAAGAAGGTCATTCCAGGGCAGAGAATGGCTCGTGTCAGGGCATGGATGCACAGAAGCTCAGTGAACAGGCAAGCCTGAGTGATGGACGCCATGAAGGAGAATGTTCCTTGCAAGATGATGTTTCTGTGCAGACACCTGGAGACCAGGGATATCAACAGGAGGGAGGGACCTTGTGGAAATACGGCAGCACACTAGCACTGCTGAATGACATCCAGTGCCCACAACCCTTCTCCACTCACCAGGTCTGTGGGCACTCTTGGGGAATTGCTTTTCCCACTATGCCCGCCCCCCCCCCCCCAAATGCTATGTTAGTCCCTGTGTGGGGTCCAGCCCTACTGGTTCTTGAGGTGGGCCAAGGGTCTCTGCAGCCAGTCCATATCTGGTTAGGCAGGAACACATGGCAGTATAGGTGATAAGGGCAGGACAGGCAGAGACCAGGCAGAGAGGCCAGACTCAGAGTGTGGGATCAGGGCAGGGATGGTACAGGGGTCTTTGGATGCAAGGTGACTGTTGAACGTGATTCTAGAGCCTCGAGGTTTATAATAGGATTCTAAAGATTCATAAGACTGTGAGCTTATTCACAGGTGAGGGGAGAAGATAATTCCAGGCAGAGAGCACAGCATGTGGAAAGGTGAAAATGGCAGGATGTGTATGTATGTGTGTGTGTATGCGCGTGTGTGTACGTGCATGGAGGTTCCTGGGGAGTGACATGAAGGAGGGCAGGAGGTGGGAACAGAAGGGGCAGCATGGACAATGAAGGCCAGGCTGAGGAGGCCTTGAATTTCCCTGGCCACGGCGGGAGGCCACTGAAGGGTTTAGGCAGGAATGATGTGGTCAGATCTTTTTCAGAAAAAAAATATCCTGGAAGCAGCGTAAAAAACAGATTAGGGGCGAGGCCAGAGGAAGGAATTCTTGTTAGGGGCTGCCGAAAGAAGTTCAAAGGTGGAATGACAAGAGCCATCCAATCTGTGACAATGTAGACGAGGACAGAAGACAGGTAGAACGGCCAGGACCTGGGATCCATGGACTGGTGTGCAAGAAGAGGGCCTCGGGGGACATGTAAGACTACCCTAGGGTATCCAGCCTTCTAGAGGAGTGGGAGGGGGCACACAGTGTCATTAACAAGGGTAGGCTCCCCCTCCTCTGAAGGAAACCTCAACCCTGGGCTGGGGAAGGGATGCCTTATGAGGTGAAGTTGTGTAATGGATGTTTTGTGCCTGCGCTGGCCCTGACTCAGGTTCACTCAGTAAAGGCTAGTTCCTGGGCTCCTTCCCCTTTCCCTTTTCTTGTGTGTTTCTCTTCTCTTCTTCCCTGGTCTACTTTTCCAATCTCCTTGCATTCCCTTTAGCAGCTGGGGAAGAGGATCTATGGTATAGTGTCTAATACAGGCAGAGGTTATCGGTCTGAGATTCTGATTAAGTGTCTCCCTGGGTCTCCCATGTGGAGAGAAGCCAGACAAGAGCTTTAGCTAAAAACAATCTCAGCACTTCCCTCGAACAGCCGATGGTCTACAGATTCCTGTCAGACTCTCCAGAGCATGCACCCACAACCCTGGCCCAGTATCTCTTCCCCAAGAGGGGTTGATCAGTCTGCCCTGCGTGTTTGACTCCAAATATGTGAGACCCCTGTGCCCTACATCTGTGATAGGCAGCAAAACCAGGGGCTGCACTCAACCTGGCAGCCCCTGGCTTCAGGAGCCGATTGCAGCTTTGAGAGGCTGCATCTTATCTACCTGCTTTGCCAGCACCCTGACTACTTTTGTGAGCCCTGGGCTGGGGTGGTGCCCTCTCTCCCCAGAGAGGGCACTGGCCCAGGTGACCTTTCTCTGACCACCCAATTCTGTGCGGGGCTCTGGGCTCAGCACTGGAGACACACCATGGACTGGACGGAGACTCAGGGACCTCAGGCATTTCTTTGGCATTTGATTACTAGTGCTCCTGGGAGGGGCCGTTGGCCTGACTCACTGGAGGGGACAGGTTAGAAAAAGGTGCTACCTCTCGCTGCTAATTTCTAGGCTGCTCCAACAGCCCCTGTCTGACTTTCATCTCTCTTGTCACCCGTGTAACAAATTCTCTACAGTAAACTCCCTCTGTTCAAAGTACTGGGTGGTCTTGTCTTTCTGACTGATGCTGACTCACAGGTGTTTGATGAGGGTGGAACACGGGTAGCTTTGGGGAACTAAATGGAAGGTGAACGGGTATAGGCAGACTTCCCAAAGGTGGCCATACGCTGATTTCTGGAACCCTTGATTATGTGACCTTACATGGCACAAGGGACTTTGCAGATGTGATTCAGTTAGGAACCTTGGCACAATGGCACATGGTGATAAAACACTCTGGGAGGCTGACCCACATGGGAGAATCCTGGGTTCCTGCCCAGAGAGCTCCCTGATCTCTCCAGGTGCATGTGTGCCTGAGATCTGGGGCTGGCTGAAGCTGGGGGGTGGGTTGTAGCATGAAGACCCTCTTGGGGATGCCTCTAAATTCTCTCCCTTTGTGTCTCTCTTGCTCGTGAAAGAAAGGAAGAAATAAAATTTTAAAAAAGAGTCTTGAGATGGGAAGATTATCCTGGATTATCTGGTGGGCCTGATGTAATCCCAAGTGTCCTCTAAGAGGGAGCAGAGCAGGGTTGGGCAGGGTGGTAATGTGACAGTGGAAGCATGGGTTGGAGGGGTGCACTTGCTGGCTGGAAGATGGAGGAAGGGCTGTGAGCCAGGGGATGCGGGAGATGGTGAATAGGCAACAGAGCAGGTTCTCCCTTGGAGTCTCTAGAATGTAACCCTGCCGACATGTTGGTTTTAGTTCAGGAAACCCATTCAGACTTTGGAACTCCAGAACCGGAAGACAATAGACTTGTGTTTAGCCACTAAGTCTGAAGTGCTTTGTTCCTGCAGCAATAGGAAGCAAATGCAGGGGCCGTGTTTCAAGATGCTGTCAATCATGCCAAGGAGTTTTGCTTTTATTCAGTAGGGCTAAGGCTTATCACTGCTTAGGAGTCTGTGCATGGAGAGTGCTTCAGCTCAGATTGCTTGGTTTTGAATAGCTGTCCTGCCAATAACCAGCTCTGCTATTTGAGGCAAGTGTTGCAATCCCCGAAAGCTGTAGTATTTCCTCCTCTATTGGAGAGGGAATGATGGTTCTCGGTGTCAGGACCTTTAATGAGATGATGCTTGTAAGGTGTTAGGCTAGTGTCAACCAGGAATGTGATTCTTATTCTTATTCACTTGGCAACCTTGAGTGAGACAATGTCTCTCTTAGAGCCTTGAACCCCATATTTGTCAAGAGGAGGTAGTAACAACACCCCCTCCCAGCCCCCATAACCTGTAGGAATAGGTGGATTTTATAATACAATGGATTGATAAAGCACTGGAGAGGGACATTGGCCCTGTGTTCTCCTACCAGCCTGCCATGGAGCTATCTGCCCACCCAGGCAGGAGCAGGTGCCTGTTCACTCTGCCCCTCAGTCTCTCCTGCCCCCACTCTGCAGCCATGCTGGCGTCCCTGGGCCCCTGAAGGGCTGTCCTCATTTCTGCTCTCCTGCACTGTGTTCTAGGCATCTGCTACTTGAGTTACAAATTCCTTGAAATGCTACACCTTCCCTGCCCACCCAGACCGACCTCCCCAGACCCAGCTGCCAGGTATCGATTTCCCCTTTAAATATTACTGCAGCCCAGGAGCATGTATGGATTAATCGACGAGGCTAGGCTTGTACCTGCACACTTCATTAACAGCTGCTACTAATTAGTGGAGTAGTCATTAAGAGACCTACTGGGGTTTTGAGGATAATAGTTTTATTTTTTTCCATGACTTCTAAATATACAATAAATTGGGAGAGTGAAACACCATGGTCCCAGGTTGGGATGGAAGCTATGGGGTGACCTGTGCCGAGGTCCTGCCCAGGGAACACAACAGAATCTAGGAAATTACCTGGTGGGGCCAGGGCTCAGAGGGCCTTAAAGTCACCTGGCCCATCATATGTGGCTGCTATGGCTGGGACAAGGGCAGGCCTCATTGTCAAGGTCACACAGGGACAGGCAAGCAGAGCTGGGATGAGCACCTAGGACTGCTGGCTTTGCTGCAGCTCAGGGTTCTGCTTGCTAAGTGGGTACTCCGCTTCACACATGGATAGCCCAGCAGGGAGGTCTGCCCAGGTACATGGCTGCCCACATGTTCCCTACCTGCCCTAGTCCTCCTTACTCTGCACAAGATGTTGCCACCCTTTCTTTCCCATTTCTGAACACCCTCCTACCGCCTCCACCTCACTGTACCCTATTTCTCCTGGTGGGAGTCCAGCATACCTTGCTCCTGGAACCCCTTCTCTGTCTTTAGCCTGTATCTTAATGGGTGGGACTCAGCATCTGGCCTGCGGAGACCCCTTGGGTTATGCATGCTGATAGAGACACACAGGATGTGGCAGTTGGACAGTTTACTGGCCCTCTTGGAGCTACATCCTTTGGTTCACGGTGAGGCTTGAATGGGCTAAGGTGTATGGCCAGTCAAGTTCAGCACAGGTACAGAGTGAGTGAGACCTCAGTGGGCAGCAGCCTGTCACACCTGTGCTCGGTGGACAGGTGCCTCTTTGGCCAGATCATTCTGCTTTTCTGGGCAGACTCAAATCATTTCTGGAGCACACACTGAGAGAGCTTATGGCACAGGGATAGAGCCTTGATTTAGTATTTCTTTCTTGCTTTAGAGAGAATGATAATGATAATTCTACTCACTAACCTTTTCTGAAAGCTTACTAGGTGTCAGGAGGTGCTGTCCAAAGGGCTTTACATGTATTTGTACATTTTATCCTCTTGACCACCCTGTGAGGCAGGTGTTTTATTATTATTTCTGTTTCACAACAGTGGAAGTGCATGTACCCACCCATGCTACACAGCGTGCAGTGGGTGGAGTTGAACCCAGCATTCTAAGCCCAGAGTCTAAGCCCTCAGCCTTGGAACTGCTGGCCCCTTAGAGAGGTCCATTTCCTGGTTAAGGGAAACTCCCTCACCAGTGCCTACACATGGGCAGCAGCCATGCTGGTGCCACATGTCTGCATCCCCCTGACCTCTGCTGATTGATTGGGTGGGGCAGGGGAGGAGAGATTTGAAACAAAGGCTGCCCATGCTGTATGATTTTGGTAGTCTGGCTTAAAGCCCAAACTGGGCCAATCTGATTTCCATCTGGTGATGGAAAGATGAGGAAGAGGCTGAGCCTGGTTGGAGGTGAGCTGGTGAGCTTGACTTGGGCTGGAGATCCATCATGGTCACCAGCTATGAATGACTGCTCAGAAGAGAGGAAAGAAAAGTACATGGGTGCAATGAGGGAGACTCTTGGCCCCAGAAGGGTACTCTGTCTTTCAGTGCTGGTTCCCATGCAGCCTGGCTGCTCCTGGCCTTCTGTTTGAGGACCTGCTCTCTTGTTGAACTTGCAACCTCTCTCTTCCTTGCAAACAAAAGAACTAATGTGACCAATTCTCCTCTCATCTCTATAGGGTTCCACCAATGTGGGGTGAGGCTCTGTGCCATTTGTTGATCAAGTATGCCTTCTGCACAAGAATGAAATCTTTAAATAAGACAACTGGGATCTGGAGGTGGAGTACCTTGGAGACAGTGCTCAGTTGGACATAAACTTCTGTACTACTCAAGGTAAGGATAGGTTGCTCTACCACAAAAATGTGGTGGTTTACAGAGGATTGAAGTTTCTTTCTTTCTCACCTCACAGTTCTAAGGTGAATGGTTCAGGTTGGCAAGAGTGCTGGATCTCAGAGTCATTCAGGGTCTGGGATCTTCCAAGTCATTGCCCTGTCACCCTGAGAGGCTTGCTGTGGTCTCAGTGTTAGACGGGAAGCTGCCATCTCTGGCTCAGCTGAAGGCAGAAGAGCCTGGAGGTCAGGCCTGATATCCTACATTACTTCCACTCTGCTTCTACTGGTGAGAACAACCCATGACCCAACTGGCTGCAAATGAGGCTGGGAAATGTAGTCTTGATCTGGAGTTAGCAAATATTTTCTATAATGGACAAGAGAGGAAATAATTTTAGCATTGCAGGCCATATGCTCTCTGCCACAGTACTCAGCTCTGTTCTTAAAGCTTGAAAGAAGCCATGGACAATATACAAATGAATGGTGTGGCTGTGTTCCAATACAACTTTATCCATGGATACCTAAATTTTGATTTAATATAATTTGCAAGTGCCATTAATAGTATTCTTTTAATTTTTTTCAACCATTCAAAAAATGTAAAAGTATTTCTTAGCTCATGGCCATTCAAAAATAGGTAGGAGTTTGGGAACCAGTAGTTAGTAACGGCTATGTCCCTGGACTCCCATGTAGTCGACCGCGGTTTGCGTCCTGGTGCATGTGCGTGTGTGCCCAAGATCCCGAGAGGAGAATGGAGGAGAAGGGATTGTGGCGTGGCCATCTCCCCTGGGGGGTGATTTATCGCTTTCTGTCTCTATGTCTCTGTCTGTCTGGTGAGCGCACGTGCCCTATAGTGAAAAAAACTCTAAAAAAAAAAAAATTAGGTAGGAGTCTGAATCTGGACTTTGGTCATACTTTTCAGAATCCTGACTCCGGTCTGGAGGTTAACTTTGGGCCTGGCTACATTGTGTTAGGGGGAGAGTGAATTCTAGTGGAGAGTGAGTGATCTCTGCATAACATCCACTGTTGGGTTTGCTAAGAGATAGGTGTGCTAGAAGGAGCACACCTAGCTGTAAAGAGAGAAGCATACTGACTGGGTGGAACAGCCACACTCCTCTTCCCAAATTTGCCAAGAGTGGCCAGGAAGAAGTCATACTTGGAGCCAGCTGGAATGGTTCTGGTATCAGACAGGTGTAGAGTCAGTGATAGCTCACCTCCTAAAGGCCTTCTGTGATGCCAAAGAAGGAGCAGGCAGGTGCCTTCTCAGTGCTAGAGGCCTTCTTTGGTGAGGACTTTAGTGGCAAGGGACAACAGATGAGCAGAAGTGCCCTGCAGGGCAGTTTCCAGCCCCCACTGAGGGCCGCCAATCACTTACAGCAGAATTCTCCTATCCCTGCTGCTGGGGCTCACAAAACCTATGCAGAAGGTGGTTCTGAATTGGACAATGATGTTTTTAGAAACTAGAAAGTGACAGCTATAAATATGGAATGTGACCAGGACAATTGTCAGAGGGGATAAAGATACTGTTATTTGACAAGTTTGTTTTCTTCTGTCCTTCTCTCCTCCCCTCAGCTACCACTTGTGGGAGTGGGGGTTTGCAGAGCCAAGCTGATATCACTTATTGAGAAAAATAGAAGCATTCCGTGTTTGTACATCACTGAGTTATACTGTCAATCAAATAACTACATGTATTTTTAGCATCATCTGCTGGTTATTCTTTCTGTGTCTCAGGATAATCAGATCCAAATTCAGAAAAATTCACCTAAGGATGTTAGACTTGGAGTTGGACCAGCCTGGACTTGAGTTCTGGTTCTGTCAGAACCTGTGTGACTTTCATAAGCCCTTTGACCCCTCTAGGCCTCAGTTCCTTCCTGTCAAATGGGGGAGGAGAAAGTCTATTGTGCAGGTTTGGGGGGCATTTTAGAACATTGTACAAATGCATTGGATGGCTTCTGGCTCGCTGTCTGGGCCTCCATCTCCTCATTCTAAAATGGAAGACTTGCATTACTTGGTCCCTTCCTGGTGTGCTCAGTAATTACATCATTGACACTGAGTCTCTGACATTTGAGAAGGAGGAAGCTAGTCTTTGAGGTTCTTCCTTCTGAAGGGAGGTTGTGGACAGAAAGGAATCAATGGCTATAATAAGAACATTCTGCTCCCTCAAACCCCCATCCAAGCCCGCCTCCTCTAGGACTCCTTCCTAAATTCCTCCAGACACATGGACCTATGTGCTTGAACTTGACCTCCACCCCAGCCTTTTTTCTCCACTTGTTAGTCTGCCTATGAGCTTTGCTAGAGGCAGTCTCCTTAGAGCCACTTGGGTAACCCTGACCCTAACCCTAACCCCACCCCAAGCTTTGTGAGTGGGTATGACACACACACACACACACACACACACACACACACACACATCATAGCTCTGCTGGTGACACAGACCACACTTAACAGGTTTTAACCCTCCCCAATCCTCAGGTCCCAATATTCACCTGAAAGTGACTTTGCTTACACAGTCCATTCAGATGCATTCAGTTATCTAACATGGGTCCTGGGCAAAACAAGCCCTGCTGTGTAGCCCCATTCTCCACTCCCTTACCATTGACTGGAATGTTCTATTGTGAGGCCAGCCTCGCAGGACCCACCCATCTCACAACCTCATCTGGTGAAGGGGACCCAGATCACTCAGATCTCCCAGCCAGCAGCCTCTGTTGGTAGCCATGTCGTCTTGGGCCCAGGGGGCCAACAGCAACCAGCTGGTTCACAAGTGGTACAGACATTCTGTGGGCCTCATGACCACCGCTGGAGTTGTGGAAGCAGGAGAGGCACCATCTCAGGTGCAGCTCGGTCCTCTCCTTCCATCTCCATACCAACAGTGTGCCAGTGTTCATCCTGGGTCAGCGACCCTCCTGGTACCATGTGAGGATGTGAACCTGCCAGTGGAATGTTGCCACTAAATTAAAGATGCTTGTCCTTGTTGTCATTAAACATCTAAACCCCTAGGAAGTGTGAGGCACTTAGAGTCAATGCTATCATTTGAGTCACCGTAAATTCATTCATATTCCCATTCATTCAGCATATGTGGTCTGCCCACCAGTTGCTGTGAACATAGGGGTGCACAAGACAGAAACAGTTTTTGGTATGGGAAAGCTTATATCCTGGGGCAACTAAATAGACAATTGCAAAAGTATTTGATTTGATACCTTCAGATCGGGCTGTGGAGACCAGGTGACCAGACAATGGTGGGGTTGGGTGGTGTGGCACAGGGAACATCACCTGGAATACTCTGGACACGGGGACCATGGTATGAAGGAAGGTAGGTGGGAGAAGCTTGGAAGGGCTAGGAGCTGAGAGGAGACCCCTGTGTCTGGACAACAGAGTGTGGAGAAGGCCAATGTGGTGTTCCAGGGGGTAGGCATAGGCTAGACTCCAGGTTCCTAGACATGCATGGCAAGTATTGATATTTGGACTTTAGCCTGAGGGCAAGGGAAGTCCTGCAGCTTTTCAGGCAGCTGTACATGGAATGGTTTTCATGTTAGAAAGATTCTTCTGGCTGCTTTATGCACTGATGGCAGGAGGAAGGTGAGAGAGGTGACTGCTATGTCACCGACTAAGGCATACAGCTGGCTGGAACAGATAGTACAGTGTGTGATGAGTAGAAGATGGGTTCAAGAACCTTAAGGAGGAAGGTTCTTGGACGTGGAAGAAAGGGGGCATCCAGACCATTCCTAGGTCTTCATTTTGAGCACTGTATAGATGGTGGTATCTTAATTGATATTGGGAACACAGATGGGAAAACAGACTTTGGGAGGAAGATGATTCCCTGGGAGATGCCCAAGTGGATCTGGCATTTGGGAGAGAAGGCTGAGGTAGGAAGTGATGAAAGTCAGAAGTCCTTGGCATAGAGATGGAGATTGTCTCCCTGGAGGGGTCAGAGCCCTGAGTGAGAGAGCATAGAGAGCCCAAGATGGAGCCCTGGGAGCTTCTCTCAATGCTCCATGGATCCTACATACAGAGAAGAGCAGTCCTCAAATGTATACCAATTATGTGCCAATTATCTGACTCTCCCCTGGTCAACCAGAGGAAAAACAAAGACAAAGATAAGAGTGCAGAAGAAAGGTGGAAGGATTAGGCAGTTCTGGCACCTCCTCTTCTTATCCCAGCCTCAGGGCCTTTGCAACTGATGAACAGATTCCTGAACTGCCCACTTCCTGGGTGTTAGCTCTGCTGGCTCCTCATTCTTCAGGTCTTACTTCAGATGTTGCCTCCTCTGAGGGGCCTCCGCCATCTCACCATCCCAACCATAGCACCTGATTTGATTTTTGTTCCCTTGGCACTCTCTGAAGTCCTTGGTCATTCCTTTGTGGGTCTTCTTCCTGTTTCCCTTGGCCAGAGTGGAAGACCCCTGTGGGCAGGGACCCTATCTGTGGATTGCTCACCGCTGCTTCTCCAGTGTTGTCCTGGGCTAGCATTATCTTCTCCTCCCAATCATCTCTTCTCCAGGATGCAGTAGCAGCAAGGCCTGTGTGTGGGCGCAAGCTGTTGCCATCCCCTTGGGTCTGCCCCAGCCTTCTCTGACCTCTCCAGCAGCCGGTCTTGCTTGGGTGCCTTCTCCCTTCTCCCTCTACCTTTCCAATGTATCATCTACTTTGCAGCCAGGAGCATCTATCATAAATGAAAATCTCTCCCTGTGGCTCCCTTGACTAGAAACTGTTCAAATGGAATCAGAGAAGAGCTCCCAATGCCATATTACGCTTTAAGAGGCCTCTTACAGTCTAGCCCCTACCTGCTTTGCCAGTTTTCTCAACTACTTCACCTTTTATTTTTCTTTTAAGTTTATTACTCTATTTCTTCTGAGAGAGAAAGAGAGAGGGAGAGACAGAGAGAGACTCTCCTCATACAGTTTGTCCCATCTTCAGCCAGCCCCGGATTATGGACACACACATATGCTACTCGGGGGGGTCTCCAGAAAGGAACCCAGAACCTTCCCTTGTGGGTCAGCCTCATGGAGCATGGCACTTTACTGCAGTGCCACCATCTAGCCCCCAGGCCCTTCCCTCTGTATCAGGGAGAAAGGGCTCCCAGCATTTTTAATATGCTATTTCTCTCCCACCCCAGTGCCTTTGCCAGGCCCATTGCTCTGCCTGTCCTAGGGACCTTACAGATACCTATTGAATGAGTGAGTGGCAAGCCATGACAACAAAGGAAGAAAGCGTACTCACCAGGCCAGATTTTCCTCCTGTTTCTCTCCTCTCAGGGAAGCCTGGCCAAGCGTCTTGCATTCTCAATGCATCTCTCTCGTCTCTCTTGTCAGCCTCAAATGTTTTCTCTTGTCCTAGCATTTGAAGCCTGAGCCTCAGCCCAGTACCTTGAGCAGCCTCCAGGGCCCCAGCTATCCCAGGCAGCCTTAATTAATTGTAAAATTGATTAAGCAGCCCCCTTTGTTAGGCTGGGCTGGTGTTTATTTGTATTTTCATATTATTATCCTTTTATACTTCTCTGGGCGCCTTCAGCTCTCTGCTGACACCTTTTATTGGGGAAATGTTAATTTAAAAATCATCTATAATGCAGGTGTCACAAATCAAAGCTGTTCGGTAATGAGTTGCTCTTATGTCGTATAAAAACAATTAATTAAAACCCTTTCTGAGAGAGCCGTGCCGGCAGATTTATGTTTCCCTGTGTCTCCCCCTCGACCTTCCATTCTAAGGACCCTCATGCACTCAGCTGGCTTCTTGAGGGGGATGGTTTCCTCCCATCTCTGCCCAGGAAAGAGAATCCCAGCCCAGCAGAGTCTCCAGCAGAGGGTCTGGTACTCCTTGCATTGCAGGGCACAGAGAGGGCATCTGCTATGGTCACACAGCAAGTGAGTGGCTGCTCCAGCCTCAGCACAGCCTCCCTGCCCAGATCCTGTCCCAGCCTCCCTGCCGCTGTCCTTCCCCATGAGGCTGGATGACCTGTGGATGCTGTTCCACCAGTGCTGGCCAAGTCGATTCCACTCGTGCTCTGCTGATGGACAGGGTGCTTCACAAGTGCTTTCCCATCTTTGCTAATTAGTTCAGCGTTCAGGAATATAATCCAGGGGCTCTGGGTTTTGATCTTGCTACTGCTCCTGATCCATTGTGTAGCCTTGGGTAAGTCGCTTCTCCTTAATTGTGTCTCAGCTTCTCTCTCCTCACAATGGGCATGTTGATTGGGACCAGCAGTTAGTGTAATGGCTATGTGGCTGGACTCCCATGTAGTCGACCGTGGTTCGAGTCCCGGACCCGGTGGCTTAAACTCATGCCAGGCGTGTGTGCGTATGTGCCCAAGATCCCGAGAGGAGAATGGAGGAGAAGGGATTGTGGAGTGGCCATCCCCCCTGGGGGGTGATTTCTCGCCTTCTCTCTCTCTCCCTGTCTCTGTCTCTCTGGTGAGCCCACACGCCCTGTAGCAAAAGGTAAAAAAAAAAAAAAAGAGCATGTTGATTGAGAACAGGAGTTGCAAATTCAAATACTGACAGGTGCCATTAATGAATAAGGCAGGAACTGAGTAGGAACTGGGAGAAATTGGAGTAGAACTTGCCTCTCCTGCAGAGGATAGCCCTGGTCACCTCCAGATGTTTGCTGCTGTGAAAGAGAGCAGACCCCATGGTTCCCTTCGCAGAGCTGGAAATCCAGAGCAAGAGGTGATAGTAGAAGGACAGGAGGCAGAGAGAAGCCAGAATGTCTCCCTCCAACCTCTGAGGTGGGCTATTCTCTGGCAGTGCCTGTGTCTCTCTGTGACCCACTGAGACTGGGTTACTGGGTCGTTCTGGGCCCTGGGCTCAGTGACCACCACCACCTTGCCTTCCCTAGGGTTGTTGCTCACTAAGCTCTGGCTTGCCTTGCTGGTTGTCCACTGCCTGTGTCACCAATCCAGGTGTTGACTCCCCTCTGTTTTAAATACTGATGGTGGCTTAGGGGCTCTTTAAGTACCTATGGTGGTTGGTCTGCAGGCAGGCTGGATAGGGCACGGAGAACACCAGTTCCTGACAGGTCGAATAAGCTGATTTCAGCTGGGGTCACGTTTGGTTCAGGACGAACTCAGAAGAGCAGACGATATCGGTCCCTGCCTTGTAGAAGTGTTCAGGTTTCAGAGTGGCTCCTCCCCAGAGTGTCTCAATTCTGGCCTTCCTCTCTCCACTGGAAGGCTGGCTCCTCATTCCCTTGGGAGGAGCCACTTCTGGCCCTGCCCTGCCCAGTCTCTGTGGTTGGCACCCCTCCTGGTGGTATAGAGACCCTGCTCTCAGATGGCCTGGGATGGGACTCGGGGGTTGGGGGTGCTCCTGGCTGGCAAAATACCTTTTCCCTCTTCTGCTTTCTCCAAAGCCCACACCACAGTGAGGGAGTAAGGACTAGAACCCAGGGCTCATCACCTTAGGAGGTGTATCTCATAGGCCTATTGTATGTCATGGTAGGTGTCAGGGGCTGGAGACCCCAGGCTGGAGAAGACCCAGACCCCTGCCTTGAGGAAGTGGGCATCCAGCCAGGGAGCCAGGAAGTACCCTCCCAATTAAGTCAGTCACATGATCTCCCATGGGGGAGCAGCCATGGCGAGGCCTAGCCCCCAGCCTGGGAGCTCTGCTCCTGGCCTCTGGACTGTTCTCCTGAGTGTGATAGAAGGCTTCCCTTCTATCTAATGCTGTGTAGTTTGGGGGCTGCCCAACTCACGGGAAAGAAGCCCAGCTGCATGGCTAGACGGCCTCCCCCGTGGGGTGGCACCCCTCCTGCCTGGCCTCCTGCCTCCCAGCTGAGGAGGACTCGCCTCCTGGTGATCTCATTCTCCCCCTGAGCAGGGCTGTGAAGTGTCTAATCCAGGCTTTTATCTGGCATCCACAATTATAATGTCAAGATTGAATAATCTGCCTTTATCTCCCGGGTGACAGCCATGTAGAAACTTCAAAAGAAACAGTTTTGCTGGCATCTAACGGCTTTTGTTAATTACTATATCCCAAAGAAAATGAAATAAAGGAGGAAGAAAAATGATATTTCTCTGTGACAACTTTGTAAAAATATCAGTGATGAAGCGGCGCGGTTTAAGGGCTTTAACTATTCATGCAGCTGAGATTGGGCCTCTACCCACCCGCTCAGGATCTGGAGCCAGAGAGTGTCTGAGCATGAGTGTGGACAAGAGCACATGCATACATATGTACACACACACTTGTACCTGGCTACATAGCCCCCTCACACACAGACACACAACCATACTCCTGGCCTCTCACACGCCCCCCCCCCCCCCACCTTCACTGCATTGCTAAGAACCCTCCTTACTTGGTGTCAGGCCCTGTGTGGGTGCGGACCTGGGAGAGATTCCTCTGAGTAAGGGAAGACATACGGGTAGACAGTAGCCCATCTTCTGTTTTTACCCATGTCACACTGCACTAATGTCGTGTGTGATGTGGGCACGTGGAACTGGTGTGGTAGAGCAAGCAAGGGCACAAGCTGTGGAGCCACACTGCCTTTGAATCCTGGCACTATGACACTGCAGCTGCGTGGCCATGGGCACATCATTCAGCCTCTCCGTACTGTAATGTATTCACCTGTAAAATGATAATAATAACAGGGCACCATGTACTGGATGAGGTAAATGAGATGACACAAGTGAAGTGTGCCCCAAATGCCAGCTGCTATTGGGAGGCAGGGGAGTGGCCTGCCATTTATAAGCAAGGCTTCATGGAAGAGCAGACGTTGGAGTTTGGGCTCTTGAGGGCTGTAGGAAAAGGAGAGACTGGCATGTGTAAGGCTTAGAGCATGCCGGAGCTTCATGTCCCTCAGTGGTGGGCATCTGGGATGACTGGAGGATGGTGGGAGGTGTCAGGAAGAGAGCTGGGTGAGAGAAGGTTCTGGAGAGGTGGGCAGGACATGCCTCAGAAGTGCCATAGCGTGGGTTTCCTTCTGAGATCTTGGGCTGCTGTCTGGTGGGTACTCCCAGCAGATGGAGGAAGATCCTGGGCAGCAGGCATGGATCACAGCCCATGGGCCTGGAGGCGGAGACACCTGGGAGGAGCCTGTGCCAAGAGACAACGGGTCACACCTGCCCACCACACACACACACACACACACACACACACACACACAAACATACCCACTGACACTTACATTCACACTCACATTTGTTTGCACAACTAGCACACTCATGCCTGTACTCACGGTTTTATACACGTGTATACTTTGTCTCCCAAACTGCATTTGTAGATAGACTTTTTAAAAATAATTATTTTATTTAACTTATTATTTATTTATTTGTTTTAGTTTGACCGGAGGGGGGGGGGTAGAGAGAGAGAGAGAGAGAGAGAGAGAGAGAGAGAGAGAGAGAAATTGAGAAAGGAAGCACCTGGGTCTGGGACTTGAACCACAGTCAACCATGTGGGAGTCCAGTGCCCTTAACCACCATGCTACCTGCTGGCCTCTGTAGATAGGCTTTTAAAGTCAAATTTCATTTTCCTGCAGTGACCGTCAACTGTTTAGTTACCTGGGTTGGCAGAGAAGTGACTAATGGCAGAAACCACTAAAGTAAACCTTGGGGACCTTCTGTACTTGTCTGTGCTATGGAGGGGGGCACCTCAGAGGCAGATGAGCATGGGTTGCTGACAACCCTGGCCCATGGGGTTAGAAGACCTGGCATCTGGTTCTGACCTCATTCTCTCCAGCTATAAGATGGGGGACTTGAACATGCTCCAAAGACCCATCTAGTGTATTGTTCTAGGATCTTTCTGAGGGTAAATAAACACTATAATGCAACAGAGAAGTGCCCACAGGGAGCAGGGGACTCATTTGAAAGCAAAAAGTGGTTTTTGGATAAAAGTCTACTGAGTACCAAGCACAGAGCCGGGAGCTGTGGGGGATACCTGAGTGTGAAGATATGCCAGGATATATATGTGTATTCTGCTCACCCCTGACCTGTTGGAGTGGAAGACCCTGGAGGACAGACACTCTCTCAGAGAAGAGACAAGATCTCTGGGCACTGAGCAAGGAAGAAGTGGCATCTCCTGTGGTCAGAGGCGCTTGTGTATATGGACTGAGCTAGGCCTTTGGGGGACAGATGGCAGACCTCCAGACTCAGGGCACAGCCTGGGCCCAGGAGGATGCTCAGGATATGCTCACGACCTGTCCTGACTGTCTGGAGCTCAGAGGCCCTGGAGGCGCAAGGCCAGGCAAGGGTGGGGGTGGGGGGGCGTATTTGCAGTCTTTAGTCTTGGTTTTCTAGGGTTTTAAGAAACAGAAACACATTCTCAGTGGCTCCAGTAGGGTCTCCAGAGTGTCCTTGGGGTATCAGGTTGGAAGACGCAACTGACCAGGAGCAGCAGGACCCAGGACTGGCCACTTTAAGTGACCTGTCACCTCTAATGACATTAGCTCGACCAAGGGCACCCAGATCTGGGGGGCAAGCGGGGTTCTATCCAAGGCAGAATTCTATTGAGGTGCTGCCTTTGAAGTTTGCACAGACAGCAGGCTTTCGATTGCATTGCATGGGTGCATACAAGGGGTGCAATACCATGCTGGCAGTACTGTTTTGGGTCACAGTATTGGAGCGAGAGGTCTGCCCTCTTCAGACCCTTGGGACTCTCTAAGGCCAGTAGCCCTCTCTCCAGGGTGCTGATCCCAGGGTTTCAGTCAAAGCCTAGAGTCTCCCTGTGCTGTAGCCAGCATCTCTCTGCCCTAGCTAAGCCCTCTGTCCCCAGGGCTCTGTGCAGGGTGGTGAGGAGGAGCTTGGGCTGTTTATCCCCCCTCCCCCAATTATCCCTGCTAGGCCTGAGGGGAGTACTGGCCCTGGATCCAATCTCAGCTAGGTCTGGACGCTGCCTTGGCCGCCCCTTCCCTCCCACTAGTCATTAGTCTCCCTGGCTGCAGGTAGAGTGACAGGCTGGCTCAGGAGCTCCTGAAAAGGCCTTTGTTTTATCGCCTTCAGTTCAGATGCTTCAGAGCACTAGCAGGCCATATTTTAATCTCAGGTCTTTGCAAACAAAATCGTTAAAAGCAGATGGCTGTGAAGACTGCCATGAATATTAATAGATATTGAAAAAAAGGCCCCTTAATCTTTCCATAAATCTTTCCGAGGAGGTGGGGGAAGACTTGGAGGAGAGGAGGCTGCTGTGCTGTCACAGGTATCCTGGTCCTACGGTCCTACCTATCCCGGCTCCATCCTAAAGGCTGAGTAATTAGATGAGGGTCCGTGCTCTAGCCGGGAGCTGGCCTGGCCTGGGCTCCACCTCCTGTCTTCACCTCCCTTTCCCCTGCAGGGGTGGGGTTGAGGACCAGGTTCCTTCTCAGCACCAGATTCCTAGCGAGGCCAGCTGTAGACAGGCCCATTCCTTGGCACTCCATGGAATGATGCCAGTGCTAGCTGCCCATACTGTGGGTCAATTTCTACATGTGTCAGTCCTACATCAACCTTTGAGGTGGATTAGCATGCCATTTTACAGATTAGGAAATGGGCTCATGGAATAAAAGCAGCTGACTCAAGATTCCTGGGTTAGGAAGTGGAACAGAAGAGATCTGAACCTGGCTCTGTCTGGTCTTGAAAGCTTCCATGTTGAAAATCTTTAGGGATCTCCTGTCCCTCTGGTCCTCTTGCCAAAATGTCACCTGTGCAACTTTGAACTGAACATTTTACCATTCACAATTCATTCATTTGGATTATATATTTCCCTCTCTCCTTAGCTCTCTTTTAAAATGCAAACACCCTTGGGAGAGGTAACCTATTAAGTGGCTGAGACACATTAAAAGCTGTTCAGCCGCATAATCCAGGACCTGAGTTGAAGTCTTAGCTCAGCCATTTCCTGGCTCTGTGACCTTGAGGCAGCATTTAATTCCAGAGTCCATTCCTCTGGGGGGAAAAAATGGGAATATTGAAACAACCCTGTGAGGTAGACCGGATGAGCAGGAATTTGAGGAGCTCAAAGATAGGAAAACACTTTGAAAACCACATACACCTGCAGAGGGGTCTTGTTTTCATTGTTGTCCACACACCTCATTCATTTCTGGGACTACTTTCATGGCAATAGGAGGGAATAAGTGACTGTGGGAAGTAGAGATGAAGAAACCTGGGCAGGGGGCACAGGCTCAGCCTGAGCAGGGTGACAGGAAGGGACATGATGGCTGGTCAATAGAACCAATGACTTTGACCCAGACTGTTTCTTTCTTTTTGACCAGTGGCTTGTTTTGTTTTATGCTTCAATTAGAATTAAATCAGCTTTCTCCTTCCTTCCTCTCTCCCTGCCTCCTTCCTACTCTCTTTTCTTCTCTCCCCTTCTCTCTCTTTTTCTCCATCTCTGCCAAAAATTATTTTTGGATCACTTGGCAATGGTCCAAAGGTGGGGATTCAATCAGGAACATGAACAGAGTGGCCCCTGTACCAAACGAGGAGGCAATATATAAATAACATAGATATGCTCTGGATAAATCCTCTGCACGGAACAGGAGACTGAGTTAGGGTTAATCTAGGAGCCTCTCTATTCTTCCAAGAGGGTTTCAATGAAGCTTAAGTATGTTGGTCCAGCAGCTCTGTGGCCAAGGCTGGAAAGGCCGAGGAAGCCAGTGAGAATGGGGCAGAGACAGGTGCAGGAAGTCTGACCCAAGGGCAAACCCTGTCCCCTGGCCAGACTCCACCCCTCCAGGACTCCTTCCCTCTCTAAGCCCCACTTCCATCCTGCCGCTTTGGAGGTCTGGTGCTGCCTACATGTGCCCTCCTTACATGGAATAATCTGGCAGGGCCTCTGCTCCAGGGGTGGTTTTAAACGAATCCCAGAGATTGAGGTGGTAGGAGGGGCTCATTGTGATTCTCTGGCTCCACGCTTTCATGCACAGGGTTCACAGGGCTGAAGCCCAGGGTCTGGTTTTGAGGAAGAACTCAGAAATAGAAGAAGAAATTCATCACTTGAGTCCTGTTAAACTGTTGCTATTCGAAATGCAACGAATTCCTGGAGCATGAGTACAAAGAGGCAGAAGCTTGTCATGTTTCAACAAACATACTTTATTATACTGTATAATTTAAGGTATCATTTTATTCAAGTGACATTCAAACGTGTGAAAAACGGTTGCATATGCCATAGTCATTAATGAAATCATTACGTACAAATGGTTACGCTTTACCAAGTCATTCATTCAAAGTAAATTAATGAGAGGGACAGCATTAAAATATTTCGCAATCATTACCAGGTCCAGCCTAGCCCACTTTTATAAATATTCATCAACAAAAACGTGCCTCAAGAACTCACCCAGTAAATTAAATTCTCGTCTTCAAGTGTTTTGCTTCTATTAATGGCATCAGGCCGTGGTACTTTCTTTGATTTGTTTTCCGGAACTTTGGGATATATTGTACAGAAATAATGACAAACTCTGAGTAATCGTTGATAATTAGGCCAAATCTATTATTCCCATGGTATTTACATTTTGATTACTATTTCCCCCCCAAAGGCAATGTCTTGAATCTATTCTCATATAAGACAAAGTAGAATCTGAGATTTTCAGGGCTGGAAGGAAACTCAGAAATTAACTAGTCCAGCTCTCACCTGGTCTCTGCCAGGTGGCCCTTTGATTGTCACCTAAATACCTCCAATGATGGGGAACTTAATACCACTCTCAGTGGCCCATTCCGTTCTCAGTCATCTTTATCTTGAAACTGGACCACTTTCTAACTGACATGTATGTTCTAAGCCCTGTGCACCATGGGAATGAAAAATTCTTCACAAACACGGGAAAGTTGTCCTATGTATTCATCATACTCTTGACTTCCTTCAAGTCTTCTGTCTCCTGACTAAATATTGCCAAGGTTCTCAAAACTTCTTCTAAAAAAGTGAACTCCAGCCTCTTCATTTTCTTTTGCTTTTCTACAGAGAAGGTCTTATTGCCAGGGCCCTGCATAATCTGGTTTCTACTTTATCTTTGCAGATTTACCTCCTCCCTCTTCACAATTTCCCTCTGCACTTAATCTAGGTGATCCTGAGCCAAGGATGATGTTTTTACACAGACTGTTCGTGAACTCTGAGCCTTCACACAGGCTTTTCCCTAGGCCTCAAATGCCCCTTTTCCCTTTATCTGCCTGATGAATTCCTATTCATCCTGCAGAACCCCTGCTCAGAGGTCATCATGTCTGTGAAGTCATCCTTGATTAATTCCCAAGCCCTACCCCCAAGAGAATTGATCATACCGTCTCCCTACATTACTTCTGTACCTCCTAAGGGCATGTGAAAGAGGAGGCAGGAGGGCTTCCAGTTCATGAGGGTCCATGTTAGGCTTTTTTTTTTTTTTTTTTCTTAAAATAAACAAAACAAAACGAAATAAACCCCAGATTTATTTTCTTACAAATCTGTAGATCAGAAGTCTTTTCATTGGCATACGGCCTCCTTTGTTCATCTTCAAAGCCAGCAAAGTTAGGCTGATTCTTCCCAGATTAGACATTTAATGTTATCTTCTGAAGAGGCTAGTTAAACTTGTAGCCTTAGAGCAGCAGCATTCAGAGAGACGATCATCCACAGCAGACACCTTCTGGCCCATCACCAGCCTATGATATCACACTACATGCTTGTGGTACACTCGGAAATCATGTTATTTTTGTAAATAATGTAACTATCTTGGAAAGAGCATAATTTTTATTGCATTGTATTTCCAGAGCTAAAAGCATTCATTTGTGAGATGTAAACATTTTAAACCACACATTGTAACCTTGTTTTGACATTTTATATATATATATATGTATATATATATATATATATATATATACACATATATATATATATATATATATATGAAGATTTATTATGAGGAATTGGCTCATGGGATTAGAGACGATTTTAAAAACCATTATGAGGAGAACTGAAACACATGGGCAGCAGGGGCCTGTCTTGATCTGGAGAAGTCCTGTTTAGCACAGGCATGAGTAGGGGGTGTACGGGCTTGCTTATCTGGCCATCTTCTAGTCTATTTGCATCACACGGTAATTACAAGCACAGACTCTGGAACTAGACTAGCTGGGTTCAAGTCTAACTGGATGACTGAGTGACTTTAGGCAAGTTGCTCATCTTCTGTGCCTCACTGCCCCCACCTGTAAAAGGAGGGCTAATATCAGTGCCCACTGCATGGGTGGCTGGGCATACACTTCCCTAACAGGATTGGAAGCAGGGAGTTTTCCTGTGGCCTCCGTGCAGCCCCTGGTCCAGAGGATGGGTCTTCAAACATCTGCTGCATCTCTGCTGGCCACACCGTCCAGGGCCTTTGCCCACGTAAGCCGTGTGCGTCATCCCCCATGGCTCCTCCTGGATGCTGGGAGCATCCATGTGAATGTCTGGAAACAGAGGCCTATTCCTAGCTGGCATCTCCCTGCTTCCTTAGACAAACCGTCAGATAAAACTGTTCCCTTTCCCTTCTGTCCACAGCAAGGTTCAGCATGGGGGGCCCAAGTAAGATTCTACCACCATTCGTGTGCTGTCTATGGCTGCATTTAGTTTCATCTTTCACAGAGCAAGAGTCTCTTATGGAAAAAATCTCCTTCCTTCTTGGCTGGCAAGGAACAGCCAGGAAGGTCAGCTCTTCTCAGTGTAAGATAGCTGATCTCGCATTGACGAAGAGTGTCCTCACTGCCCCAACGCTGGGGTTCTAAATTTGGTGTTTTTCTCTTTTAACGCGGAGGACTTCCCAATGGGCAATTAGTCCTTATTATCCTTTGCCGGAGGGGTGAGTTGAGAAGGCAGCGTGATGCTGTGCAGAGAACCTCTCTGGAACGTGGGGGGAGGTTAGGGGTCCACCTGAGGTCAGCCAGATGAAGGCTGCTTTCTCTGCGGTGGAGTTAGCACTTTGACTGTGGGGAGCAGAGAGGCTGGCCGGTTCAGCAGAGGTAAGGTCTCCTGGGCATTCTGCCTGCATGGAGCTTAGGGAAGCAGGTGTGTCTGTGTGTGCTGATGTGGGGCTGCTGAGCAGGACAGGAAGCAGGGAGGTTACTTTTGCAGTCTGATTGGCCCACTCCAAGGACAGCTGCTCACCAGAATGCAGGTGCTTTGAGACCCAGAGAGGGAGACCCCTCTACTCCCCCACCCAAGGAAAACATGGAGAAAGACAGGCTCAAGCCACACAAAGCCTTGGAAAAAGATAAACACAGAGACAACAAGCACAAAAAGAAATGTGAAGAGTGACCCTGGACACAGAGAGAGCTGCTGGGGACAACCAAGAGATTGTTCACAAGCATCCAGAGATACACAAGTCAGAGAAACACCAAGAAACACCCAAGGTGACTGGGGCTTGAGAAATCTGCCCAGATGTCAGGAGGCAGGTGAGAAGCCAGAGAGATGCACACAGAAACCCAAGAAAGAGGAGACAGAAGGGACATAACCATGGTTATGGAGGAGTGAAGACAGCAGGACAGAGAGAGAGACAGGGCCAGCAACACAAACTCCCCTACTCTCAGGCAGAAGGGCCAAAGGGCTGATAATCATCTGTTGGCTAAAGCTCTGTGTTCTTGCAGAGAGAGTCCCCTGATGGTCAGTTGGCTCATGGCTCTGAAATCAGGGCCAGTGGGTCTGTGGTTGCTGAGAGGGTGATGGGGTGAGGACTGTACTGTCTCTCTGTACCCACACGTGGATGCCCAGAACCCAGTCTAAGGGTGGGCAGTATGACCCCATACCCCACTGCCCATAGCCATTTTACTGAGCCTCAGAGGTGGTGATCCTTACTATCAGGGAGATCCCAGCTTCAGCCCTCATCTGCCTGCCGGAACTTGGCTTGCAGAAAGCAGACAGCCTGCCCTGTTGTGCCAGCTCCTGTCTCACAGCCTGCTGTCACCCTAGCCTTTCCACATTGCTGCTGGACAGAAGCTTCTTGGGTGGGGGGGTTGGGAAGAGTGGGGAGCTGTATGTTTAAGAGATACCACCCAGACATATCAGGACCAGCATGTTAGCCTGAAGAAATAAATTGAGCTCAGGTAACAGGCTCTTGGTAGATGTTCATATGAAAGTTCTGTCGGACAGTCGCTGTGTGACTTTATTCCCTGTCATCTCTCCCATGCCTGGCACTGAACAGGCCTGAGCACATTGATGAGTAAGTGAGTTCTAACATTTCTATTTGTGTTAATAACTATTTTTGTTTTTCTGTTGCTCTAACCATGCTACAAACTAGGTAATTTACAAAGAGTATAGGCTATTCAGCTCATGATTCCGAAGGTCCAGAATCAAGGGCCTCCAGGGCTGTCTTGCTGCTCAGGGCTCTCTGCACAGTCCCAAGGCAGCGTAGGGCATCGCATGGTGAAGGGGCAAGAGCATGCATCTCTTCCTCACTTATAAATCCCTCAGTATTCAGTCATAGGGGCTCCACTTTGATGGGCTTATCTGATTCTAATTACCTCCAGAGGTCGCCACTTCTAAAAACTATAGCTGGATTAAATGTCCACCCTCTAGATACCGTCACAATAGCAACCAAGTTTTCTTTCTTCTTTCTTTCTTTCTTTCTTTCCTTCCTTCCTCCCTCCCTCCCTCCCTCCCTCCCTCTCTCTCTTTTTCTTTCTTTCTTTCTTTCTTTCTTTCTTTCTTTCTTTCTTTCTTTCTTTCTTTCTTTCTTTTTCATCTTTCTTCTTTCTCTCCATTCTTTCCCCTTTCTCTCTTTTTTAGGGCACATGCGCTCACTGGAGAGCAAGCAAGTGAGCAAGAGCAAGAGAGAATGAGAATGAGAAAGAGAGAAAAAACGAGAAATCACACCTCCCAGTGGGATGGGCACACTGCAATCCCTTCTCCTCTATTGTCCTTTTGGAATTTTGGCTACACATGCTTATGTACCTGGTATTATTTGTCAAGTGACTAGGTCCAGAACTCAAATCACATGGTTGGCCATGTGAGATCCAGCTGCCTTAACCTCTACTTCACCTGCTGGCCCAGTAACCAGTGTTCAACACATAAGTTTTGGCGTGTCCTGGAGTCAGGACCTTTCCAGCGTGGGTCCAGTTGATACAGCCTGGCCCTAAGACTTACATATTGGACAGGTCACCTTGGCTACAGGGGGAGTCATTTTGTCGGGAAGGAGTGGCAGCAAGGGAGCAGCAAGAAGGCTGCAGCAACAGCAAGGCCAGAGATGGTGTACTTGATTGGCAGTGTTACAAGGTAAATGAGGTAATAATTTTAAGAAACTTTGTGCCAATTAAAAAAAATAGTCTTATTTGTGAAAAGTTGCATGATGGCATTTGAAGATCACCATATCCTGATTCAGGCAAGCTGGGTACAAATACCAGCTGCATTATTTCCCAGTCATAATCTCGGAGGAATCATTTCACTTAGATTCTTTCTTTCTTTTTCTTCTTTTATTTAGGTTTTTGTCATAGGGTGCATATGCTTGCTAGAGACAGAGAGAGGGAAAGTGAGAAGTCACCCTCTAGGAGGATGGTCACATTGCAATCCCTTCTCCTCTATTCTCCACTAGGGATTTTGGGCATGCACACGCACGTATCCAGAGTGACTTTCAAACCACCAGGTCTGGGACTTGAACTGTGGTTGACCATGTGGGAGTCCAGCACCTTAACTACCATGCCACCTGCTAGCCCTGAGTCAACTGCAAAATGGACCATAAGAGTCTCCACCTCCACAATCACTGCCAGGTTAGATACAAGGACACATGCTCAGCCAAATGCCAAGCCTGCAGCAAGCACACAGTAAATCATAGTTGCTGTGGTTTGAATGTGAATTTTATTTAGGAATTGTGTCTCTACCCCTTAAGTAATGGGAAACACTGGTTCTCTTCTCTGGGGCAATTTAATGAGACTTGTGTGTTGTTTTGGTTTTAAACAAGTTGTTTGTCCTGCAACCTCCCTGGGCATCCACAGCGTGGGTGTTCACATACACATGCTCATGACCTAGGCCTGCTGAGACTGGAGATGGATCATGGTATGAAGACCCTATTGCAGAATGCCTTCTGCAGTGATATCCAGTTTCTTAGTTTCTTGGACGAAGAACTGAATGAAACACACCAATAGCAGATACAAAAGGTAGTTTGTTAAGTAAATGCAAAAGTACACTCCTGAGAGGTAGGAGCAGGCCTGAGTGGAGAGAAAGAGAGAGAGTGGCTTAAGGGCCCTGGCAGTTACATTCTGTGAGGTTTATAATTTTTAAAATCTAGGCTGTATCAGTTGATCATTGGCTGAGCCCACTGATTATTCTCATCTCATTGGCTCTATCAAATGTGGCTGAGCCACATTTATCTCACTGGCTGTATCAAATGTGGCTTAATCAATTAGACATCCCTCACTGGAAATCTCCTGCTTGCATTACTTTGGGTGGGGGATTTTCTACCCTGATTGGTTTTTCTATCTAGCCACATAGGCAGATGCTCCAGCCCCCTTTCCTGCTTCCATTTTCCAGCTTTCTTCCTGCCTCAATCCTGTTGGGGATGCCTCTTTCTCTGTCTCTTTCTCTTCCTCCCATGGAAGAGATGAATAAATAAAATTTAAAACCAAAACAACACACAAGTCTCATTAAATTGCCCCAGAGAAGAGAACCAGAGCTTCCCATTGCTTAAGGGGTAGAGACACAATTCCTAAACAAAACCCACAAAGCCAAAGCCATCAAAGCCGGTTGTCTCTTAACCTGCAGCCATGACCCATTAGGGGACCGGGAAATCAATGCGTGGCTTGTGACCTGTATTTTCTTAAATCAAAGAAATAGCACAGGCTAGAATAGAAATAGAATAGAAACTCTCTGAGTGGCTCACATTTAATGTGGCAAGAGTAACTTTGTTTCATCAGCCTTTTGACATGGATGCATTCAGGTTATTTATATATGTACACACATGGGTATGTTCTGTGTTCCATGCATAATGTATTTCACACTGTGGGGCTTCGTCAAAAACATAGGAAGCCAGTGGTCTAGGAGTTCCTTGTTTAACCTCATCTCACCCATACCCTCTTGCTCTTGGCCTTCGATCTCATTGGCCAGCTTTAAACTCTCTCAGCTTTCAGTGGAAGGTGGAGGGCTTCTGACTGGCCTGTTGTTCCTGCCTCTTCACTTAGTTAATTCCACCTCATCTTTCTGACCTCAACTCAAGCACCATCTCCTCATGGATCCCTTTCTTGCTGTCTCCATGTCCACCCCTACCACAGCACCATGGACCTCCTCTCCATAACACATCACTATGGCACTTTGACAGTTGTTCATGTGCTTACTGGGTCAATGTCAGTATCCCCCACTAGTCTATAGGCTTTATGAGGGGTTTCACCCTGGGAAGGAAGCCTGTCTAGGCTGCCCCATGACTGCTGAAACAGGTTAATTTTTGCTTGCCATCATTGCCTATGCCTACCACCATGCCTGGAATATAGCAGGTGTTCAATAGATGCTTGTAGAATGAATGACTCTTGAAGGCCAGAGTATTGCTGTGAACTTTAGAGATGAGGAAACTGAGGTCCAGAGGGGCCCTAGGGTGACGTGCCTGAGGTGCCAGACAGGTGGCTCATTAGAAGCCCTTCTGCTCTTTAGTCTTACGGCTGCCCCATTGCTCTGTGCTGTCCACAAGGTCTGACATGGGGTGTCGGGCCTGACCCTCCCTCTCTATCCCACCCATCTCACCTATACCCACAGCTCGCTCCCACCCTAGTTTCTTGGCTACACACTCCAGAGGCTTCTTCTTCTCCTGTTTCTTCTTCCCCTCCAGCTGGCTGAGCAGGATGCCCAGCCAGGGTGGCTGGGGGAGGCACAACTCAGAAAGTGACAGCGACAATATTAGGAGTGAAAAAGATCAATTAAGCCCATCGAGCTGATTTGTGCAGCTGATTAAATTAGGAGCCTCCCTGGAGGCAGAGTTTCTCTCAGGTTGATAGAGCAGCTGCTGGCTGTTGCACTGTGGGGTACCCGCCAGCTCCCCCACCCTCATAGGGTGGGGTCTACTTCGCCCTACTCTGTGCATGGAGCGGGGGGGGGGGGGGGGGAGGGGGGGGCGGAATTTAGAAGGACTGGCAGGGTCAAGCTCAGCACCTGGCTGGAGCCCCTGTGCTTTGTGGGAATCCCACAAGCCTGGTGGACTGGTTTGACTTAAGAATTAAGACACTGAGCCTCAGAGAGGTTAGGTGGCATATGGGTCCCCATCTGGGGGGCCAGGGCAGGTAAATGATGGAGCTGGTATTGGAACCCAGGACCACTTATTCTCTCTGCATTCTCTTTTCCTTGCTCTGCTCCCACTTCTGGCTTCAGCATCCTGGTTGATCTTTTTCTCCATTTGTCCAGGCTCAAAGCTCCTGTTCTCCCTCCCCACCATCACCTCCCACCCCCAGAAGGTCTAATCAGATTATCTCTCCAGTAACCTGACCCCTTTGCCTTGGCCCCAGGACTCCCTTTCATGCCCCGTCCCCAGGAATATCCTTGTACTTCAGAATCCATCCCCCTCTCCTGGCCCCTGAATGGGGGCTGGGAAGCAGGATTTGGACAAAGGCTCCAGTGTGTATCAGGGCAGTGGAGCCTGGGAGGTTACAGAAACAAGGTCAGCTTCTCCAGAGTGCAGGGCTGGGGAGGAAGCTCCTTAAATGCCAGGCTGCAAAATTTGGTCATCCTCCAGCATCACCTTTAGAGGCAAAGGAGGGACAGGAAAAACCCCAAAGATGAGGTAGCCACAGGGTGCTGTGTTTCTAGGTGGGTGGAGGTGCACACAGGTGACAACATTTGGAGCCACGGACACCCCGGAAGAAGCGCTGATGCATGGTTGCAGGGAGGGGAAGCAGAGAAGGGCTTCACAGCAAAGATGGCTTTGGTGCTAGGTCAGGAAGAAAACGGTCCTTGAGGGGAAAGAATATACCAAGGAGTCTTGTGAGCTCTTTATTCTTGGGCCAGAGATGGGCTGCAGGAAGAGGAATTGACCTTTAGATGTGGCCTGGATTCTCATACCCGGTCTTTTTTCTTAGAGCAAATCTGTGCCAACTCTATAATTACTTTAAAAACACACATATATATGTATGTATGTATGTATACATATATATACATACACACACACACACACACACACACACACACACATATATATATGAAAGTAAGTCACAAAGAGGCAAATGCACTTGACTAAGGCCAGAGAGTAGGCAAGTTGCTGAGTCAAGTGTGATTTTAGTCTGATTTCAGACCTATTCTCTTCACTACCAGCCTATGCTGCCTTTCAAGGCCTGCCAGTCTCCCTGGCTCTGTTCACAGACTTCCAGATCCATCAAGGTTGTAGCAAATAGCCCAGGAAAGATTCCAGACACTGAAGTGTGTGTGTGTATGTATATATATATATATATATACATATATATACATACATATATATACATACATCTATATGTATGTATGTATGCAAAACAGGCCCAGAGTCATGTTAGTCGTAGTGGCAGAGTCCAGATTCACACTTTGGTCTGGGGACTTCAGTGTCTGGGATTTTTCCTGGGCTATTTGCTACAACTTTGATGGTTCTGGAAGTCTGTGAACAGAGCCAGGGAGACTGGCAGGCCTTGAAAGGCAGCATAGGCTGGTAGTGAAGAGAACAGGTCTGAAATCAGACTAAGTTCACACTTGACTCAGCAACTTGCCTACTCTCTGGCCTTGGTCAAGTGCATTTGCCTCTTTGTGACTTACTTTCTTCTTCTATAAAAGGATGATGATACTGTAGTAGTACAGATTAATCATTCCTAACCAGGAAATCTAAAATCCAAAATGGTCCCAAATCTGAAACATCGTGAGTGCCAACATGACACCACAAGAGGAAAATTCCACAACCGACCACTTGTTAAAAGGCTGCAATAGAAAAATATTGTATAAGATTAACTTCAGGCTATGTGTATGGGGGGAACTTCAAGAAGTTCATGGAAAAATAAAATTGAAAGACAAGTTTATTTTGGTGCAGCACCATTTTTAAATCCATGCATAGTTTTTGCATAATCCACATTTCTATGAACTCTGTGAAGACTCCTCATATAGGGTATATATGAAACAGAAATAAATTTTGTGTGTAGACTTGGGTCCCATTCCCAAGACATCTCATTATGTATATACAAATATTCCAAAATTCTCCCCGCCAAATATTTCCAAATCCAAAACACTTCTGATCCCAAGCATTTCAGATAAGGGATACTCAACCTGTGCCTATCTCATAGGGTTGTTGTGAGGATTAAGTACATTTACACATGAAAATAATTTAAAACAGTGCCCCTCATTCCGTAAGTGTTAGCCATTGTTACTTGGGCTGGAGTTAAGGATATAGGGGATAGTTTGGCCAGGCCAGGGAAAGCTGTGGCATGGCAAAGCCCTCTGGTCTGGCGCCCTCTGCAGCTCTTCTTACATTCACTCTGTGCTACCTGAGCAGGTGGGACTTTGGCTCTCCAGCTGCAAAAAGTGCCTTACACAGTGAAATCATTGCACAGCTCCAGAGTTTGCTTTTTTTAAAAGAATTATTTAATTTTATTTATTTTAATTTGACCAGTGATAGATACAGAGAGGAAGAGAGAGAAGGAAAGTGAGAAAGCAAGCCACCAGGTCCAGGACTTGAACCACTGTTGGCCATGTGTGAATATCCAGCACCTTAACCACCACGCCACCTGCTGGTCCCCAGCGTTTGCTTTTGAAGCCCCATTCTATTTAACAGACTTGGAAACTGAGGTTCAGATAGCTTGCTGCAGATCTGCTCTTTGGGCGACTCCCTCTAGTGCCTTACCCTAGACCCAGATTCCACGTCCTGGTCTAGGGTGTCCACGTCGTCCCCAACTGGCTTAATTTCTTTCAGACGGACATCATCCTCATGGCAGAAACATTTTCCCTTAATCTTATTTGCAATCGCTAATGAGAAGCAGAGCTGTTCTCCATTTCTAAACCTCATCCTTGTCTTTAATTTGTTTCCAGAGGCTGGGGCTCAGGCTTCTGCTGTCTCTGTGAAATATTAGCAATTATTTCTCAATTACATCTCGTCAGAAAGCAACTCTTGGAGATGGGGTTCTGGAAGCTGGAAGAAGCCTGAAGAATGATTTTTTGATCTGGCATAAACCTTGCCACAAGGTACACATGTCCTGTCTCCTACTCCAACTGAGGGCTACTATTGGGGGCATGAGACTGTGTCTTCTTCCTTTTCTTTACCTGGCTTCTGGCCCAGCTCAGCTTCCAGGCATGGGAGCAGCTTCAGGTCTCAGATGCTGCAGAGAAGGGGGCAGGGGAAGGGTGGGGAAGAGCCTTCCCTGTTGTCTCAGTACATGGCAACTCCGTTCCTATAGCTTGGGCCCTAGGCCTCAGAGTCATTGTAGGCCCTGTCTCCTAAACAAAAATCCAATCTATTAATGAGTCCTTTTATCTCCGCCTTCAGAGTTCATCTAGAATCTAACGCTTCACACCACCTCCAATGCTCCCCCTGGTTCAAGTCAGCGTGCTCACACACCTGGATTTCCTTATCTGTGGTTTTGCCTTCTGTGGTTTCAGTTACCTGTGGTTAACCGTAGTCTAAAACTATTAAATGAAAATTTTAGAAATAAACAATAAGTTTAAACCAGGCACTGTCTGAGTATTGCGATAAAAACTCGAGCTGTACCACTCTGTCTCGTCCGGGCCTGTGAATCACCCCTTTGTCCGGTGGGCCCACACTGTGTATGTCCTTCGTCTGTTTGTCACTTAGCTTCTCTGTTCTCAGATCGCCGTCACAGGTCCGTAGTACTCATGTTTAAGTTACCCTCATTTTACCTAATGATGGTCCCAAAGCACAAGAGGAATGATGCTGGTGTGTGGTTATAATTGTTCTATTTTATTAGTAGTTATTGCTGTTCATTTCTTACTGTGCCTAATTTGTAAGTTAAATTTTATCATAGGTGCATTTTACACGTAGGGAAGAATGTAGTAGATCCAGGGTTTGATACTATCTGTGGTTTCAGGCATCCATAGGGGGTCTTGAAACATAACCCCCACAGATAAAGGGTAGCTACTGTGTTTTAATAACACCCTAACTGTTCTCCCTTTTATCCCCCTCCTTAGTCCACACAGAAGCCATGGGGATTGTTTCAGAATTCCATTTTAATGTAATCATTTGTCCCTTTAGCTATACTACTTTCTATTAACATTTTCTTTTTTCATTCTAGAGATTATAGTATACATCCTTACCTTCACAGTCGATTTGGAGTTAATATTTTACCACTCTACATGAAATGTGAACCTCTTGCAAACATTTGCCACCCTCCATCCTGTATGCTGTAGTTTCTACATTATTTGTATTTCATCTTTATATTGGATCATCGGGAAAGTCATGATGCATTTTTACATAGAAAACTATGTCGTGACTTTCCTGATGATCTAATGTATTTGTAAACTTGTGCAATGTTATCATTTTTGCTTTAAACAGTTATGCAAATTAAGAAATATAAATTAGGAGAAAAATAATTTTATATATTTATCAAGTATTTATAATTTCTTTAAATTTTTTGAGAGAGTTTTTCTTTTCTTTTTTCTTTTGCTATAAGGTACCTACACTTGCCAGAGAGACATAGAGAGACAGAAAGCAGGAAATTGCCCCCCACCCCCACCCCAGGGGAACAGCCCTGCTGTAGTCCCTTATCCTCCATTCTTCTTTTGGGAATTTGGGCACACATACACATGTACCCTGCATGAGTTTTAAGTCACTGGGTCTGGGACTCGAACTGCAGTTGACTATGTGGGAGTCCACTGATATAATCATTATGCCATCAGCTGGCCCCAGGTATTTATCATTTCTGATGCTCTTGATTTTTTTTTTAACCCAAAAATATCCAAGTACCCCTTTGACATAATTTTTTTTCAGTATGAAGAACTTTGGTATTTCTTATAGCTCAGGTCTTCTGGTGACAAATTTTCTTTTAAGTAAAACTGCTTTTATTTTGTCTTCCTTATTGAAGAATAGTTTCACAGGGCTGGCAGTTTATTTTTTCCCCTCAGCCCTTAAATTATGCTATTCTGTTTCTTCTGGCCTCCATAGCTGCTGATGAGAAAGTCTGTGGTTTATTTGAATCTTTATCTGTAATGTGCCTTTCAAGGTTTTCTCTGTATCTTTCATTCTTAGCAGTCCAAATGTGAGTATATATGTAAACTGATGTTTCTTGCTGATTTGGGAAGTGTTTTCTTTCTTTCTTTCTTTCTTTCTTTCTTTCTTTCTTTCTTTCTTTCTTTCTTTCTTTCTTTCTTTCTTTCTTTCATTCTTTCTCTCCCTCTTTCTTAATTGCTTTTTTTCCTGCTCTCTTCCTCTTCTTTCTTTCTGGAGCACCAATTATGCATATGTTAGATTTTTGATATCCCACAGACTTTTGAGAGACTGTTCATTTTTTCTTTTCTAGCTTTCTTTTCTTCCTCTCTTCTCCTTCATTTTTTCCCCTTCTTATAATAAATGGCTTCCTTTCTTTAAAAAAAATAAATTGCCAGAGTGTGCATGTGATCACCAGAGAGAGAGACAGAGAGAAGACTCCATCCCTGTAGGGAATGGTCACATTCCTTTCTCTTTCATATCTCCCTCTCTTTGAGATATTGTGCATGAATGCACGTGTGCCTGTGGTGTTTCTCAAGCCTCTGGGCCCAGGAACTCAGACCACAGTCAGTCATGTGGAATCCAGCTGCCCCAACTGTCACAGCATGGGCTAGTCCTGCTAAACGGTTTATATTAACCTATTTAAGACTCTGTTATCCATAATCTTCATTCTGTTTTAAGCCGATGTCATGATGATTTAAACATTCTAGAAAATTTGCCTTTTAGTACTAGAATTACCACTTGGTTCCTGTTTTATTTTCTATTTTATTTTAGTGATTTCCTGTCTCTAAGAGTGTATTTTCTTTTACCTCATTGAGTGTAGTTGTAAGAATTCTTTTATGGTACTTTTCTGATAATTCCAACTTCTAGGTCATGTCAGGGTTGAAGTCTGGTACCTTTTCCAGGCAGCCTTACCTGACCACACTGTTTCTGCTGCTCACCTCCCCTGGTATGCGGTTGGAGCCTCTATCTCTCCTCAAGGATTCTGCTTTCCCGTAGTGGAGGGCTAACAGTAATAGTCACCATGACACCACCTCCGCTTGTCTAGCTTACCACGTGACAGGCTCTGAGCTAAGTGTCTTCACAGCTAACCACAATGAATTACTGTGTGCATGCTGGGAGAAAACTGGATCATACATCCGTGTGTTTTCAGTGGGGAAACAGGCTTAGAGAGATTTATTATTTTGCCGAGGCCACTCAACCAGGCAAGGGTAGGTCAGCATTCCATCCCCAATAGGTCAGGCTTGGGTGACTGCCTTGTCTGTGGTAGGATCTCCAGAGATCATGGTCTTTGCATGCTAGCGAAATATGTATGCACGTGTGAGCACACATATGTACTCTGGGAAGAGAAGGAGAGCAGTTAGTGGGCAGGTAGAGTTGTTCGCAAATATCACATGGGAGGTCCTACGATGTTCCTGTTCATTCCCAAGCTTGACCAGTGAAGGGCTTTACTCCATTTACCAACTGCCGGGAGGGGGGTATATAATGGGATGCCAACGAGTTGGTCTGATCTTGATCCTGACCCACGAGCCGCATGCCCCTTGCTTCTCTGCCCACTGACTTTCTGCAGGTCTAGGATGGTGTGGCCAACTAAAACAACCAGGGCCAAATCTTGCCCACTGCCTGCTTTTAGTCCTTGCATTAAGAACAGTTTTGACATTTTTAAAGGATTCTAAAACCAAAAACCCAAAGATTAGGTCAAAGCCTAATGTATTTCCTTTCTGGTTCTTTTATTTTTATTTATTATTTTAAAAAGATTTTTGCCATAGGGTACATGCGCTGGCTGGGGAGAGATAGGGACAGTGAGAGGGAAAGCAACAAATACCGCTCTCCTTTGGGAGGTGGCCATGCTGTAATCCCTTCTTCTCTGTTCTTCTGGGATGTTGGGCTCGCACACATACCTAGTGTGATTTTTTTTTTTTTTTGGAGAGGTTTTTTCGCTATAGGGCGTGTGCGCTCGCCAGACAGACAGAGAGAGACATAGAGACAGAAAGCGAGAAATCACCCCCCAGAGGGGATGGTCACGCCGCAATCCCTTCTCCTCCATTCTCCTCTCGGGATCTTGGGCACGCACGCACACGCGCCTGGCGTGAGTTGTAAGCCACCGGGTCCGAGACGCGAACCGCGATTGACTACGTGGGAGTCCAGCGACATAGCCATTACGCTAACTGCTGGTTCCCCCTAGTGTGATTTTTCAAGCTACCAAATTAGGGATTCAAACCATGGTTGGTCTTGTGGAAGTGCAGCACCTTAACCACCACGCTGTCTGCTGGTCACTTCTTTCTGATTCTTGACAGAAAAAGTCCACTGCTAGCTCAGGATGTGGAATCACAGGACCTGAGTCCTCATCCTTCACACTTAGCCATCCCAATGTCACCCAGAACAGCAGCTGTGGACCGAAAGCACTGGCTGTGGCAGAAGTTGAAATTTAAAAATGACCTGCGAAAAGAATGCCACTTAGGCCACTAGTATGGAGGAGGTAGGCCCACATTTCTCCTCTTATTTTGGGGGATATCTGTGCTCAGAGAGCTCAGTGGTCCCCTGGTTGGGCTTCTGGGGTGAGGATTTTCTCTGGATAGGGTCAAGTGCACCCATCTGTGGATGGCAATGAGCCTGGACATCCAGTGTGGTTCCCTTTCAAACCGGAAGGCCCCGATGCCGCTCCAGGCACATAGCCCTTGTGCCGGGCACAGTGCCAGACACAGAGGAAGAAAGTGCGGTCCCTGCAGACCTCACACCGCCCTGTCTAGGACCGTGGGTAGCCCCAGACAGGAGTCTCGGCAGAGAAAAGGCATAAGAATCAGAGAAGGGTAGGGAGGCCGGCAGGAAATGCAGGAGGTCCCCTTCTGCACTTCATCCTGAGAGCTGAGGAGTTTGTCGCACCACGGGGAGGGGACGTGGGGAAGGTGGTGGTGGTGGTGGTGGTGAGGACCAGCTGCGGTGGCGAAGGGAAAGACCCGGACTAATTGCGGTGGGGAGGGCAACCAGCAGCCTGGCGTCACGGGAACGGAAGGGACAGTGGAGTGTGGGCGCAGGGCTGTAGGTGTCAGCAGAGCGCAGCTCTGGGGTCGACCCGACCCGCCCCTCGGCCCGCGCGGCCATTGTCTACGCCGGGCGCCGCCTTGGCAGCAGAAGGTGACATCTGGTGACTAATGGCCGCGGCTGCCCGCCGCACTCCTCCCTCCCACAGCGCCTGGAGCGCAGCTGCTGCGCCGCCCACTCCCTTCCTTTCCCCTCCCCTCTGCTAGGCAGGCCGGCACCCGGACTCAGGGCAAAGAGGATCGATGCCCTGGTTTCCGTAGGATCAAGGCCACCTCCTCTGGCCAACCGGGCCAAGTGGATCTGTCGCTCACTCCCAGCTAGCGCATGCGTCTTACCATACACTCTTCTGGCCGCCAACCCGGGTGGGGTGGACATGGCTCCTGGCCAGGGGCTGACAACCATCCTCGCTGGCTGGCCTCATTGGCGGACGCAAACACCGATCCACACCGCAGCCCACATGTGCGTGCATTAACAGGTGCACGATCCCGCTGTTGCATGTGTTGCCACGCACTGTACACCCTTGCGCGTTCATGCATGTTCACAGATGCACACGTGAGAGCTATGCAGTCCCACAAACTGACCTGCAACACATCTGCATGCATGTGTTCACATAGGAACATGCATTGATTTGGACTCCTGCAGCCATGCACTGCTTACATGCTCACATGAAGGCATACTTATAGACATGTCCATGCACACGCATAACCACAGCGTGTGCCTACCATGTCCTCACTAAAAAGCCTGTGAATGGTGGCAAGTGGCTTAATTCAGACCCTAGACATGATCTAGGCTAGACTAGCTACTCCTCCCCAAGGGGTAGAGTTTACACTACTTATAAATTAGTTATGTTTAAGAAAATGCATGTTAAAATTGGAGCTTTCGCATGAAGATCTGGATTTCTGGCTCTCTTGCAAAGTCAGAAGCTCTAGCAGTTTGAGACACTTTCCCAGAGGGCCGTAATGGGCTGAGTGGGGTTGAGCAGCAGAGGCCCCTTCAGGCTGTGCTTAGTTTTATTGACCCGCCCAACTGCTCTCCCCCTAGTTACCCACAATCCCCTCCTTCATGGACACTTGAGGCTGCCACACCTGATGAGAGGCAGGTGCTCTTTGGGGAGCTGGCCAGGAGTTCCAACTCAGAGCCTTAGCCTCAGCCCTGTCTGTGGAGGGGGAAGTGGGAGGCCCTGGCTTCTCATGAGCTCTAGCCCTGATGCCCACAGTCCTGATTCCCACCCCCCCTTTGTGGGGTGTTGGGAGGGGGGTTGCCAGCCACGTGGCAGTCTTCTGCAACCTGCAAAGTACCTTCCTGCGAGGACCATGTGGTGCTGCTGATAGTGCTGAGAGGAGGATGCCATTGCATCCATTCTCCAGCTGAGAAGACAGAGGCCTTATAGCAAAGCCATACAACCTGGTCAGGAAGTGCAGAGAGGGTTTGCAGTCAACATAGTTACTGATGGTGGGGCCAGGTGCCTCCACTGTGAAATCTCTGGATGGAAGGTAGAGAAAGGCCTGTAAAGTACTAATGTCTATCTTGTGCCCCCGAAGCTGGATCCTGCCTGGCTCTAGTGCATCTCTCCCCTCTCTGATAAAGCTCTCCTCAGCCTCTCCATATGGGGAAGCCTGATTCACAGAGGCTAGATCCTGAAGCTCCTAGGGAAGCTGCATTATGTCAACTCTGTCTAAACTAGCAAGGGGCAGGCAAAGCTATCTGGGCATTAGCCCCATTTACACCCACCAGCCCTGTGCCGCAACCCTGCATCATTTCATCCTTTAGAGGGTTCTGGCTAGCTCTGAGGGCTGATGGTACATTCAACCTTCTGTCTCACTGTTTCTTCTCCCACTGGAAGTCTGGCATGCCCTTGACTGCCAACCCGTTAGAGTCAGTCTATATACTGGGGTGACAAAGTGGGCATGGCCTGACTTCAGACTGCAGCTTTCCTACTTCTTAGCTATGTGACCTAGGAAAGTCAGTGCTCTCTGTGCCTCAGTTTCCTCTATAAATTGAGGCTAATAACAGGACCTGCTTTGAGGACTGCCTAGTGAGGATTTGGTGAGGAAATCCATGTAAAACACTGATTCTGGTGTCCAACACAAAGTGATTGCTCCGTAAATACCAGCGCATATTCACTTTGCTGCCTTCTGGTCTTTCCTCCTATTGCTCCTGCTGTAAGTGGTTTTAACTTTCAACCGTCCAAGTCTAGATCCTGGAAATCACCCCTGCTTTTCTCTTCGCATCTTTCCTACTCTCAGCCCTACTCTCCATGCCTTTGCCCTCTGCCTAAAAGCCCCCTTCTGTTCTTCTGTCCTGAGCTCACCGATGCTTACCCTCCCCTCCCTTCATATCCAGCCTGTTACCGTTCACCGTGATCTCAGAATGCCCCAGGCATTGCCTATATTTGCACTTACCTCATCTCTTATCTCTCTGTTGAGCCATCACCTAGACCCATGCTTCTCACACTTCATTGTTCACACAAATCACTCAGGGATCTTCCAAAAGCAGATTCAGAAATTCTGGGATGGGGTCTGAATCTCTGAATTTCTTTTTTCTTTCTTTATTAGAGATTTTTGCTATGGGGTGCGTGTGCTTGCTGGAGAGGCAGAGAGACAGAAAGGGAGAAATCACTCCTCAGGGGGAATGACCATGCTGCGATCCATTCTCCTCCATTCTTCTCTCAGAATTTTGGACACGCACGCACATGTGCCTGGTGTTAGTTTCAAGCTGCTAGATCTGGGACTCAAACAGTGGTCGACCATGTTGAAAGTCTAGCACTAACCACTATGCCACCTGCTGGCCCGCAAATCTCTGCATTTCTAACAAGCTTCCTTGTAAAGTCGATGCTGTTGGTCCCAGAACATATTTTGAATAAGGAAAACTTGGATAGTAAATCCTTTCAGGGTTGTGACTTATCGTCAGTTAACCTTGGTATTCTTACTACCTAGCTAAGAGCTTGGCAAATGGGGAGTCAAATAAATGCCTACTGAATGAAGAAATGAATGAATGTATGAATGATATTTCATCCAGGTGACGATGTTGGAAAGTTTTCTGGGGCAGTTAATGCCTGAATTGAATTCTTAGGGCAGGTAGGAGAAAGCTAGGAAAAGCGGGCAGTAATGGATTAAGATACTCCAGGTGAAGGCCAGGGCTAAGGCACAGAGGTGTTTGAAAGGCCAGGTGCAGGGTAGCATGGGATGGAAGACTTCACATTCAAGAGGAGAAGGGGGAAAAGGCCAGGACAGTACTGGCCAGCCCGGAATGCCATGCTGGCTTCTATTTTTATCCTTGAACCTCTGGTAGACACCATGATCCAAACTGTGGGCCAGTCTTGCAGCAGGAGAGGAAGAAATAGTAAGGAAGAGATGCAAGGCTGAGCAGTCAGAGGAGGCTCCCAATCATCTGTGTGGAGCTCTGACTGTGACAGTGAGGACAGAGTTAAGGGCACAGCTTAAAGAGGAACTGAGGAGAAAGAATAGAGCTTGATGGCTCCGTGGAAAAGAGGGTGAAGGAAGGCCATTATCTGGGTGAATGATGGTGCCGTTGTCGGAGACTGGAGAGCAGGAGGGGGAGCTGGTTTGGAGAGAAGGATGAGGAGTTTAATTTCAAAGCCAGCTAGGTGTAAAGTGCCCGTTGGGCATCCACGACATATGTGCCAGGTGCTCCTGAGAGAGCCCAGGGCTGGAGATGACAGTATAGGAGGCACTGGCTGACAGATGCTCATTGAAGTTTTGGGAGGGAATGAGATCATCGGGGAAATCTTAGAGTGAGAAAAGAAGAAGGTAGAGGAGGGACCCTGGAGGAAAACCATTCATTTAAAGAGCAGGAGTTAATGACAACCTGTTAGAAGATAAAACGGGAATAGAAAACATTTATAACAGCAACAAAAAGATAAAAAATCTAGGAATACACATAACAAGAAATGTGCAAAATCTAAGTGGAGAAAGCATTAAAATGCTTCCAAGGGACAAAAAAAAAAAAAAAAAAAAAGCACTTGAATAATGTTCTTGGATGAGAAGACTAACATCATGAAATTGTCCATTCTCCCTCAGATAATTTAGAATTTAATAAGAGTCTCAATAAAAATGTGCCTTTGTTGTTGTTTAGACAAACTGATTCAAATGTTCATATGGAAAAATACCGTAGTGTTGAGGGTGTTCTCCATGGCCTCTCATGTTTCTACGTGAGCAGAACAGTGGCTATGTCTGTTCCAGACCATCTTCGTAAGGATGTTTGTATAGTAAATGCTATGGGAAGTTAGAGATAGTGTTTCTCTCTAGAGCAATAGCAAATGTGTTTACTGTCCAGTATAATAAATATGTCTCCTGGGGCAAAAACCAGGCAGGCTTATTGACTACCATAAAAGGTTTGGGTACTCTAAACTCTAGGGTGTTTTTTTATTATTTATCTATTTATTTGCCTATAATACAACCCATTGCTTATGCAAGTATCACCTGGACTTTATGTCACTCTGTGACAACTGGGGCTTGTGTAACTATCACAGATGCTAATATTCTGGCTACTGCTGTTACCATGAATAATAAAGTCCGCTGTCACTGATACAGAAATTTTGTGCTCTCTGACAATACTCAGGAAAAAGGACAGACTACCTTGTTGGTATACAAGCAGAATAAAGACTGACTTAAGTTCTTTGCTGTTCTTGAAAGCAAGAATAGTCAGGAAATAGCTGAAACAAGAACAGTAATGAGAGGGAACTAACCTACACTAGATATTAAACCACACTATAAAGCTATATTATGTAAAATAATGTGGTACTGGACAAGTCAGCAGAAATAAAAGAAATTCCAGAAATTACACATGAGACTCTAGTCTGAGGTAAATATTGGTATTTCTAACTGAGTACAAAAATGAGTTGTTTCACAATAAGGTAATTGGAGAATCACCTAGAAAAAAAATGTTAGATCTATGTCTCATACTTTCTTCTAGAATAAATTTCATATAAAACAGAGATGTTAATGTAACACAATGAAACCATAAAACATGGGAGAATTTTTAAACTGTCAGAATGGGAAGCACTTTCTAAATATGATGCACAAGCCAGAAGCCATTAAAGAAAGTGATAATTTTAACTATTAAAACACAAGTTCCAAACGGCAAAACTGAACATACACATCAAAAGATAAACTTGGAAAGTATTTGCAACTCTTATCATTGACAAAGAACCTCTTCCCAGTTATCTAAAGAAACCTCACAAATCAACAAGACAACTGACTTAAGTTCTTTGCAGTTCTTGACAGCAAGAATGGTCAGGAAATATCTGAAACAAGGACAGTAATGAGAGGGAACTAACCTACACTAGATATTAAACTACACTATAAAGCTATATTATGTAAAATAATGTACTGGACAAGTCAGCAGAAAAAAGAAATTCTAGAAATTACACATGAAAAAAAAGATGGACACCATGTGAAGAGTGAAGGGTCACTAAAACCTAAGATGCCTCCTTACAATAACAGAAAGTTTCACTGAGGCACTGAGGCATCATTTTCATTTCTCAGTTGGCTAAGATCATTTGATCATATTTGATAACACATTTTGTGGGGAAACAGATACTTATGTGCTGCTGATAGGAGAGGAAATGGTACAGCCTGAAGGGGGAGAATTGGGCAATATCTCTGACATTACAAATGCTTTTGACCCAACACTTCTAAGAATTTATCTTGTGGAAATAATCCCACAAGTGAAAAGTGATGCTTATGAGATTAGTTATTACAATGTAATAACTAATTGTAATAGCAAAAAACCAAAAGCAAACCAAACAGATCTCTAAAGAGTGATATTGAAATATTAGGTCGTTGGAAAAGTCATGACACATTTTTGCATAGAAAAACATAGGAAAGTACATCATGACTTTTTCGATGACCTAATAAATCAAGTACATGTGTACAAGAATATATATGTGATATATTGATATGGAAAGGTTTCCAAGATATCTTGTGAAGAGAGCAAAGAGTGCTTCACTGTGTAGAGAATGCTGCAGTTCTTGTGGAATGCTGCAGTTCTTGTATGTGTAAGGGAGAATTTGTAGATACATGAATGCATATATGCATGTTTGTACATTTTGTGTGTGTGTAGAAGCCAATACCACTGGTTGCCTCTAGAAAAGGGAATTTCATCATTGGAAGACAGAGCCTGGAAACGTTTGCTATACACAGTTCTGCACCTTTTGAAAGCTGAAAATATACTACTTCGATAGGCTCCTCAAGAAAGAGAGTGGACAGAAGATCAGGAGGCCGTGATGGAGATCAGGAATTTGTAGTTAGAGTCTTAAAGAGAAAGCTACAAGAAAACTTCATGGATGGAGCCAGCTGGGGAGAACATTTCCAGAAGAAGGTAGAGCCTGTGGCATGGAATGCTACCAAGGCATTCTGGATTTAGATAAAGACTTAGAGATGTGCATGTAGAAGGTGCATTCATCAGATCAGTGAGACTTTGGTGAGGGTAGGTGCAATTCAGTAGATTGTGTGAGTGTGCAAGGAGTGCTGAGGAGGGAATGAAATGTGCAGAATTGGCTAAAGTAGATGTTTTAAAATTTTTGGCAGTGGAAGGAAAGGGAGAAGGTGGAAGCTTAATGGAAGACCAGATAGCTTGTCATCCTCTCTTTCCTCTTCTCTTCCTCTCCTTTCCCTTTCTCTTCTTTCTCTGCTCTCTTCTCCATTTCCTCCTTTCCTTCTTCCTTCTCTTTTTTCCTCTCCTCCTCCTTCATTTTCTCCTTCTCCTTCCTCCTTTTCTTTTTTCTTCTGCTCTTTCTCTTCCCCTTCTCCTCCTCTTCATTCTTTCTCCTTCTTCTACTCCTCTTTTCTACTCCTCTTCCATCTTCTTCTTCCCCTTTCCTTCTTCTCTTCTTTCTTCTCTTTCTCTTCTTGCCCTTCTCCTTCTTTGTCCTCATCTTTATCCTTTCCCCTTTCCTGCCCTCTCCTTTCTCATAATGATAGCTATTATTTAAACAAAGAAACTGTGCATGTTTAACTAGTGATGGCAAGCCCGTAAAAAAGAATCAGTACAAACTACAGGAGTCAGAGGGAACTGTCTGGTTATCTATTGCTGTATAACAAATCATTTAGAAACTTAGAAGCATAAAACTGCCATCATTTTATTATGCTTGTGATTTTTGTGTCTAGAATTCTGACAGGGAACAATGGGAACACTTTGTCTCTGTTCCATGATGTCTAAGCCTCTGCTGGGGTGGCTTTAACACCAGGAGGTGGCTGGAGCAATATGGGGCCTCAGTGTGTAAGATAGCTGTGCATGTCTGACACCCGGGCTGGGATAGCTGGAGCAACTGGGTTCTGACCAGTATTACTCACTCTCCATGTGACCTTTTCACATGGTTAGCTTGGGCTTCCTTCTCAGGATTCCCCAAGGTAAGTGTTCCAAGATCCCAACCAAGGCCCAAGTCCAAGGTCTTTATGATCTATCCTTGAAAGTCATGCAGAGTTACTTCCAGCATGTCCCCTTAGTTACATGTGGCCAGACCAGATTTAGTGTAGGGGGTGCTATATAAGGGTCTGAATATATGAGGCATTGGAAGCTGAGGGTGTGGGGTGGGCAGCTTTTAAGTCTGGTGATCAGAAGGATCATAAAAAAAGTGAGTTTATGTGTGTGAATATTCGTAGTATCTAGAGCATTTGGGTGGGATTCGCTTTGGGCAAGAGAAGGGGTCTCCTTCATTGGGGAAGGAAAGAAGAAGGCAAGGGTGGGATTAAGTGAGGGTAGAATGGGACTAGGGAGTGTCTGCTGGCTCTGATTTCCAGGTGCTGATGAAAATGAGGTCTTCTGTTTGGACAAGATGGCTCATGGTGGGGCAGGAGGTTTATAGAGAGTATGTTTTGAAATACTTGTGGAGCAATGGAGAATGAAACCACTAAATTAGGGCCAGAATGAATGGGACCGACTCGGAGTTACAATCCACAAATTTGCAATGACACACACAATCCATGTCCCCAGTGTAGGATCGAAAACATCAGAGAATGAAATATATTCGGGATTGAAGTTTTACTAGGAAGGAGGAAAGAGCAAAGAGTAAATGGCATTGACAAGAGAATGGTTGAAATAATGAGCTATGGATGCTTCACAGGGTAAAGAGAGGCATAAAACTAAGAGGGGATAGCTTGGGAGAATGTTGGTGGATTAAGAGAAGACAGATTTTCATGAGGTTGAAAATCATCCTGGAACACTTGTGAGTGAGAGGTGGGCACTCAGGGTATTGCATGGGACATCCATATAGAAACTGAAGTCACCAGAGTGGGGCTTAGATGGAGATGAATTGAATATGGAAGTAAAATCTTCCATGACCTTGGGGAGGGACCAGAAGGCTGTTGGATGACCCAAATGGCGTGTTGGGTGGGGATTCTGTAGCCAGGTGGCATAAACCACAAGGAGCAGAGGAATTTCACATATGGTAAAGACCTGTCCTCAGCCTGTGCTGTGGGTAGTGAGAGAATGAGTGGCCATTGCTGGCCAGGGTTCTAGGGAGTAGTGTCTGTCCCTAGAGGCAGGGTCACCAGGTCTCTGTTCAAATCACCCCCTTAGTTGGCCAGGCAGGGAGGCCAGACTACAGGAGGAAGGTTGGAGATCCACCCTTACAGTCCTCCTCAGGGACCTTCTGAGCAGCAGCTTTGGCAGTAACCAAGCCAGCTTGACTCATAGTCTAATTTACAAACAGGCCCTGCCAACTACCAGAGCAGAACTTCAGCAATCTGGTCCTCTGGGCAGGGATGGTGAGGAAATGGGATGCTCACTGGCAGCTCTAGTTTCTGGCAGCTCTAGTTTCTGGCTATCATCTAGACCAATATGGAACAGTCACTGGTAAAGGGTGGGCAGTGTCCCTTCCCCAAATCCCTCACCTGTTAAACTTGGGAGGCAATTAAGTAGAAGTAAGGTGCCTCTGTGTGTGTGTGTGTGTGTGTGTGTGTGTGTGTGTGTGTGAGAGAGAGAGAGAGAGAGAGAGAGAGAGAGTGCTGATGTGGTAAGGGACATGTGACCCCTTCCTCAGCTTCCCAGAGGGAGGAGAACTCTTCTTTATGGTGGGACATGAGAAAAATATCAAAAGGACATGACCTCAGCCACAGGAATCCAAAACCGTACGTCACAGTCCTACTTATATAAAATGGCAAATTCTCATTGGAAAGGGAAATTGAAAACAAAAAGATCTGTGAGCATGATAGTATGCTTTTTTGAGAATGACCCCTTAGTGGTGGGTCTTGGACTAAACCTGCTGTGACCACATGTGACAAGCTGGTGCCTACCCAAACACTTCACCCGTGTAAATCCCAGCAGGCTCCAGAGGTTTGGAGGGCTCAGAAAACTGGGGAGTAAGCAAGGACATGTCTCAGTCAAGGTTCTGTTGTTGCAAGTAATGGAAACTGACTTGAGTTAACTTCAGCAGAGAAGGAAATTCACTGGAAAGAATCTGGTTTATCTTACGGATGACAAGGGCAGCCAGGCCTCCAGCCTCTGGAGGAATGGGCCCCAAGAGTCAGTGTTTGCCAGTGTGTGTCCTGTGGTTCACTACCTCTGACAGATGCCTGTAGAAATAAAGTGTTCTGTGGTCCATTGTGTTTGGGAAATGCAACATATTTTCTCTAAGTGCATTGCGTATTAAAGGCTTTGATAAGTCCTGCAACAAGAAAGCTTATTGAATTAACTAAGCACTACCCCAAATGTTTAAAGAATAAGGTTCACCTGTTGATAACTTTATTAAGTAGGAAGAGGTTTTGTGTCACTCTCACCATTACCCTGTTGTGATGCAATTGACTTTGCCATGAAGTGGCAAAACATATTTTTAAAAATGAGTATTTATTTATTTTATATATGAAAGGGAGTGCATGTATATGTATGTGAACAAGAGAGAGAATGAGAGAGAGACCTTCAATAGGGGATCTGGTCACATCCAATTCACTTTCTTAGCCCTCCAACTCATCAGGATCTTGGGCACATGCATGTGTGCCCAGCATGTTTCAGGCTGACAGGGTTGTGGTCAGCCATGTGGCTTCCAGCACTGCAGTTCAATACCCTAGCAAATGTGCCACAGTGGCTGGGTCAGAGACTATATGCCTAATGGTTAAGGGTGCAGACAACCTGGCTTCAAATCCCAATTTTATCATGTACTAGTTGGGTGGTTTGGACAAGTTATTTAACCTAAGTTTCACTTTCCTACCTATAAATCAAGGTAATAACAGTAATATCTCTTGAGATTGTAGTGAAAATTAAATGATATAATAATGTCTCCATGGGGACCAGCAGTTAGCGTAATGGTTATGTTGCTGGACTCCCACGTAGTCAACCGCGGTTCATGTCCTGAACCCAGTGACTTAAACTCACGCCGGGCGCGTGTGTGTGTGCCCAGGATCCCAAAAGGAGAAAGGAGGAGAAGAGATTGCGGCGTGGCCATCCCCCCTGGGGGTGATTTCTCGCGTTATGTCTCTCTGTCTCTCTCTGTCTGTCTGGCGAGTGCACGCGCCCTATAGCAAAAACCTCTCCAAAATAATAATAATAATAATAATAATAATAATGTCTCCAAACTTGTTTATAGTAAGTGTTAAAAATACTTAGCTGTTTTTATTGTGGTTGTATTATTATTGATTGAACATACACTCTGCCATACATAGCATGTGGAGCAGCTCACAGTTTTACTTAGCAATCCTTTATTGGTGTCCACTCCCAGTGGACTAAGGACATAGAGATGAGTCTTGTAACAGGCTCAGCCTTCATGGAGTTCCCAATCTTTTAGGGTAGATAGAGTTGCTAAGAGAGAATTACAAAGAGGGATGGTAAGAACACAGTTCTATGACAGCCTGTAGGAAGAATATGTAGCACAGATGGAGGAGTGGAGGTGGGGTTGGGTAGGAGGATTGGTGTTGCAGGCTGATGACATGAAGGTACCCGTCAGCTTTAGGCATCCAGGGCAGTTTGGTGTGGCTAGGGAATAAGGTGAGAGGGAATGGTGTTAAAGATATTGGCAGGGACCAGTGCAGGAAGGGTTCTGAATGCTACATGAAGGAGCTGAGATGGTATCCTTTCAGTGACAGGGACCCTAAAACATGCTTCAGTCAAGTGAGTGTCATTGCAGCTGTGCATTTAGAAAACTCCCTCTGGCAGCTAGGAGACTCATTGTTTAGAGAGACACAAAACTGGAAGCCACGAGACTGGAAGGTGCTAGTTATGGCAATCAAATTGTGAGATGAGAAAAACTTGCCTTGGGTGACTTGCTGAAGCCACCAACTCAATTGGTAGTGGTTAGTGCTGGCTTAATTGAAGGATTTGAGCTTATATTGAGTTTAGTTGGAGGATCCTGTAGACAATCCAAGTAGCAATACTTAACAGGATGCTGATGACTTGGAGATATGGATCTGGGAGCCACAGCTATATCAGTGGTAATTGAATTAATAGGAACAGATAGATTATTCAGAGAAGGTCAGGATCAAGCCCACCCTGGGGAGCTTGACCCATGAGGGAAAGCAGGGAAGCGAATCGTCTCCCTTTTCAAGGAAGAAAATCCAGGACCCCTAGTTCTTTAGTGTTTCTTTGTCATCCCAATACTTTGCTAGTGCCCTTGGATCTGTTTTCTCATTTCTACAATGTAAAGAATTGGATTCCATCAACTGCTTCAATCCCAGAATTGAAGATATAATAGAGACACAAGAAAGATAGAATAGTAGAGTGGCAGCTGAGGAAAGTATGCAGGCTGTCCTCTTTTCTAGGGACTTATCCAAACCCTTCTGGTTGGCAGCTCAGTATGACTTTTCTGCTTCCATGCTGTCCTCTTTGTACTAGGGGTTAGAAGCATGAGAACTACATTTCTGAGAATCCCTGCCATACAGATTGTGGGTTAGACTCTTTCACTTAGAAGCAATTGTATGAGATTCAGAAGGTGGAAAAGAAGCAGAAACCATAATCTACCCTCCAGCTGTTGTGGGTAGATTGGTGGGCTTTGACAGATGTGAGATTTTAAAATAACCTTGGAATTTTTCTGTGAGTCCACAATGTTGGAGGCATGTGTGATTGTTATACAGCATTTCCTGAAGCTCCTGCAACTTTTTTTACTTCCCGAAAGTTTATAGGGAATCTTTATTTTAAAAATATCTATTATCTTTATTTTCCTATCTATTCCAAAAGTTTTATAAGTACTCTATCAATTAACATTTTCTGCATAACAAATTACCCCCAAATCTTAGTTATATACACCAACAATTATATATTTAGCTCACAATGTCATAATTTGGAATTTGGGCTTAGTTCAGCTGGATAGTTCTTCTGGTCTTAACTGAGCTCACTATTGCATCAGAATCAGGGGCAAAGTGGCCTAGAAGCTTGTTGGTCTGGAGTGACTACAATATTCTTTTATTTTAATGCCAGAGGGTGTTTGTATGTGTGTATGTGTGTGTGTGTGAGAGAGAGAGAGAGAGAGAAAGAGAGAGAGAGAGAGACACTCAACCAGGCCTGATCATGCTCCAATCTTCTACTTCCAATTCTCCCTCCTGACCCTGGGTACATGTGTATGCACCTGGTGTGAAACCCAGGGAGCTGAGATCTGAACCTTAGTTGGTCATGTGGGATCCAGATTTCTCTGCACAGCACCTAACCACGGTACCATGGGCTGACTCTAGAACCCTTGAATGGCTTTTGCTGGGATGATTTGTCTGTATTTCACAGCATCTCTCACTCTCTAGCAGGCTAGCTTGGAGTTGTACACATGTTGCTGTGCAGGGTTCCAAGAGAACAAGTAGAGGAATATAAGGTCTCCTGAGGGTTAGGCTAGAAAGGGGTGCAGTGTCATTTCTGTTATATTCTATTGAACAAACCAAGTTTTAAGTCACATCCCATGGATTTAGGAAGACAGATAATCATTGCCAATTTTACAATCTATCACAGCACATATTTCTTGTATTAAATCCCTTTCTGCTTGAAAGACCTGGAAAATTTCTGTTTTCCTATGTAAACCTGGCATATACAGCATCACTCTGCATCTCAGAAGGCAATCAGGTATTGAGACTTGGAGTAAGCAGTGGGCCCAGGGTTAAAGATTGGGTTGAAGTCCTGTACTGTATCACTTACTGCAAGCCAACCTTGGACCTGTCTCTCTATCTCTCAGTCTTGACTCTTTGTCTGTTTAAAATGTGGGCAATGGTCAAATAAAGTAGTGGTTGTAGGTCCATCCATGATGATGTTGTGGTAATGTGCTGATCTGCAATGTTGGAGGCCACATGGAAGTCAGGGTTTGGTTCCTGGGCTTACCTGCACATGGTGTGTGTGTGTGTGTGTGTGTGTGTGTGTGTGTGTGCACGCATGTGTGTGACCATGATCTTGGTTGGCTGGGAAGGTTGAGGGAAGGATTATGGCATGAGACTCTATTCCAGGGTACTTATCTTTCTCTCTCTTGAGATAAACAAATAAACTTGAAAAAATAATGTCTTAGGAGAAGTTTGAATAAATTAGTAGTCACTGCCTGTATTTAAATAACACCACAGTATGAAGTTTTCTAACCTGGGGCTGATGGAGCAGGGGTCAGGGGCCAGGGTTCCTCATGGTGGGATAGAAGTCAAAAAAGATGGTTACTTCTTGTCATTTCTTCTCTACTCTCTCAAGTTTCCGGATACATTTGCAAACTTAGAAATCAAGAAGGGCTCACCACCCAAATCTTCCATTTGAGACCTCTGTGTTGGAATGAAGCCAGAGTTTGGAAAAGCCTTAGAATTGCAGTAGTTAGAACAGACTTCAGGGCTGGCATGAGCCAACTCCCCATCCACTGCTCCCATGTGCCCTTTTGGCTTTTAGTGTGGCGAGGCCCTCTTGTCCTATCCCATCCCTTCCCAGGCCTCGTGGGCACAGTTGCTTGAAGGACCACTCCTCGGCTCCTTGACAAGTCCCAGTTCAAGCTGGATGTGATTCACGGGGATAATGAGCTCGTAAATAAATTCCTGCTGCATCAGCTCATGAAGCTGAAGGTTAGGCCAAAGATGTGGGCCAGGGAAGGCAGAGGGAACTGGGCCCAGAGATTCAAATGTCCCCTGTGTTCTCTCCAGGGCACACATGAGGAGGGTTATGAAAATGTAAGAGATCCTGTGAATCCCCCACTGGCATGTCATGTAGCAGGGCTGGTTACATTCTCAGTGCCTGAAATCCCATGCCCTACTCTGCTTTCACAATCCAGTTCAGCTAGAGATAGACTTTGGGAGATCAGTGTCCAGTGGCTGTGTGTTTAGCAGACCAAAATCAGGGCAGCAAGATTTGTGGGGAGCTGTTGAGGAATGGGAATGTGTTCAGATTTGTTGGAATTTGTTAGTAGAGAGGTTACAGGGAAATGAAGAAGCTCAGCAAAATCCTAAAATAAAATGAGAAACCCTAGAGAGAAGTATACTTCCTGTCGATGGCAATGTGCCTGACTGTATTTGCATATGCTGCTGCTTCCAATCTTTAAAACAGGCTGGTAATGTCGTCTTCCCATTTTACAGATGACAAAACTAAAGGGAGTGGGAGAGGAAGGTAGCATTCCCAAAGCCATGAGGTGACTACTGAGCAGTGGATTTGGTACTAGAAGTGATACCCCAGCAAAGGTGCTGGTTCAGAGAAATGATCAAGGGTAGGAATAAAAGACCTTTGGCTTCCTCCATTATGAAAGGAAGGGCTTAGGGCTACTGAACACAGAAAAGTCTAGAGCTTCATAATCCTCAGCGCTCTCCCAACTTTCAGCACATGCATACCTAACAAGTGTTCTCTGTATGCCAAGTCCTGTGATGAATAAGAGGCTGAAAAACGTGCCTCCCTTGTACCCAAAGTGCTTTAAGGTATATAACCAATCAATCTTTAAAATACACATTTCAGGGGCCCAGTGGTGGCACAGAGGTAATGCAACTGTGCTACGTGGGAAAGGTTCTGGGTTTGACCTCCCTCAGCATACTAGGCATGTGTGGCTGTGGTCCAGGCCAGCTGAGACTGTGGGTAGATTGTGTGGTGAAGTCCCTGTTGGGGGTACTTGTCTTTGTCTCTGTTTATCTTCGAAGAAATAAACTTAAGTAATACATATTTTATTGCTTTTTATTATACAATTATACACATTAATTATTGAAAATATAGGTAAGAAAAAAGAAGAAAATTAAAACTACTGATAATACTACTACTTGGATTAAAAAAAACCACTTTTCAGCATTTTGTTGTATAACCTTTCAGACTCTGTTCTTAGGCAAATATAAATATTAAACAGAAATGGACACTGAGTATATCTTGTTTTGTAATTTTTCCCTTCCCAGTTGAATATATAATCACTTTTTCGTATTTATCTTTCCTCCCATCATCTATTTCCTTTTTAAAAAAATGTATTTCTTTTTAAAATTTGCTGTAGGATGTATGCACTCACTGGAGAGAGACACAGAGACAGAGTGATGAAGCACTCCCCAGGAAATGGCCATGTCTCCGTCCCTTCTCCTCCATTCTCTTCTTAGGATTTTGGGCACACATACACATATGCCTGGCATGTCCTTCAAGCTGCTGGGTTGAGGACTTGAACCACACAGTCAAATAGGTAGGATCTAGCTGCTTTAACCACCATGCAACGTTAACCACCATCCCCTAGTTTTAATGATTATATGGTCATTCATTATAAGCACCCTCCAATAGGGCATGATCACTCCACAATACCCTCTCCTCCGTTTCTCTCTCCTGTCAGGATTTGGGGCATGCACATGTGCCCAGCATGTTTTTCAAGGCACCAGACCTGGGATTCTAATCAAGATTGGCCATGTGGGATCCAGCTCTTTACGTACAGGGCTTATTCTCTGCACTACAGGGCAGCCCCCTAATATGGATATTGTATTTATTTGAACAGTCAGTCCCCCATTGTTGAATATTTAGGTTAATTCTAAGAAGGTTGAAATCTTGTTGAGAAGACAATTAAACCTGTAAACTGTATCACAAGAGCATACAGTCTGACCTTGCTATGTGCTGAATGATGGAAATGCAATAGAAAATTGGAATGGAAGCAGTGGTTTTGAATGAAGGGTGATAGGGGAAGCTTTAATGAGTGGGTAGGCTTGAAATTAAGCCTTAAGAGGAGGGGCTGGATTTTAAGCAGTTAGGAGAGTGTATTTGAAAGGGTAGAACCAGAGTTGTGAAGGTGTGCAGACTGTAGGTGTGTGGGTCTTTAGGCCATGGGGAGAATTCCTGTAGGGAAACAGCTCCAGAGAGGGCTAGAGAAGGAAGAAGGCAGACTCTACAGAACACCTTAAGGGTAAGACTGGGAAGAGTAAATTTTATCTTTTTGGGCAACAGGGAGCCACAGAAAGTTATTGAGCTGGGTTATGACCTGAGTGGTTCTGATTTTAGAGGCACTGTGCAAGTAGCAAGGGAGGGAATGGGAGACAGTCGTAGAGGCAGGGAGACATGTAAGAAGGCAGGGAACAAGTCAAGAGGGGGGATGAGACATAGATGCAGCCAGTGGCAGGAGTGAAGGTAAGAGGTGGATGTGCACTGCTGCAGAGGGGCTGAGGGGAGCCCTGATGCACCAGGCTCCTGGCTCACTAAGAGGGGAGCCTGCTGCCTGATACCTGGGAGTCTAGGAGAGTTAATGGGCTACACATGGGTGAGCTAATTGGCCATCTAGCAAGGCTGACTCATCCGGGCATCTGAGCCAGTTATTACTAATGCTGGGGAGAGGAGAGAGAAAAATGAAAACCAGAGCAGTGGGAATTCTCTCTGATTGAAAAGTTCCAGGGCCGGCTCCCATTTAGACAGGCAGCACTGGGAAGAAGAGGCTGGCTGCATGGGGGCCGGGGGAGGGGCGTGGATGGCGGAAGTGACATTTCTACGCTGCCAGCTGGAGACACATCCACCTCTGCCCCATGGGGTGCCACTGGGGAGGACTGGGTCTTTCCCAAAACAGCTCCACTTTTCCAGTGACACCCACAGCCCACTCTGGGCCAGAGAGCTGGGCTGGAAATGTCAGCAGCTGGGGTAGGGAAACAGCAAAGGCCAGCGAGGGAAGGTCTGGTTCTATTTATTAAAAAAACTGGCCGAAGTCTTGATCCTTTTGTGTTTCCTTGGGTTTTTAGCTTGTTACATTCAGCAGGCAGCTTTGCTCACTGGAGAGAGAAGCCCTGGGGGCAGCCTACACTGCCCAGTGGAGGGAGCTGTTTGGCTCAGGGCAGTGGCCCGGGACACAGCCGAAGGACCTGGTGTGGTGCAAAGAGGACTGGAGGGGTGCTGCCTGGCCCTCTCTGCCGCTTCCTGGTGGGGCTCCTGTGCCTTTTCCTGCAGATGAGAGGTGGAACAAACACTGCCTGGTGCTTTCTAGCTGGCCCTTACCGCAGTTGGTTGGGAAGCTCCATCCAGGACATTTTCCCAGTGGTGGGGGTCTCAGGTGTCTCCCAAGGGTCCCTCTGTTGCTGGGAGGCAGACAGTTTGACCAGCTATTGATTGTGGCATTTTCCAGCTCAGCATCTCTACAAGGTCATTTTTCTTTCATGCCATTAGTTGGGTGACTACACCTCTAGGTTCTACTTGATCATCAGAGAGCAGGTACAGACTTTCCCTCTGGAATGTGGGATAGTGTCTGGCTACCTCCACAGGTCTTGGCTTGTACAGCACACAGGCTCGTTCTCAGAGATGGTACCTCTGCGCCCTCTGGCTCTGCCTTCAGGGCTCCAGCTGGTGAGAAGCACATGCGAGCCCCATGTTGTGTGGCAGCCTCACAAGCTGCATCATGGGTTAGGGCCTGGTGTGGGGGAGGTGACATTGTAACATGTTGTGCTCTGGGCCCTGGTGGGTCTTGCCATCCCCAGCCCCCACACCTCCCATGCATGGACCACAGGCATCTTCTGCTTAATTTCATGCAGAAGGCCAACCCCGTTACCAACTTCATGTTTGGATCTGGGGCAGATTCTACACACTGGCAATGGGAGGCAGCCTGAAATAAGGGTGAGGCCAGCTGGAGGTGCGGGGTTTAGGCAAGGGGTTCCCCTCATCCTGGAATGTCTGAAAAGCCTGCAATGCCTTCCTATGAAGTCTCAGATCTGGATATGGGACTGAAGTGGGACATGGATGAAATGGACCCTGATGGGAGAGGAGGGACAGAGGAAACTGGGGAAGGAGAAGGCCCATGTGGGGAGTGCAGGAGCCATCATCACTTGGGGCCAAAGCAGAGAAGGGGCAGATGTGCTCAGGCTTTAGTGCAACACCCAAGGTCAAGGCCAGAGCCGTAGATGGAGGCCACAAGGATGAGAGGTTTCCCAGCAAGTGTTTGTATGCCTCCAGCTGGAGGTCCTGCTTTCTGATAAGGACAAGAAGCCTCTCTCTATTGCTCCAACTTGGTCCTTTGCATGGTTACAAGGTTCAGAAGAGCTATTTCATATTGACTTAGTCACTATATTTGTCAGGTATCTGCTACGTGCCAGACATTGTTAAGTGCTGGGGTCACAGGAGCATGAACTGTACCTGGTTCCTGCACACATGAGGCTGCCCACCTGGGGCTGATAGTGGGAGCGAGTTGGGACACAAGTAAGCAAACAACAGAATGAATACACACTGTGATTAGTGCTTTGGAGGGAAAGAACAGTGTTTCAATGAAGAATACATGAGGGACTCCCTGGGAGGTCAGGAAGACCTTGGGTGTATGAGGAGGTGATGGTTAAACTGAGACCCAAAAGACCGTGAGGACTACTCAGGCCACCGGGTTGGAGAGAATATCTTAGGCTGAGGAGGCAGATGGGCTGGCATTCAGGGATGACGGTTGGGTGGCAGGGATGCCTGCTGGGAACCAAGATGGCAGGTGTAAGGAAAATGGCATCAGGGAGACCCTCTTTCTTCCCCCTGAAAGCTGGCTCCCACAGCCTCAGGTGATCAATGTGGGGTGTTCCTAGACCTATCCTGAAAGGCTGCACCCAGGCCTGACTATAGGAAGCAGCTCAAGCGTCCTGGCCCACACGGCCCGTGTGTATGACCTTATTTGGAAAGAGGGTCTTGGCAGATGTAATCAGTTAAGATGAGGTCATGTTGATTAGGGTGGGTCCTAATCCAGTAACTAATGTGCTTTTTTGGTTCTTTTTTAGAGGTTTTGGCTTTAGGGTGTGTGTGTTCGCTACAGAGAGAGACAGACAGTGAGAGGGAAAGTAAGAAATCACCCGCAGGGGTGATGGTCATGTTGTAATCCCTTCTCCTTCATTCTCCTTCCAGGATCTTAGGCACACATACACATGCATCCGGTGTGTTTTTCAAGTCACCACGTCTGGAACTCGAACTGCAGTCAGCCATGTGGGAGTCCAGTGACATAACCACAATACCATCTGCTGGTTCCAACTTATGTGCTTTTAAGAAAAGGGAAATTCAGACACACACAGAAGGGAAGGTCATGTGAGGACAAATACAGATGCTGGAATTATGCTGCATGAGCCAAGGAATGCCAAGAGTCGCTAGCAACTACCAGGTGCCAGGAAAGGTCTTTGTAACAGTCTCCCCTGGAGCTATGGATGAGAGCCCAGCCCTGCTGACCCCTTAGTTTCTGACTTTTACCCTCCAGAACTGTGACAGAATGAACTCTCATTTCAAGCCACCCAGTGTGTAGCACTTAGTAACCTGGAAACAAATATGTTGGGTTTAGGAAGGGAATCTAGTGTACTGGACTTGTCCCCTGGGCTGGGCCACCAGCACCCATTGTTTCATTTAGATGACAACTCAGTGACATTCCAACCATGGTCCCCATTTCTCAGAAGCACAGCTGGATGGTCAGCTGTGGTCACAATTACAAGGCTGGGGTTTGAGCCCAGGCCTGAACTGGCCTATGCTTTTCCTCCACTGCCTTTCAGGGAAGAGCCCAGTCTGTGGTTTGTTCGTGGCCTTTACAAAGTGTAATTAAGGTGGTCAAACGCTGAGGAGGAATTAGTGTTCTGCCACATGTGCTCAGGTATTTATCCATGAAATCCTGTGCCTGGCATTTGTTTCATAGTCTTCTAAAAGGATGGTGGGCATAAGGGATAGATGAAGCAAAACCAGCACAATGCTGATCACTGTTTAAGTTAGGGGGTGTCCCATGGGGGCTCATTGTATTATTCTTTTTCCTTTTGCATAGGATTAAAAATTTCCATAGCAAAAATTAAAAAAAATTAAGTCATAGAAATCTAAGATTAAAAAAAAAAGAAAAAGATCAAAAATAATGATTGCAGGCTCTGGACCCAGAGCGTCCAGGATTCTGATCTTGGCTTTATTCTTTTTTTTTTTTTTTTTTTTTTTTTTGAGAGATTTTCGCTATAGGGCGTGTGCGCTCGCCAGACAGAGAGAGACATAGAGACAGAAAGCGAGAAATCACCCCCCAGGGGGGATGGTCACGCCACAATCCCCTCTCCTCCATTCTCCTCTTGGGATCTTGGGCACGTACGCACACACACCCAGCGTGAGTTTTAAGCCACTGGGTCCGGGACGCGAACCGCGGTCTACTACGTGGGAGTCCAGCGACATAGCCATTACGCTAATTGCTGGTTCCCTCGGCTTTATTCTTTAGGGTCTGTATGACTTCAGACCAGTCGTGTAACCACTGGGGCTGAGCCTAGTTTTCTGTGCATGGGGGTGATCCCAGCAAGTCACACCTCCCAAGGTGGTAAGGGGACCAAATAGGAGAATTAGAACTCGTAGCCCAGGGCTGGCTCCAGGAGGCATTATCATGATTACATCAGATAGCCCTAGGATCAGGACTCGCTTCTTTTTGGCGAAATAGGGATGAGAATGAGGCCTAGAAGTGGAGGGCCTTGTCCAGATCCCAAAGCTAGGAAGTGGCAGAGATAGGCCTGACTCCAAAGTCTCTTCCTGAGCTGTCTCCTTAACCCTCATGCTGCCCGGAGACCAGCTTTCTTATAGTGTTGAGGGCCTTCCTTAAACAAAAAATCCAGCTTTTTTTCCCCTTGGTGTGAGGATTGGGCCAGGGAGGGAAGGAAGACGGAGCCACCACTGGCTGACCCTGGTGAGTTCTGGTCACTCGCTGTTTGCTCAGCTGCAGGGTGCAGGTGGCAGGAGCGGATGCTGAGTGCTGGCTGACACGCTTTCAAAGGTGACAGGCCTGTGGTAATTGATGGTCACTGGGGCTGTTGCTCCACGCAGTGTTGGTTTAAGGATGACAAAGATCTGACACACCCGCCACGGTGGAACCAGAGCAACAAAAAGGAAGGCCAAACTGGAAACAGGCCTGGCCTCCCGTGGCCCCGGCTGCCTTGGCTCTGAGGGTTCCCAGAAAGCCATGCCCCTGATGCCTGGCCAGGATCCTGGTGCCCTGGAGCTCAGGGATCAGCCAGGATGGTGTGAGTGTTTCAAGGCAGCCGCCAGTCTGGACATGGGCTGGGAAGCAGCAGGCCAGCAGAAGCTCCTGGAGCAGGCCGATGTCCCACACCCCGACTGCTTCCAGTCTCCGCCCTCCCCAGTTCACATGTTCAGAGGGTGAGGTGGAGAAGACAAGGGGCCCCCACTGAAAGGTAAGGTAGGTGCAGCGGAGTTGTCTGCTGAGGAGAGAAGATGCAGGGGCCCTGAGAGGTGGGCAGGGAGAGGGGTGGGCAGGAGAGGCAGGACCTGGCATCAGAGACCTGGGTGTAAATTTGGGGCTCTGGCAGGAAACAGAATTCACCCTAGATGGTTCTAAGGAAAGGACAACGTCGTTGTCTGGGCAGTGCTAGGGGGAGGGCGAGACAGAGAGGACAGTGCTCTCAGTGACTCGCAAAGTGGAACATCACCGCCATCCCTAAGACCGAGGGACCCCAGGGAGGCAGTGCTTGCAAAATCCCACCAGGACCGAGTTCTCAGAGGAGGGTACCACAGCCACTGCTGGGAGAGCACCTGGCTGGAAGGGAGTGGGGAAACAACACACACCCTTCCCGCTTCCTTCTGGCAAAGGAGCCAGCAGATGCAGTCAGTGGGGCTGCCTCCCAGGTGGAGAAGGACCAGGGAGGGTAGGCATGAGGGAACAGATGCAGAAAACAAGAGTTACTGGGACCTCTTTTCTTTCTCTGCAATGGCAATAGTCACGCGAACCTCAAGAACTTGGGAAGAGGACTGCTATCATTATTTTAAAGTTTCTTTCTTTCATGAGAGGAGAGACAAATAGAGACAGAGACAGAGAGACACCTCTCCCACCCTGCTTCAACAGGGTCTTTACACAGTGACCCACTCCTAGCCTTAGCCTGCCCGGGATCCTGGTTGTGCTGAGAGTACTGAGAAGGCTTTGGATGCCGAACCCAGAACCTTCTCTTGGTCATTCTGGAAGAGCATTGCATCTTACTGCTGGGCCAGCGCCAGCGTCAGGCCCCATGGAGGGGTTACTGATGAGGTCTGTGAGGTTCTAGCACAGGCCCGCCAAATGCTACCCTGACAGAGAGCAGCTTCAAATTCCCTATTTCTCTCGCTTTCTCGAACACACACTCCACATTTCCTCAAATCTCTGAATAGCTGTCATCAGGAAAAAGGAGCTAGCAGTTCTGGGAGGGCTCAAGCGGAACCTGAGGACAAGTCATGTCACCGTCAGAGTGCTGAGGCTGCTGGAGCAGGAAGGCGCCGGGGCGCGGCATCTTGCCCTGGGAGATACCATGCTCTTCAGGGCCCCTCCTGTGCAGGAGGCTGCTGCACACAGGGCATGCTCCCCCTTCTGTCCTCACCAAACTCTCTGGGCAGTTCATACAGTTTTGCAGAGGATGCTGGCCTCAGGGGTGGGGCACTTATCTGTGGTTGTCCTGGAACCAAGAGGTATCCATCAGGACAGCCGAGGTTGTGCCGTCGTGACAACCCCTCAGTGGCTCAAAGCAACAAGGGCTTGGTTCATGTGTCCACTGAGGGTCAGCTGGGGCTCTGTTTCTCATTGCCCTTGCTCTGGGACCAGGCTGCCATAACTGCCACCATCTTATGGGTTTCAGGTCACCATGGCAGAGGGGAAGCGAGATTGCAGGTGAGTCTCACGCTGGAAATTAGGTGCTTGGAAGTTGCATGCCTCACTCCTGCTTACTGCTCATCATCAGATGGTCATGTGACCCTATTCAAATACAGGGCTATCCAAATACAGGGCCAAGGGTGGAGAGCCCTACTATGTGTCCAGAAGGTGGAGAACTGGAGCTATTGGACTAGCAGCATTACTGGCTGCCACATGGGCTCAGGCCACTCCAGGTCTCTCTGCTGTTCCATATCTGGCATAGGCTGGGGGAGCATTATGGTGGAGTGGGGAAAGGCAGGAGCAGCAGCTATCTCAGTAGGGCTCCTCTGTGACCACCTAGGGAGGATGGCAGGGAAGCAGGCAGTTCTAGAGAAGATGGCTCTGGATGGTCAGATTGAGGTGAGAAGAGATTGAGCATATTGCAGGGAGGAGAGGGCTTTGGTTCCTCCTTCAGAACCCTCAGTTTTTGTCCTCACTTCACTTGGCCCATTTCCTACCATGGAGAACATTCTCTGTTTCCATGGGTGGAATCCCAGTCCGAGGTTGTCTTTCCAGCTGTGAGTGCTCTTGGAAAGGCTGGAAACTGTCCTGAAGAGCCACATGAGGTCACTGAATCAGAGTTTTGCTCAGGCTGCTGGAAAACTGGCAGTAGAGCCGCTCTCCTACCATGACCCCTGAGTGCATCTAGATGGAATCCTGCATCCATTGTCCCTGTTTAGTGGCCAGACGCAGGAAGCAGAAGTGTGAGCTCACGTAGAGAGCTCAGCAGAGAGAGGAGGTGAGGCTACCTTCCTGGCAGCCCTGCTCTGTGCCTGGCGCTGTGAAAGGTGCAGCTCTTGCTGCTGGCTGTTGTGAGCATTAGCTCCTGTATGCTCACCTGCCACACTGCCCTGTCTCACACACACACACCATCACCTTACCGGAGGGTGTCCTCCCTCCTTGGTGGACTCACTCATTGTCCAAGCCATTCTTGACTCCATCTTACCTGATCTTGCAGGCTCGTCAAGGCAGTTTCCAGCCTTTCCTCCTTTGCCCTGGGCAAATAGATGTCCATTTAAAAACAAAACAAAACAAAATAACCCACTTTGATTATACCATAAATACATTTTGCCCACACTTTCACAGATATATCTGTGAAAGACTGAGTAGTTTTAGTGTTTTTGATATACCACAATACAATTTAGTAATCATACGTAATTGTTGGTCCTTGTTTGGTCCAATGTTTTTACTATTGTAAACTGTTATGAAGACTATTATTATGGTGAAATTTTGGTCAATCTTTAATTATCTCTTTAGGACATATTATTAGAGGTAGAACTAAAGTAGAGCTTGTAGATTGAAGGATTCACACTTTTTTGCCTTCCAAAAAGACTGACTAATCAGATTTTATAGCCCCCAGTTTTGCATTTAGACAAAGTGAGAACAAACTCTTTTCATTGCACCAGAGATTGAAGGCCTCAGTTTTTGTGGCAACTTTCCCTCAAGTCATGACCCAGTCTGGAGGTCAGAAACTGGCAGCCCATGGACCACATGTTTTTAAGTTCATAATGTTTGAAAATATTTGAATATGAAGTTAATTTTTATGTGTTGATAAATTTCGTACAGAAATCTAAATTTCTGGCTCTTGTTTCTGAAGGGCTGCTTTGGCTTTCCCACCAGATTGGGATGTGCTTTTACAATTCGCTGCAGTCCCCACCATTCCCTGTTGCCTCCCAGTCTGCTTCATTCATTTACTTGCCAGGCCCCTGTAGGCATTAGGATTTGCAACTTTCATCTAAATTCCCTTTCCCCTCTTAAAATTGGCCCACCAGCAAAGAATGCTTTTTATTCTGATTAACTACAGGATTAATTTTTAAAAAAACAAATCGTATTTGTAATAGTAATATTCAGGTTAATCATTTAGGAAGCTGCTTCAGAGAAACCCCGAACGTCTTTAACCAATATAAAATATCATGAATCACTTTGGACTCCACAGTGCATTATGTATTTAAAAACAGAAAATTAGACACAGGAGAATTCATCTTAACTTCATTATATATGAAATATTAATTCTCTTCTGGCTTTCATATTATTTACATATTCAATAACATGCTAGCTACAGTCTTTGACTGAGAGCAATTAGAGGCCAGGGGCTGTCTCCTGCCTTAATCTTAAAGATGCCAAAATGTTTTGATGTTGTGGGGAGAAGGGATTGCTAAGGAGGGTTGGATGCTGTTGTCTCTATACCCTTTTTCACATGTTGTAATTTGTTAACCATTTGTTCCTCTTAAACAGGATCCTGATGACTTTGGCTGACCCAGTGAGAATTCTACTCCTTCATTCTCTTCTCATTTATTCAACTCACTTATATTACTTACCTAGCCCCTGCTCTCAACCAAGACCTTCTTTCGACTTTATGAATAAGAGAATTGTGGTCTTTTTCTACTCCAGCAGGGAAGAAGAGATAGTAGCCATTTTGTTTTTCAGAAAAAAAAACAAGGCAGATATTGACTCTTTTTTTTTTTTTTTTTTTTTTTTTTTTTTTTTTTTTTTTTTTTTTTTTTTTTTGGCTACAGGGCTCATGCACTCGCCAGAGAGACACAGAGAGATAGAAAGCGAGAAATCACCCCTCAGGGGGGATGGCCACGTCACAATCCCTTCTCCATCATTCTCCTCTCGGGATCTTGGACATGCATCCACAAGCGCCCAGCATGAGTTTAAGCCACCAGGTCTGGGACTCGAACTGTGGTAGACTACATGGGAGTCCAGTGACATAACCATTACCCTAACTGCTGGTCCCAATTGATTCAATATCTTCAGATCTCTTTTAGCCTTTCGTAAGTCATCTCAGAGCCTCAGTTTTCTCATCAGCAAAATGAAGGTAGAAGAATGGGTTGGATTATTTTGAGGGTAAAGGGGGTCAATGTGGATGTGCAGATCTGTGTTTCAGGTGAGTCTGAGTGGGGATTGTTCTTCCTTGCCTGGCATGAACAGGGCCTTGGGCCTCCATGCCATCCTTGGTACATGTGGCCCCTGTCATCGTGTCACTGAGGTTCCACACAAGTGCTGTCAGAAATTTGCAGCAGCTACAGCTATGAGAAGCAAGTGAGGGGAGGTCAAGGGGACAAGGGCAGCCTTGGCCTGGATGGGAAGGGTGGAGGGTTTGGACAGAGGCACTAGCAAGAAGGGGTTGTGCAATGGGTGCACAGATGTGGAGTGGGCAAGAAACGTGGCACAGAGGGCAGTGGTCAGCACGTCAGCCTGGTGACATAAGAGCAAGGGAGAGAGCAGGAGGTGGCTTGTTTGATAGACTTTTTGTTTGTTTATTTGTTTATTTATTTCTTTAGAGAGAGACAGGCCCCAACAGGGCCCCACACTGATTCACCTCAAGCCTCAGCCAGTCAGGATCATGGGCATGTGTGTGTGTGTGTACCTGGTACGTACAGGGAGACCTCAGGATACAAACCTGGGACCTTTCCATTTGGCTTTGGTATTGTAGAGGGCTATGTTACTGCTATGCCACTTTAGCTGGCCCAAAAGATGGTTCTTAAGACCATGAAGTACCACAGTTAAAAAGGACCTTGGGAAGAGCCTAGAGTGAGGGATTGCCAGCTGGTAGACCTGAGCCAGACAACCCATATTGAAGATATTTTGTTTATCCCACACAGTGTTAACGAATATTACCACTTTTGTTAATTTTCAAAACCTTTAGATACAGCTTGCATTTTCCAGTTACTCCCCCTCTCATTCATTCAATCCACTTATATTACTTACCTAGTCCTCTGCTTTCAACCAAGACCTTCTTTCAACCTTATGAATAAGAGAACTGTGGTCCCCCAAAGGAAAACTGTTCACTCAGGCTGCACGCCAGGTTAGAAGTGCTGTATGATTTAGTGCCAGGCTGCTCATGCCTGGTGCAGGGCCCTTGGAGGCACTTACATGGAGACCTGTGGTATGGGGAGGCCCTGCAGGCCCAGAGCAGAGTAGTGATGTCTGGGATCCTGGGCATGACAGAAGAGGAAGCTGTGGGCTGAGAGGCTAGGCACACTTGTAGCTGGAGCTCAGGCTGCTGTCTGCTCCCAAGATCCCTGGAGCTCCCCACTAAACGTAGGCTTCCCGATGAGGGCTGATGCTCCATAGCCTACGTGGGTACCTCCCACAGTGCTGTCACCCTCCAACCCCCACCAAGGGACCTATGCCTCTCTCTTCTGCTGCTCAATGGGACACCAAGACACTAGCATATTCCCCAATCACATCTCTACTTCCTGCCAAAGACCATTATTTGCAGAATTCCTTAAGGGTTTTTTGAAAAGGGTTTCCTAGCTGCTCTGGAATGAGACTCGGCAGTCTGAGTGGTTCAGGGGGGTTGGGCGTGCAGGTGTGCACAGTGATCTCACACCCCAAATGAGTCTATTCAGATTACTGTTACACTAATGAATGCAAGAAGAATGAAGCATGACTTGTTGCCTGTTGTAAAGTGCTTCCGGGCATCACCAATCCATCACAGCCACTCCTCTAAGGCAAGAACCTAGTACGTCTGTGAGCGGTTATCAGAGAGATCAGGTTTTCTTACCCACCATGGGCTCTGATTCCAGGGAGTAGAGGCCCAGAAGGATAGGGCACTCAAGCACACCAGAGATAAGGGTGACACCCCAACAAGCTGTGGGGTCGATGCTCCTTTCTGGAACTTCAGAACCTTTATGCATATCCTCTCCTGTTTTAGCACTAGGGCTGGGGCCTGGCGTATGAGGACTGAATGGGAGCACCCATCTTGCATATGGGAAAATTGAGTCAGAGACTTTATGCAGCCTCAAATCTGTAGCAATTAGACAGCAATTCTAGTTTTGGCCTTGCCACCTACACGCTGTGTGACTTGGGTTCAGTTAATACTCCTCTTGGCCCAGAGTTTCTCTATTTGTAAAATGACAGGGTTAGAATGGAAAGTGTCTCTTCTATTGTAAAATTCAAACCTATCCAATGTTTGTGAAGACATGTAGTGTTTTTTCTTTTTGTTTTTTAAAGACGTATCTAAACAGCTTAATTGAGATATGATTCATCTGTTTTAAATGTACACTTAAATGGCTTAAGGTATATTCACAGTATGGGCAACCATCACCACAGTTAATTTTAGAACATGTCCTTTATTGCCTTCTTGTACTCCCAGTTCTAAGAAACCACTAATCTATTTTCTATGGATTTCCTATTTTGGACTCTCTCATAAATGCAATCATAAAGGATATATATGGTCTTCGGTGACTGACTTTTCTTTTAGCATAATGTTTTAGAAGTTTATTTGTGTTGCAGCTTTTTTTTTTCAGTATGTCATCCCTTTTTAGAGCTGACTACTATTCCATTGTATGATATATCACATTTTGCTTATCTGTTCATCCACTGATGTGTTGGCTAGTTTCTACCTTTTGGCTGCTGTGAATAATGCTGCTATAAATATTCATGTACAAGTTTCTATGTGTACATGTTTTCATTTCTCTTGGTATCTAGTAAGGAGTGAACTTCTAGGTCATATGGTAACCCTCTACTTAAACTTTTGAAGAACTGCCAGGCTGTCTTCCAAAGTGGCTGTACCATTTTAAATTCCTGCCAGCAGTGTATGAAGTGTCTAATTTCTCCACATCCTTACCAACACGTGTTATGTGATTTTTAAAATTCTAGCTGGCTAGCCTGGTTTTGTGGACTCACTGTGGTTTCAATTTGCATTTTTTTCTGTGGCTAACAATATTGATCATCTTTCATGTTTTCATTGGCCATTTGTATCTCTCTCTCTTTCTTCCTTCCTTCCTTTCTTTCTTTCCTTCTTCCTTCCTTCCTTCCTTCCTTCCTTCCTTCCTTCCTTCCTTCCTTCCTTCCTTCCTTCCTTCTTTCCTTCCTTCCTTTCTTTTTCTTCTTCTTTTTCTATAGGATGCGTGTGCTCACCGGAGAGAGGTAAAACAAGAACTCACCCCACTGGGGGATGGCCACGCCACAGTCTCGTCTCCTCTATTCTCCTCCTGGGATTTTGGGCATGTATGATATTGTAAATCACCTGGTGTGATTTTCAAGCTGTCAGATCCAGGACTTGAACTGCAATTGGCCATGTAGAAGTCCAGTTCCCCAAGCACTATGCCACTTGCTGGTCCCAACCATTTGTATATCTTTCTAAAATATACAAATCTATTCATATCCTTTGACTATTTATTGATTGGGTAATTTGTACTTTTATTTTGAAGTTGTAAGCTTACATATTTTTGAGTCAAATCAAATATATGATTTGCAAATAATTTCTCTTATTGTTTGAGTTGTCTTTTTACTTTTTGAATCATGTCCTTTAAAGCACAAAAGCTTTTAATTTGGATGAAATCCAATATATCTATTTTGTGTTTTGTTGCTTATACTTTTTGTATCAAATCTGGAATCCTTTGCCAAATCTAAGGTCATTAAGATTTATCCCTGTTTTCTTCTAAGAATTTATAGTTTTTTCTTTGACATTTAAATTATGATCATTTTGAGTTAATTTTTCTATGTGGTGTGGTGTAAGGGTCCAACTTAATCCTTTGCATGTGGTTATTTAGTTGTCCCAGCTGTATTTAGCTAAAAGGGCTATCTTTTCTTTTTTTCTCATCGAATGGTCTTGGTGCCCTTGTATAAAATACACCTTAGGATAATGAATTTATTTATGGATTCTCAGAATATTTAATTGGTATGTATGTTTATTCTTGTGCAAGTACTACACTGTCTGGATTACAGTTGCAATATAGTAAGATTTGAAATCATGAAGTGTTACTCTTGCTACTTGATTCTTTTTTCAAGATCCTTTTGGCTCTTCTGGTTCCTGTGCAACTCCATATAAATTTTAGAAATAATTTGTCAGTTTCTACAAAGAGTTTAGCTGGTTTTCTGATTGGAATTGCTTTAAATCTATAGATGTTTAGGGTATAGTGCCACCTTAACAATGTTAAGTCTTCCAATCTATGAATATGGAATTGTTTTTCTGTTTATTTAAGTCTTCTTTGACATTTTTTGACAGTATTTAATAGTTTTTAGAGTATAAGTTTTGCACTATTTTGATAAGCTTATTCCCAATAATTTATTCTATCTTATGATATTGTAAATGAAATTGCTTTTTTTTTGGAGAGGTTTTCGCTATAGGGCGCGTGCGCTCGCCAGACAGAGAAAGACAGAGAGACAGAAAGCGAGAAATCACCTCCCAGGGGGGATGGTCACGCCGCAATCCCTTCTCCTCCATTCTCCTCTCGGGATCTTAGGCACGCACGCACACGCGCCCAGCGTGAGTTTTAAGACACCAGGTCCGGGACGCAAACCGCGGTCGACTACGTGGGAATCCAGCGACATAGCCATTACGCTAACTGCTGGTTCCCTGAAATTGCTTTCTTAATTTCATTCTTGGATGTTCATTAGGAATATATAAACAATACCTTTTTGGATATTAATGTATTATAACCTTGGCAAACTTTTTTATTAGTTTTAATGCTTTTTTATTTTTGGTGGGTTCATTAGGATTTTCTTCATATAAAGTCATATCATCTGCAAATATGATTAATAGATAGTTTCACTTCATCCTTCTCTGTCTGAATATCTTTTATTTCTTTTTCTTGTCTAATTGCCCTGGTTAGAATCACCAGCACAATGCTGAATAGTAGTAAGAGCAGATATCCCATCTTTTCTGATCTTAGGAGGAAAGCACCCTGTCTTTTACCACTAAGAATGAAGTTAGCTGTGGGAATTTTCGTAGGCATTCTTTATCAGATTGAAGAGGTTCTCTTCTATTCCTAGATTGTTCATTGTTTTTATCAGGAAAGAGTATCAATTATTTTTTTCAAACACTTCTTCTGCATCTATTGAGATGGCCATGTAATTTTTGTGTTTTATTCTATTGATATGATATGTTACATTAATATATTTACAAATGTTAAACCAACTTTGCATTCCTTGAATAATAAATCACACTTGGTTGTAGTATATGACTATTTTTATATGTTATTGAATTTGGTTTGCTAAGATCTTGCTAAAGATTTGATTTTTGGGGACCTGCAGTTAGTGTAATAGCTATGTCGCTGAACTCCCACATAGTCGACTGCGGTTTGAGTCCCGGACCCAGTGCTTTAAACTCATACCGGGCGTATGTGTGTGCGTGCCCAAGATCCCAAGAGGAGAATGGAGGAGAAGGGATTGTGGCGTGGCCATCCCCACTGGGGGGTGATTTCTCGCTTTCTGACTCTCTGTCTCTCTCTGTCTTTCTGACGTGCGTATTCGCCCTATAGCAAAAAAACTCTCAAAAAAAAAAAAAAGATTTGATTTTTGCATCTATTTGTCTTAGTGCTATTGGTCTGTAGTTTTTTTGTGATGTCATTGTCTGGTTTTGGTATCAGGATTATACTAACTTCATAAAATAGATTGGGAAGTATTCCCTCCTATTCTATTTTTATGGAAACATATATGAAGAATTGGTATTCTTTTTTGAATGTTTGGTAGGATGTAACAGTAAAATTATCAGGGCTTGGAGTTTTCTTTGTGGATAGTTTTAAACTACTGATTCAATCTCTTCACTTGTTGTAGGTCTGTTTAGATTATCTATAGAAGCATATAGTTTTGTGTGGGGTCCCTTCCATAGCTAAAAGCAACTCAGGGACCCTGAGCTCCAAGGATCATTGTGGTTATTAGTAAATCTCTAGGGGACTTCTGGTTGGGTAAATACATGCTTATACTGAGGGTAGCCTGTGATTTGGGCATCTCATTTCACTGAATGTTGGAGAAGACTTGTAGGTGGGTCTGTGTTCTGAGTGTTGCAGGCAGGGTGGGAGGAGGAGGGCTAAACTCCTAGGAGCTGAAGCAAGATGGATGGGCATATATCACAATGCTGTACAGAAGAATTGCTGCTGCAAGGCACACCACATAAACCAGCTAGTACCTCTCTGGCATAGCGTATCTTTTCTCCCACCCTTTTCCCCAGGTGGTGACTATGCTCCTCATGCTCTAGGTTCTGCTCAATGAGGAAAAAAACCTCACTGTCTCAGTACCGTATATCCTAGTGCCTCATAGAGTATAGATCTGTATCGCAGGGGGTCTGAGTTGGTTTAGGGGGTTCCTGTGATTGTTTTTAAATTGAATAATTGTCACAAATGCCTCTTAGTTCTTGTCTTCTGGCATCCAGCAGGTAGGCTTACCCTAAAACCAGAAAGCCTAAAGGGTCTGCTATAGTTTGAATATTCTCACCAAAATTCATGTTGAAACTTAACTGCCATTTTAATAGTCTTAGGAGATAAGATCAATTAAGTGGTGATTAAGTCATGAGGACACCACACTCATGGATAGATCAGTCTATTCATGGATTAACAGATTAATGAATTAATAAGTTATCGAGACAATGGGTTGTTATAAAAGTGGCTCTCTCTTGCTCTCTGTCGTACTTGCTTGCTCTGTCTTGCCATGCCATATCCTTTGCCATGTTTTGGTGCAGTAAAATAGCTCTTACCAGATGATGGCCTCTCTATCTTCAACATCCCAGACTCCAAAACAGTGAGAGGAATGAATCTCTGTTCTTTATACCCAATTCATGTATCTGGTTATAGCAACAAAAAATGAAGTAGGAGTTGAACTGCTTTATATAAAAGTTCACTTTTCTATGACAAGTGCATCAGGTGTCTTACCCATCAACCACAGATCTACAAACACTTTCTGCACTCTGTACCATACACACACTTTCTGCACTCTGTACCATACACAAGGCATTGTGGGACAGCAAAACACAAGGTGCTTGGCCCCTGCCCTTGAGATGTTGACAATGTAGTTGATGGAGGGAGTTGAGTGAGTCCTCAGATGTCCTCTCTGCTTCAGCCCTGAAATGACTGCCACTGTTGTTCTTGTATTCTTAGTTCCATTAAGAGTGCCTGCATGCTGATGCTGATTGGAACAGGGAGTGTATAAGAAGACACTGCCCCCACCACAACCCTCCAGGCTCCTTTTGTTCTCTATTTTTCTTGATAGTTGGTTCAATTTCCCAAAGAGGCTCCCAGCTTCAACTTTGTATTTCTGCAACTATCTGCCTTGGCTAAATAACAACTATTTCATCCTCCTCTCCATCAAGGCCCCTGGGACATTGTCCTGATGGCTTCAGCCTCTAGTCTTAGCTTCATAACCTTTCCAGGAAAAGGAAATGTGACACGCACATACACACACACTCTCTCTCTCTCAGTTCTTCTGCCAAGCAGAGAGCCCCTTACCACCCACTGTGGCTTGGGGGTTGGAGAATTTTGTAGCCTTTTTGTAAGACATTTACACATAAATCTCAGAAGGAGACATTTTGGAAAAAAGTAGAGATTTGGTCTTGTTTAAGAGTTCATGGGAGAGCTGGGTGCTACTTCAGGCACCATTGGAGAAAGGCTCCATGGGGGAGTCATAGGGATAGTTATTCTCTGTTCAGCAAAGGGAGTCCAGTCTCTGCTGTGTGGATGCTGAGTGATGGGGCAGGAAGTGACACCATTAACATCTCAGGGCTGAGATCAGGGGTGTTAAAAATGGCTCCTCTCTGTGAAGGAGACGGGAAAGCTGGCACTCTCTCTAACTGGGGAGTTCAGGTTCCATAGCCCGTCTTTTTGTGGCACTGGCTACTGATCCCATGATGGGGGCTGGAAGGCCTGTCCTCATGCTCTTCTGGCATTTTCAGCCCTGGCTCAAGTGCCAGTGCCCTGGGCTGGAAGTCATTCTGGGCAGACCAGAGATGGCAGAGCTCTCTGGGAGATCAGCTGGGTAGCAAAAGCTTAGTGAGTGCGGCCTCTGCGCCTGTATTGCTCTAGGTCTGTGCTTCTCAACCTGCAGCTATTTGTCCTCTGGGGGCCATGCACCAATGTCTGGAGACGCTTTTGTTTGTCATGTCTGGGTGGCAAGAGCTTCTACTGGCATTTAATGAGCAGAGGCCAGGGATATGCTAACCCCCACATAAAGCACAGGACGGGCTCTGTCAGTGTCCCAAAGGTCAGCCATGCTGAGGTTGAGAAAGTCTGTTTCAGAGGGCTCCCAGAGATGTTTGCTGTGTCCTCCTAGATTCCAGGGGGGCAGACAGACAATCTCCAGAGCAGAGCCCTGTCCTCCAGTCGTGTCTCAAAGATAGTTCATGCACTCAGTTCATTTATTCACTTGTCCAAACTTTACATGTTATGATTTAATCATGTGCCAGGCCCCGGGCCTGGCACTGAAGATACAGCAATGACATAGATGTGGTGCTTCCTCTCAAGCAACCCATGTCCAGTGGGAAAACAACACACAAACACACACACACACACACACACACACATATACCAACACCCATTCCCCCATAAATGCACATGTGTACAAACTCACCAACACACATATATAAACAGAGACACATACAAATGCACATGTTCACACACACTAGCACACACACATATAAACACACCACAAATGTGCACACACACACATGCATGTGCATGCACAATTCTAATACCATGTGATGAAGAATTGAGACTGTAAGAGAGGGGGGTCTATAACTCAGCCTCCAGGGGTGTTAAGGACAGCTTCCTGGGAGAGGTGAGCTTTCCCCTAAGAAGGAACTCTCTATAGGAACTAACAGGCAAGAGAGTTCGGTTTCCCAGAGCTCCATGGAGCCGCTTTTGCTGTGGAGGTCTGCCACCAGCCCTAGCAACTCTCCACACTAATCACTCCTTCCGCCTGCAACAATGCGTATCCCCTCCCCTCTGCCCTGCGTTTCCCTCCCCCATCACATCTCCAGCTCCTCTGTGAAATTGCATTTCTAACCTCCACTGCCTTCAGCCCCTCCATCACTGCCAGGAGAGGCCGTCAATTCCCTGACCCAGCCCCAGCCCCCAGATGGGAGTCAGATGGAGGCCTCAATTATTTTCCCAACAATCAGAGGTTTGGGGAAGAGGTAGAGAGGAGGAAGGAAGAGAACTGTGGCCCCCAGGGGCTTTAAATTTGACGGAATGCCCTTTCGTGCCTTCTGCCTGCCTTTTGAATCTCATCTCTCTCTCATATGTAAACAGCATTAAAAATAGTAAAAGGCCAGGTCCTGGAAGGCCTTGCTATAGAGTGCACTGGGGAGAGAATCAAAAGATGCTCACAGCTGGTTGCCCTGAGAAGGGTCTAGTGGAAGATGCTGGGGTCTTGGGTCAGCAAAAATGGATCCTTGTCATGGCTGTTTCATTATCTTGCTGGGTGACCTCAGGTAAATTACTTCACCTTTCTGGGCCACATGTGCCTCATCTGTGAAAGTTGGAGGGAACCCATCCCCAGGATATCGTATTATAAAGTAATAACATCTGGTGGCATCACTGGCCTTTAATTGATAGAAGCAAAGCAGGGAATTTGAAAGGAAATATGTCTGCATTTCTTCCCTTTCTGCCACTACCCATGGCCACCAGAGGTGTTAGTGTCCACTGATAACTGATAAGACCAGCTGAGGGCAATAGCATACACCAGTGTTTCCCCAGTGAGCTGATACATATGTGTCCCTGTACCTTTACTGACACCATTCCCATTGCCTGGAATGTCCTTTCCACCCTCTTCTCAGTTTTCCTACCAGGGGATATTCTATCAAGGTCTAAGATCTAACTAAGATGACATTCTCTCTTGGAAGCCTCCTTGATTTGCCCTGATGACTGGCATCTCTTTTGGCCCTCAATGAACATCACTTGCCCTTCTGTTTCATCTTCAGTGTTGTTTATCTTTGTGTCCTTGGCCTGTAGTGAAAATTCAGCAGCACAGAGTGTGCTCATAGTGTAGCAGCTAGCATTTCGCCATTGGGTGAGTTTGCCTTTAGTTAGTTGTGACTATCAAGAAAGCACTGCAGCTACAGACTTTTGGGGTGGATCTTGGCATTTCTGTGCCATAACATCCTCCTCTTTAACCTGTAGCCAGGACATAGGGATTGTAGGATAGGGCTGTGCACTGGAAAGTCATTGCTTAAGTGACTCTTGGAGGAAGAAGGGATAAATCCAAGGTACTGAAAAGGGCTGGTTGGAGAGATGGTCACAGTCATCTTCAGTTGGGCTCATTTAATTACCAAGAATACAGGCCTTCTCAAGCATCACTTGGACAAGGTTTGTTGAGTACAAGACTCTCAAAGTGTTCCAGAAATGGGCCTTGCACTCTAGTAGGTTCTCACAGGAACTCTGAGCCACAGGTAACTGTATTACATATGGGGCTGTGTGGAGCAGCCTCTTCCTGTGCCTCCCTGCACATTTGTCCTGCTTCCTCCCCACTTGCCCCCATCCTCCTCAGACTGGCTTCTTTTGTTCCCTGGTCACTTCCACTCCCTAGTAACTTTGGTTCATCAAGGTTCAGTTTGGCTGGGTCCCTCCAACCATGCAGATCCCTTGGGCATCTGGCTTTTCTGCTACCTTTCTTAGTTCCTTGGATCTCAATTTCTAAGAAAAAAATGTATGGCTCAACTCAATATAAAATAGGTTGCTGGCCAAACAATGGACACAGTCCTCTTGGATCTTCGTTGGTGTCTGGGTCTGGGGCTGTGGGGGTGAGGGTCAAGTGGTATGGAAAATGGCCTCTTAGGCAATGGTGGTTGGGGTGAGGTGGATCTTTTTTTTTTTGGAGAGGTTTTCACTATAGGGCGAGTGTGCTCGCCAGACAGAGAGAGACAGAGAGATAGAAAGTGAGAAATCACCCCTCAGGGGGGATGGCCACGCTGCAATCCCTTCTCCTCCATTCTCCTGTTGGGATCTTGGGCACACACGCACACGCGCCCGGCGTGAGTTTTAAGCCACCGGGTCCGGGATGCGAACCGCGATCGACTACATGGGAGTCCAGCAACATAGCCATTACACTAACTGCTGGTCCCTGAGGTGGATCATTTTTAATAAGGTTGGAGGAAGGCAGGGGGTGATATATAGTACTGGTTTTATACATGACTAGTCAAGGTATGGCATATGACGGCAAATGCATGGGAGAATGGCTAGATGCGTGGGCACATGGCAGATGGATGTGTGGGCAAATGGATGATGGATAATGGATGACAAGGTGGAATCTCTTCCAGGAAGCTGGAGTGGTTTTATGGCACCCCTTTATAGATTATGGTTTAAACTGTAAGAGAGGGAGAGAGAGAAAAATTAAACTATGTCATAGCTGCTGAACCAGAGCACAAAACGGTCATTTGTTATGCATAAAAAACAAAGATGGATAGCAGATCCGACTTTGGGAAAGAGTGATGCCAAGGCAACCAATGTTCATGGCCTGGCCTTAGAGGGTAAGCACGCTGGTGCTAACCACTGACCAATTAGTCTTCCAGAGTGGACCAGGACCTTCTGGCCTTGAAACCTTAACCTTCTTCCTGTCACCTTCTAAGCTCCAGGTATGTCATGTCTGCCCAAGTATCAACTTAAAACTTTCCACCTGGCATTGGGAGGCTTGAAGTGTATGGTTTCATCAGTCTTCACTTCCTACATGAATACTCTGCCTTAGCTACATGTCCTCCCAGTACCCCATGGGCCACCTTTTCTAGCAGCATCCTTAAGTCTTGGCCATATTTGACTGTTTACAATACACCAGACACTGTGCTTTTCTCTTTATTTGTATTATAAAATGTTAAGCTTTATAATAACCCCGTAGGGTAGTGATTATTCTTTTCATTTTACAGGGGAAGAAACTAAGGGCCAGGGACTTCAAGCAATTGTAAGCAATAGTTAATAAGCAGTAGAACTTTATTCTATGCTGATTTATGTCCACTGCAAGCCCTTGCTCATTCTCTTTCCATGGTCTAAATTTGATCGAGGCTTCAAGAACCAGCCCTTTTGTATATGTTCCACCCTACACCCTCACTTCTTACTCTTATCTAGTTTTAGGCACCGAAATGGTGTGACTGAAATGCGTATTTCCTCTTGCATTTTTACTTATGCCCATGACATATCTGAGGCATGACTTCCAGATGCAGATACGTGACTTTCCTTATCTCCTATAGAGCTGGGTGCACACTGCAGCTCAGCATAGCCTGGTGGATGAAGAGGCTGCTGCTACAGAGCTGAGAGCTATGGCTGGGTCTGATAAGGATAGCAAGGACTGTGGGTCACCTCTGGGGGCCTCTGTTTGCTTTTCTGTCAGATGGGGATGATCATTGTATCCTGCCAACCCTACAGGATGGGCACAACAATCAAATCTTACCTTTTATCTGAAAAACAATCTAATCAAGTGCTCTATTAATTCTAAGCCCTTTCCTTTTCTGGCCTCTGGGGGCCTCAGTGCCCTCATCTATAAAATGGAGAGGTCTCTTTCCACTGACCAGTGGACTTATGGGAGTTGGAGCTGGGCCTGGGTCTCAGGGGTTTCTCCTGCACTAGCTGACAAAAGGGACATCTTGGAGAGCAGTTATCTTAGCCAGTCGTTCGCACTGTCTCAGCCTGGCCCCCAAACCTCTGCATAAGAGACCTCTGGCCTATTATCCAGATGTGCTGTTCTGGTGCCAAACAGCTAGATGTTTGGGAATATCTGCATAAGTGCTTGCCGAAACTGGAGCCATAATCACCCCACCCCCAAACCCAGAGATTTATGCTCACTGACCAAAATCTATGAAATTGTCACCCTATGAATAGTTCACTGGCATCTGGGGTCAGCCCGAGGTTTCTAGAGGAACATTTGGGAATAATTTTGGAAGCATTTTGCTTTTTTCCCCCCCTTTTCTTTGTAAGTGGTAGTACTAGAGGGAGAGAAACCAAAGGACCATCCCTCCCACACGGCTATGAAGGTGAAGCAGGACTGCATGGTCCTGGCCTCCTCCTGGCAGAATTTATAGTCTGCAGCTTGCAAATGACTGGAGGGAGTATGGAAACCTGGGTAATGATGTGGGAGAGCACATTCCCCAGCACTGACGTGAGGCTCCCTGCACCAGAGGACCAGAGGCTGGGTAATTGAAGCTCACACCCGAATGTTATAGCCAAGGTAACCGCCATGACGGCATCTGTGATCTCCCGCTGCCCTGGGGTGGGTGTGGTGGGGGAGCCAGACTGTGATTGACAAGGCAGAGTTCAAGATCCCCATATATGGACCTTTTTGAAGCCCCAAGGTCTCAAGAAACTCAGAATTTATCTGAGGGTTTGCCCCAGAAGGCTCTTTCCTACAAAAGGGGTCCCAGTTAGGTGGTGGGATTAGGGTAGAAACTAATCTGCTCACTCGGCGAGGTAGAGACCCTGCCTTTCACAGCAGTATCTCCTCAGCTTTGAGCATGGCGACACTTAGGAGACCTTTAAGAATTTTTGTTCAGTGGAAGAATGAATGAATGATGAGTGCACAGATGAATGGTTCTAGAATAAGAGAAGTAACAGTTCTGCTCTGCTTCATCTATGTTCATCCCATGGTTTAGGCTTTCTTTGGCCCAGAAGATGGCTACCAGCATAGGGAGGTAATGTACATATGCCATTCAAACAGCATTAGAAGACCTAGGGGTATTTAGATGTTAGCATAAGAGACCTGTTTTCCGGTTTCTGAGAGCAGGAGAGGGGTGTGACTCTCTGGCACTAGTGATTTAGAGCTGGGACCAATGGGTATAACTTAGTGGCAGATTTGGGGTCCACCATACCTTTCACTGAGACTTTATTAATACTATATGCTGGGCACTATGACTGTTGCCATTACAGATGATGGGCATGGACTCTTAGGGAGGGCGGTAGTTTCCCGGGGCTGCTGTGGCCAATTGCCATAAACCTAGTGACTTTAAACAACAGACATTTCTTCTCTCATAGTTCTGAAAGTGAGAAGTTCAGAAATTGAGGTGACAGGGCTGCTTTTTCTCTGAAAGCTTTAGGGATGAATTCTTCCATGTCATTTCTAGCTTTTGGTGGCTGCTGGCAGTCCTTTGCCCTCCTTGGCTGGTAGACACATCACTCTAATTTCTGCCTCTTTCTTCTCATTGCTGCTCCTCCTGTCTTGATTTGGATTTAGGGCCCACCCTGATAATTCAGAATGACATCAACTGACGATCTTTAACTTAATTATATCTGCAGGCCTTTATTACAAATCAAGCTACAGTTACATGTTCTGGGTAGATATTTCATTTGGGAGGTAGTATGGAATGGTTGTTTTTGCCCCTCCCACCCCAATTCATATATCAAAGTCCTAATTCCTAATGCAATGCTATTTGGAGAGGAGACCTTTGGAAAGCAATTAGATTAGATGATGTCATGAGGGTGGGGCCCCATGATGGGATTAGCGGTCTTAGAAGAGACGTCAGAGAGCTTGCATAAAGAAGTCACCTGAGTGGGTGCTGAGAACCACAGCTGCCTGGGAGCTAAGCAAAGAGCCTCAGAGTGAAATCGCCTTGTTAACACCTTGATCTTGGACTTGTAGACTCCAAAATTGTGAATGGAAATAGATTTCCATTGCTTAAGCCACCCAGTCTATGTTTTTTGCCTTTTTTTTTTTTTTTTTTTTTTTTTTTTTTTTTTAGTGGCAAACTGAGCTAACCATTACAAGAGACCATCATTCAACTCACTAGAGAGACAATGGTTGTGGAGGCCAGGGGAAGCCTGTGTTCTTCACCACTTCCCTATGGGAGCTTTTAAAAGGCTTTAGAATTATTTAGCACAGAAGGTGCTTTTCTAGGAAGTACTGAGTTCTTATGCAAGGATTCAACTGCTCCCCTTATCTGGGACAATGTGGAGGGAATCCCTTGAGTCCTGAGATTCCACACTAGCCCTGACTATGCTACTTGCTTTCTGTCCACTAATAATAAGCTCAGAGTCACCAGGCAGAGTTACCACTGTTAATAGAACCTGAGGCACGTAACATTCGTGGGGATGACACCTGCCACAGGATCCTGACTCATGACCTCCCTGGATATTTTTGGCCTGTTGAAGGGACTGGTCTTTGCTGAGGTTATCTGTCTTCCAGGAATAGAGGGTCAAGACAGAGGAGGTGGTTATAAATCACCCAGAGTGGGCTGGGAAGTCACAGGAAGCTTCTAGATCTTTCTGTCCTTTTCTTAAGACTCAACCCCGGGAAAGTTCCATCTCATGCTGAGGGTGGCAAGAGCAGGTTTCTTAGAGTCATAGGCCTTGCCCTATGTGAAATCAGCACCCCACCCAGCCTACCCCCCTCCCCCGTCTCCCCCCGCATCTATAATTCCGTTTGTTGTGCTCGCAAACACCGTGTTGGAAGATTTCATGCTAATGAAAGGGTTTCTTGATTAGGTTACGCTGTTACTGTAAATGTTCCCTCATTATCTATGTTATGGTAGGAATTTGAAAAAGTATAAATTGAGCATCTTGCATAATTTATAAAACCTGAATGTTTCCTAATTAGTTCGGTTAGGTTAATGATGGTGCAGCCTCCCTTCTTCCTGGTCCCTGCTAATGACCTTTCCCCTCTTCATTTTGAACACTGTCTGTTATTTACAAAGCCCCGCCTCCACCAAATCCAACAACCAGCTTTCAAAGTGGCCCCATCTAGCCCCAGATGGGAGAATGAAATGCCTTGCAAAATGTGAATAGCCCCTTTTTCTCTGCATGTTCCCCACCCCACTTTGAGGCCAAGAGGCAGCCTGCTTAAGGTCAGCCAGCACGAAATTTGGCTCAGGCCAATCCCCTGAAGAATGCCAGTGAAGTGCATTCCTCTGGCTTTTGCAGAGAGACTGGTGTTGGCCTCCATTAGCAGCCTGAGAAGTGAAAATGCTGGAGGAGGTGGGGGAGGGAAAAAACCCTCTCAAAAGGATTCTAAAATAACATTTTGCATCCTCAAGTAATTCCCAGTTCTCCCTGGCAACCATTCATTTCTTCCGAACAGCAGAAATTTGCAATATGAAAGTGGATTGGCTTCTCCCTCCCTTGGGGCCCCTGTATCTCTTCATCCAGCGCCTTGGGTAAAAAGCAATGCATACGTTTACAATATAAATGTGATTTAATCGACCTCCCTGTCAGGGAGAAATGGCAAGCATATCAAACAAGACCAAGATGTTAGAAAGAAAAATCATAAATTATTCCAGTGACGAGTTTCCAGAGCCGCCTCCCGGACTACTAGATGATGCTATATAAGGCTGTTCCTTGAAACAATAATTAAGATAATTCTGTATGACAAGGAGAAAAATGTCCAGCTTTGTATGAAATGTGCTTCATGTTAGCAAGCTGAATGCTTGGTATTGATTACACTCCCCCCGTGAGCTCCCCCACTCAGCCGCCGTGATTCAAGGCTAAAATTAATTGAATGATGCAACATTTCTTTTCTTGAATCCTTATTTACCGTACATGCCTCCTAGAAGCCATGCAAAGTGGGCTGGCCTCTAAATTGATCTCTTCCTTTGGCGGTGTCTGGGAGAACGTGCACATGTGTATGCACACACACGCGCGGGCATACACACACACACACACACACACACACAGATATCAGCTGGGTGTCCATTGTTCTCCTCTCTGGAAGGCATGATGTCTCCCCTCAGGGGCAGATTTGATGGACTTATCAGTATAGCAGAGCCTCAACTGTTTCGTTATGAGGCCACCATGGGGCTTTCTTGCAGAAATACGGCCAGTGCCAGAGGTCCCCGATGCAGGTGCCTTCAGACAGGGCTGCCCCTGTCCCCCACAGTCTGTGGCATAGCATCTGGCCTCTGTCTAGCTACAGAATATCCTTTCCCCCTTTCTCCACATCCAACCTCCCAAATGCCGTTGGGCCAAGAGAGGACTCTCACCCAGCCCTCTTCCATTCTAGCTGCCCTATCCTGAGACAGTTGTCTCATTCCTTGCTCTGCCAATGACAGGACAGGGCGATTCGTGGCAGAGAAAGATGGTTTATGGTGCCAGCGCTGCTGGGTCTTCCGCAGCTCTATTTCATGCTGACTGCAGCTGCTGCAGCAGAGGCGGCTGGGAGAGAGCGAGTGGCAGCCTCAGGTAGTTAATCCAGTGCGGTCCCTGGGCACCCAGCAAAGCAGATGCCTTCTCCTGCCTGGAGAAGTCCGGAGAGAGCACAGAGGCAGCTGCTGCAGGCAGGGTGGCACCAGCAGGGGCTTGACCTGGAGCCAGGCTGGGGGCAGACTTGCCAGGTGACTTGAACAGGGCCGCTCCTCTCGGAGCCCAGTTTCCTAACCTCAAAAGGCTGTGGGGGGAACTCAAGGCGGAAGTGACAAGTTTGGCACATTGCATACAATTGATGATTTTTTTTTTTTAAAACTAGAGGCACTTAGGCAATTGTGAGATGAATAAATGACTTTTGGTTTGACAGTCCCGTTTGTGACAATCCAGAGCCTTGCCCCTAGGGAACCATCCTTTCCAGAATAATGACAAAGGATGTCTCTTCTCTTCAGCCCTGGATATGAAGAGGCAGTTGTGATTTCACTGAGCCCCCCAGAACTATCCTTTGGGGACGGGCAATGAAGGTGCCCATGGACCCCCTGCCCTAATTGTCCCCAGGAGATATGGGAACATCACTCAACTGTATCCGCAGCTCATGGAACCAGATGGTGAGAACCAAATTGTGCCCAGGGGGCCTGATGGGAGAAAAAGCAGCCCAGAACTGACTGCTATGGAAGTGAGGGCAGCCCAGGTAGGCACAGAGAGGCAGGAGTGGGCAGGGGAGCAGGACTCATGGGCATTAACCACCCATTAATGCCTACCTTGGAATTAGCCAGTCCCTACGACACTAGAAGGTAAACTCTAGGACAGGACCATGGGCCCTTGCCACTCTCCCAGTGCTGAGCGCAGGGTCCAGCACACAGGAAATGCTCAATAAAGGAATGGAGAGGTAGTGATAGCCCCATAGCGATAGCGAGCCACGCCTGCACTTCAAGGCCATTGCATCTTGGGAACAGGCTGTTGAAAGGCAATGTGGGGAGGCCATTTGCATCCCAGGAGTTTCTCTCCCTAACCTCCCTCTCTGTGGGAGCTGGAGCAGCACCCAGGAGGCTTGGGTCTCATTTTGTTGGAAGCCTCACATCTGGCATGAGGCCCAGCCTGAGAAGTGTCTGAACTGTCCTCCTCTGACCCCAGATGATCTATCAAATCCTCAGACATCTCTGAATCCCTGCACAGCCTGGTACCCTTAGGAGCTCGACAAGGACTCGCTGAGTGGTTGACTGCTCGAAGAAGCAGCAGCCCTTCTCTGTTGATGAAAGAGCAATTAAGACTTTAGGAGTCTGCAGTCTAGACGGGGAGCTGTCAAGCCTCACATAAGTGAGTCTGGGAGCTGGTAATAAGAGGTTAGGGGGCTCCAAGAGAAGGGAAGTCACTTTAGACTCAGCAGGAGGGAGCCTGGGGCGGGGCCAGGTGGGGGGCGGGGCTTGTGAATTGCTTGGGGCAGACCAGCATGGAAAGCTTCTGGCCCCTCTGCTTTCCCGCTCTGTAGTCTTACAGGCTTGTTTTAACACTGTTTTCTTTAATGACTTTTCACCACAATCAAAACAACTCTCCTGTCAACTTATTACCTTAAATAGTTGGGAAGACGACACTCAGAAAGTACTCAGAAAAAAGAGCCGATCTGCCTCTGCTCCTGCCTCTGGAAGGAGACTTGTGTTTGCAGACCTGGGTTTTAATCCCAGCTGTCACTCTGGGCTACTGAATGAAGTACCTTGGCCAAGTCATGGTACCTCTTGGAGCCCCAGACTCCTCACCTACAAAGCATGACTAAGGCTAGCGTGTGCACGGGAATGGATCAGTGTAGTGGCTCCATGTCTGTGTGCTCAGCCCATCCTCTCATGAAACAGCCCAGAAAGGGTTCCTGGAGGAAGTGGCACAGAAGAGGGATCCTTGATAAAAACCAGGGCTGGGCATTTTGACTACTGTAGGCTGAGCTTGCTCAGCTGCAGCAAACCAGGAGGCATCCCTTACCTGCCTTCCTTCCTGGCCTCATTGTTTTTTTTTTATGATTTTTTTATTTTATTTTTAAATTTTTTTAAATTTTTATTTATTTATTTATTTTAGAGGTTTTTGCTATAGGGCACGTGCGCTCACCAGACAGACAGAGACAGAGAGACAGAAAGCGAGAAATCACCCCCCGGGGGGATGGCCACTCCGCAATCCCTTCTCCTCCATTCTCCTCTTGGGATCTTTGGCACGCATGCACACGCGCCCGGCATGAGTTTAAGCCACTGGGTCTGGGACGCGAACCGCAGTCGACTACGTGGGAGTCCAGCGACATAGCCATTACGCTAACTGCTGGTCCCCCTGGCCTTATTGTTATCTGCCTCACCGCGGGAGCATCTCTCTCTCTGTGTACCTCCCCTGTCCTGCTTCTCTGGCCCTGAGCACCATGTCCTGCCACCTGCACCCTCCAGGCTAGGGTAGGGATGCAGCCTCAACTCCTGGAATTTCAGAGGCTTTTAATTGCTTCCTTTTGTCCACATATGATTAGAGTGGGTCCAGCTTGGAGACAATTGGTAAAGTATTGCTACTAGTTTCCGCTCGCTCGTAAGGCACTTCCCTTTGAGGATCCCAGCTGATTTAACCAGGGCTGGTTAATGGGAGCCCTAGCAACTCCCTTTGCCCCAGATACATCTTAGGAATCAAGAGTGAGAACGTAGACGAGCTCAGGAGAGGTCAGCTCTTTGTGCTGTACCAAGTTCCTCTGCATGGCGTGACACCTAGTGCCACACTGGCTCAGTGGGCTTGCCAGGAGCTGAAGAGCTGGGACAGGAGGAACTGGCCTAGAGAGACTATCAGAGACCCAGGAGTTTGCCTGGAGGGTTCTCCTACTTTGTCCCGGTACCCTCATCCTTCTCCTCCCTCTCTCCTCACCCTCTCCAGGTTGACTCCAACCCAGTGCTTCTCAAACTTTGACCTGCGTTGGAATCACCCAGAATACTTGCAGGAGTAGACTGCTGGGCCCCACAGCTTACGGGGGTCTGAGGCAGGGCCTGAAACCTGTGTTGCTCACAGCGTCCAGGTGCTGCTGCTGCTTCTGATCCAAAGATTGCTGTCTGAGAAATGCTTTTGTCCTCTGTTTATAGTCTTGGCTGCACATGAGAGTCACCTGGGCAGGGCAGTGGATTTTGTTTTTGTTTTTCTTTTTTGGGAGAGAATCTTTTCACTAAAGGGCGCGTGCACTCACCAGAAAGACAGAGACAGAGAGACAGAAAGCGAGAAATCACCTCCCAGGGGGGATGGCCACGCTGCAGTCCCTTCTCCTCCATTCTCCTTTCGGGATCTTGGGCACGCATGCACACGCACCTGGCGTGAGTTTAAGCCACCGGGTCTGGGACTCGAACTGAGGTCGCCTACATGGGAATCCAGCGACGTAGCCATTACGCTAACTGCTGGTCCGGCCGTGTTTTTTTTTTTTTTTTTTTTTTTTTTTTTTTTAAACAGCCCATTCCCAGCCTTTCTCTATGCTGGGTTCCACTGAGCTAGACCAAAGTCTATGCTGGAGAGTTTTTAAAGGCTTCTCAGGTGACTCTGCTGTGCAGTCGGGGTTGGCTGGAGGCCCTTTCCTGGGGCCAAGGCCCATTTTCTGGGGACTCAGAGGAGCCCTTGTCCAGTCACTCTGAGGCTTGGCCTGGGTTTGCAGGACCATAGCACGTGGACACTGGGTGCCTGCTTCGTACCTGCTTCCGAGTCTTTCTTTCCTTGTAACACCCTTTTCCTCTGCCCTTCTCCTCCTGTAGCTTAGTGAAGGGTCCCAGCTCAGGGGAGCAAAGTTGTGCATGGCTTTGTTTTCTTCATCCCGCACATGCTGTTGGAGATTTTTGTGCCTTACAATGCCTTTGGCAGCCCACGACTCCTGGCCGCTTTGGTCAGTAGGACCTCCTCTGGTCTGGAAGGAGCAGCAGGCTCACCTGTGTCATGGCTGTGTCCTGGGAATGGGGAAGGGAGAAGAGGGAAGGTCGTCCTCATCTGAGATTCTCCTCCCTCCTTTGGGTCTCCTATCAGTAAAATGGGCCGATTTTGCCCTGGCTTGCTCAGGCTCCAACTGCACTTCCCAATGGCGGCCTCCTCTCTAGCAGTGGTCTCCCTTAGAAGGTCAGTCTGCATTCCTCAGGGACACCTTCACACCCTGTTCCCTTCATCCTTGAGAGTGTCCCCAGAAGGGTCAGCTGAGCCTCTCTCTTCTGCCACCAGAGGTCCTTGCTTCCACCTCTCTGGATGGATAGGTGTGGTCTCATCTCACCATCTGGGCAGCCCTAGACCCCTGCCCCATCCTGACTTATTCTGTGTATGTGGCGCCCTGAGGGCCTCTTCTGTGCTCTCAGGACTTAGGAGAGCTAGGATGGGTGGGGGCATGGTCCCCCATGTTATTCCCAGCCCTCTGAGCCCCAGCCCCTCTTGCAGTGCAGGCTTCTGAGGCCAGCTGCAGCCTCCACCCTACAGGGATCCCGAGACAAGAGGTCACAGCTCCCTGTGTTCACATTCACCATCAATCCAGGGGACTCCCTCACACCATGCTTCACACTCCATCCAGGTGGGATGGGAGGTGCCAGTCACCTCTTCCTGCAGGCCTCCTAGAAATGTGCCTCCTGGGGGCCTCCCATGGCTTGGCTGGGGGAGGAGAGCATCCTCTCCCCATGAATTCTGCTCAGGCCGAGTGCTCAGCAGTTCTCCTCCCCTCTCCCAGTTCCTACATGGAAACAGGGCAAGAAGAAGGCGGGGGCGGGGGTGGGGGTGGATGGGGGGGTGGGCAGTCAGTGGGCTAGCCCTGCTTGTCAACAGCTTTCTCAGCATGGAGTTGTCAGGGCTCCTTCATCACGCCCGTGAACCCAAGTAGACACTCCAGACCCACAGGAAAGTCCCACTCAGCACTCCACTGTCTCCTTACTCCATGAGCCTTCTCTTCCCTGTCTACCATAGACATTCAGGAAGCCCACCTCTGACTCAGGTCTTGTTCTAGACTCTGGGAGGAGCCGGCATGTGGGAGCTCCCACTGGGCTCACTGAAAAGTGGCAGAACTGTCAGACTCCCACCAGCTGCCATCCTACGCCCTGGTCTGACCAATGACCAGGCCAAGATTAACAGAGTGGTCAGACGGTGGTGGAGGCAAGCCCAAAGGTATGAGAACACAGAGCAGCATCAGCCCAATTTTGGGAGTTTGGAAAGCTTCCTGGCACCCGAGTGGGCTCTAAAAGCATGCATAGGAGTTCACCACTCAGAGGGGAGAACCCTTACACTGAGGGAATAAAACACGAAGTAGAGCAGGTGGAGGGACATTTGGCATGACTGGAACATAGAACAGATGTGATGATGGGGAAAGGGTGAGGGACAGGCAGGGACCAGGTCACAAAGGCCTTGTAAGCCATGCTAGAGTTGGGAGCACTTCTCAGAAACATCTCAGGGTGAGCTGATGGGGCATCCCCACTTCCTCCACTTCGAGGCTTTCATTTTGAAGGGTCTGGTTGGTGATGTTCTTGTGGTGTCAGCTCTGAAGCCCCATGCACTGGAGTTGCCAGCATTCCCAAGAGGGGAAGTCATCCCATATTGATTATGGCAGGGCCTGGTGATGAGGGGCAGTGGGTGGGGGCAGCTCTCTTTCTGTCCCAATGCCAATGGGCTCTCATGGAAGGAGCCCAAGACTCAGGACCCTGCTAGTTCAATTCGTCTGGGGTGTCTTTGGCTGAAATGTGAGTGGCGGAAATCTTGGCTGTAAGCTAAGGAATTCATAGGATGTGAATGATTTACCTAAAAGAAACAGCCGAACCGCGATTATTTTTCGGAGGTGGGACTTAGGCGTGACATTTTAAAAACGTGTGTTTTCATTTCTCGTGTGTTCTATGAACATATGTTGCTTTTTGCCCACGCTCATTTCACAGCGATTGATCTGGTGCCTGTTTATTCTCCTGCCAGGCCTTTGGAGACCCACTGGGTTCAGGGATACAGGAGATCCTCCCAGAGTGTAAGCCTCATCCCGAGATAGCAAGTCCTCACGTAGTCACATCGGGTGTATTTCCTACACAGTCTCACTCATTGCACAACGACTCAGAGATGGGTGTAATTCACGCCAACCTGAGGACCTGAGGCTAGAGCAGTTACGTCACTTGACCAAGGTCACACAGGAAAGGAAGTAGCTGTGTTGAGTGCCAGCTCAGCTGCGTTTGACTCTGAAGGCTGGACCATTTGATGTTAATTTCTTTAGTCTATCAGGCGCCTGTGCAGGCTCATTGTGCCAGGCTGGGCTGTTTACACCTTGGGTGACCCTTGGGAAACCACGCTGCTTCTCTGAGCTTTAGTATCTCCACCTGTAAAGTAGGGATAATGACATCTTCCTCTCAGGCTTGTTGAGAGGTGGGAGAGGATAGATCTAAGTTACCAAGGGCAGTGGCTGACACTGGATGATCAGCCAGTGAGAGCCGCTGTTTCTTTCGAAATTCCTCTCTTTCCATGAGTTAGAGAGACAGAGACAGACAGCAGCAGAGAGAAAATAACTCTAATAGGGTCTTTCTTTGTAATGTTAAAGGACACACACATTTGCCAGAGAGACACAGACATAAAAAAGAGAGAGGGAAAAAGCACCCCCCACAATGGGGCATAGTCATGCCACCATCCCATCTCCTCCATTTCTCCGTCCTGTTGGGATTTGGGGCACACATGCACATGTGCCTAGTGTGTTTTTTAGGCCACTGGGACTGAGATTCAGTGGTTGGCTATGTGGGATCCAGCTCCCTTAACTACTAGGCTGTGAGCTGGCCTCCCAAGAGGTGTGAATTAGATAATTTCTCCTCTTGTTTTGTCTGCTGGGAAGCACTGAGACTGCCATCCACTCCCTGGATCAGCCTGAATCCTGCTGACTCAGCCAATCCTGATCGTGGACAACACACACTCAGTGTATTCAGGGAGGTCTCCAGATGTCAACCTGGAACCTTCCCCTTGAAGAGCATCATGCCACCATCCAGCCCCTAATCATAGTACATGGTGATGTGAATTGGTGTTGGGTTCCCTGCTCTGACCCCAGGAAAGAATTCCTTTCTCCTGTTTCCAGTTTCTGGTTTCAGAAGGTCCAGGTCCTGGGCTTCATTAAGCTCCTATCATCAGATACAGGGGAATGAATCCATATGGGGAAGATGGTACCAACCCTGTTCTTTTTCCTCTGCCCCCAGCCCCCTGGCTCCTCCCACAGGCCAAGGCTCAACTCTGTCCTTAAGCCAGCCCAGACTTGGGCTCTCAGTATAGCAGCATCTCAACCCCATTTGAAGGTGGTCTTAGGATTCATTACAAAGACTGAAGGCAGAGTGGGCCACAGACAGCCATGCTTGTAAATTCTTCTTCCTTTGTGGATAACTGTTGTGGTTGTGGTGCCCTGCTATGTCCCAGGTATTTTTCACCCCTCACCCCATTATCTGCTTGGTTGATGTCAGAGCATATGGCTCTGCCCTCACGGAAGCATCATCAGATGTTCCCCCTGCTGGTTCCTCTCAGAGGTGAGGATCGTGAGCTCTCTGCAGTCTCAAGAGGAAGAAACACTTTCTGGAGGAGTGCCAGAAGGTTGTGCTGTCCATCCGTGTCTCCCAGGAGAGTCTGGGCTTTGCCTTCATTTTGAATCAGACCACTCCCTACCTGCTGTGCATTTTCTTCATGGAAGCGTCACCTCACTGACCTCCACTTTGGTGTAGTGCCATTGGGTTGTGCAGAAAGCAGGGTGTTAGGAGAAGCCCTAGGAGATGAGTTACTGGGCCTATTGCAGGAGGGGTGCTGCCAATGAAACTGCTGGGAGACCATTTCTCTCACCCATAGAACTAGGAAAGGGGGCTGACTAAGGGGAGCATCTTCGTATCTTGTGCAAACTGGTATAAATTACATCGTTTTCCCTCTTGCTCTGTCTGCCAGGAAGCACTGAGCCAAATGTGCAGCCCATCTGTAGGAGGGACCCCAGACTAGCGCCGGCATCCTTGTGTGCTGACCTCACTGTTGTCTAGGGACTGACTGGAGCATGCTAGTCCTCCAGGGCCGCTCTGGGCTGTCCTTTGGTGGGGGTCCATCTCTATATCTGACTCTCTCTATCTAGCTAGCTTGGGAGCAGGACTTCCTTGGGTCCTGGCTGCCTCTCTTTCCAGCAGACCTGTGCTTCCTGGCATCCCAACAGACGTGGCTGACATTTCATGTTTCCATGGGAACATAGTCCGACTGTAGCCAGACAACTAACTAGAGAGGCTGAGAAGGAGTGAGTGTGAGTGTGTGTGTGTGTGTGTGTGTGTGTGTGTGCAGCTGCTCCAAGTGCAGGGTTCCCAGGCAGGTTCCCCCTGTCTTGCGCTGACTGTGGCAGCCTCCTCTTGGCGGTAATCATGCCCCGTCTGCAGCTCCTACATCTCCATTGCTGACATAATATTGCACCCGGGTCCATCCATCTGCATAATCATCTTAACCTGCTCCCACAAGAGAGTTTAAAAGGTCTGGGCTGTTGGAAAATGACCATAAAGCCTGCACGCAGATACCTTTAGCAGCAACGCCAACATCTATCACAGGGTAATTACAAGCAGGGAGCGAGGGCTCTGGGGCCCACGTCTGGAACTGTTTGGGGCTGAGTCTGCTCCACTGCGGAAAGGGAAGGGAGGGAAAGGCACAGGAAGCTGGCTGCTAGGGGAAGAGCAGTTCCTGTAGCAGGAAGAGGACCTTCTTTTTATTGGAGGGAGACTCAGCCTCTCTATGGGGAGGAAGCCTAACCCAAGGCTGTTTGGGGACTCCTGGGTCCTCTGTCCACACATCAGATGGGCCATGGTTTCCTGATGCCAGAAAAAGAAAGACCAGGATTCTTTCCTTCCTATTGGGTCCTAGGAAACTCCATTTCTGTCTGGCTGTGTGTTCTCGAGCAAGCCCCTTCCTCTCTCTGTGACTCCATTTTCCTATGTGTAATGTGGAGTGATTGAACAAAATCATAGGTCTCCAAACTCACATCTGTGGAAACCTAGGGCTCACTGGCAGGATTGGGAAGGGGAAGGATGAGTGAGAGTCAGGCCCATCTTCTCCAGTCCAGCCACATGGCCCTGCATTCAGGGCTCTAAGGAAGATTGTATGAAGAATAGTTCCCTGTTACTAAAAGAGTAACACACACTGGGAGGTCTTTTAGAACCTCTGGAGCTCTCTAAGTAATAGCAATAGATTCAGAAACTTCCTTTGGTTGCTCCCCTGTTTTTTTTTTTTTTTTTTTTTTTTTTTTTTTTTTTAATTTATTATTATAAGGCAGAGACAGAGAGAGAAAAAGACACTTCAACAGGAGCCTTATGCCATGATGCACCCCCGTCTTAACTTGCCCAGATCATGGGAACATACACATACATCCCATAGTATGCTATGGGTGGGAGGTCCCAGGACTCAAACTCAAGACTTTCTCCATATGGGTCCAGTTGTGTTACTGCTGCATCATCAGCTGGCCCTAATAAGTGCCTGTTTTGTAACTAATTTTATTGTGTTGGACAAATCTCCCTTTTGGAAAAATAACTGAGTCTGAGCAGACAGAAACTGAGGCTCTAGAGAGCATAATGGTGACAAAGGTAAGACACAGAGGGAGCAGGAGCAACTTTGGAAAGCCTTGATGAGCTGTCCACATCCTGCCTCCCCAGGCCCACCAGCAACCGGCATCCTTAGGAAAGCTCCAGGCAAAGGGCTGCTGCTCAGAAGGGCTGCTCTCTAGTACAGAGTAGAACCCAATTCTCCCAGCCCCCTTGTCTCCTAGTCTTTTTAAAAAGTGTATTTATTATTTTTTTTATAAGAGTGAGAGAGAGAGAGAGAGAACCTTCACAAGGTCCTGATGCTACCCCCAGCCTCAGCCAGCCCTGGATCATGGACATTTGCATGGTGCTCTCAGGGAGGACTCTGGATTTGAGCACAGAACCTTCTCAGGCAGGTCAGCCTCACAGAGCATCATGTTTTACCTCTGTGTCCAAATCTGCCTCTTTCCACCCTATCCTCTTCTACTGTCGGCATCGAGCAGTGCCCAGCTCTGATTCTGACCTGCGGGAGGCCTCGGTCATCTCCTCCTGGTGTCTGCCAACCTACTGAGCTGCTGTGGAGCCTGACTATGGCTGTTCAATGCTGACCCCTTGAAAACCACAGCAATTTGTCTCTGCTTCTGGTGTAGTCTCCGTCCCCCCAGCTCCTCTGAAGTCAGGGCCTCAGGCTCTCATGACTGCAAGACTCATCTCCTGAATTCTAGGCATTTCAAATGCTGAGGTCCCATTTTTCTTCCTGCTTTGAGGCCTCTGTGGGTCCAAGGCCTGGGAAGGATAAGGACAGGCTGGGGGAGTTTGCTAGCCTGGGGGAGTTTGCTAGCCTGGCCATTGCAGGACCACAGAAGCAGCCACTTCCCTAGGGCTCCCTGCACAGCAGGCCCTGCTGGCCAGAAGCATCTCCCTGTCTGGTGGACTCCAGCCCACCTCTACTCCTTGGCAGCAGCCCTATTGCTGGGGCAGCTGCTTTTGACCAGGTCAATGGCTCTGTATGTGGCTGTTTCCAGAAGAAATGGTAGTGTGTCCCTTCCTAGGCAGCACCCCTATGATGTCATAAAGCACTGGGCAGCCTTCTCCAAAGCCCACACTTTGCCTGTAGCAAGCCCCAGTTGTCAAATGTTCTTCTCAAAGCTTTGTTTTGGGTCTGGGGATGGTGCAAGTGTCCCAAGTGTGCCCAAATGAAGTTCCTGTCACTTAGCCACAGCATAACCTCTCAAGAGTCTGCCTGGGGTGGGGCTGGGGGAGTATCACCTATTCATTTAGTGGTAGAATCTCTTTTTGAGATGACACTAAGAGAGGCCCCAGATCAAAGACCTTTGAGAGCACCACTATGTGGGTGAGAGCAGAGGGTAGAAATCGGGACTTCTTTTTTCCGTCATGTACCCCTGCCCTATCCCATATTCCCCTCAACCTGGCTGTGATCCTGTCCTCCTGCTGAGGAGAAACCTGCCTTCTGAGGTTGGTTTTGGAGGCCCAGGAAGAAAAAGTGCCACAGATAGTCTTAGAGCCCAGGTTTCTGATTTGTAATCCAGTTCTCATCATACAGGCTGAAGCCACGTGGTCTGGCAGGTATATTAACTCAGTCCCTGTGGCTGTGGGGGCCTGGCAGTTACATGGAGGCACAAACTCTTGCAAGATACTTTGGGAGACTGCAAAGACTAACTTCCTGGAGGCCAGAGGCTTGCATATGGTCTCAGATATGCTAAGGGAAAACAGAAAATTTGGGAAGGACGAGACCACCCCCCCATCCACACCCTGAGCTGGTATTGAAAAATAGTATCCAGGTGTACTATCTTGTTGGGAGCACATGCAACCTGGGGCTTGTTGATGGGCTCATGACTAAGGCCCAGTGAACAAATGAAGCTCAGGCACAGGCTGGATTCTGGGGTGAGGACAAGACAAAACAGGCCCTTGGCTGCACAACTAGGAGCTGACCATGATGGTAAAAGAGTAGGAAGCCACATTTGGGCCAGGTAAGTGTCCACAGAGCCTCAGCCTTGGGGTGGCGTACAGACTGGGATGGCCAGGTCCTGGAAACTTAGCCTGAGATCAGAAGAGAGGGCAAAGGTGGACCCAAGAGTAAACTCATGGAGCATGGTTTTCTAGGTCAGGCTAAAGTGTTCAAATCTAGTCCTTGGTCATAGGGAGCTATGGAAGGTTTTTGAATAGGTGAATAAGTGGTGAGAAAACTGGAACGATTCTGAGTCAGTCTGGAGAGAAGAACGGGATGATCACTGAGCTGGGGTATGTTGGAAGGCTTCTTGAAGGACTCCATTCATTCAGTGACTACTTCTCTAGTGCTTTCCATGTGCCAGACACTGTTCACGGTGATGAACTAAATAGAGTATTTGCCCTTGTGATACGTATGGTGTGGCTGGGGACGGTGGATAAAAATAACCAACATGTAAACACATATAGCAGGTGGTGATGCAGGTGTAGAAGAAAAGCACAGCAGGTTCAGGAGACCAAGAGTGAGATAGCACCCAAGTGCTCTCTCAACTGGGATGTCCAGGGGAAGCTTGCAGGAGAGGTGACATAGAAGTGCCCGAAGAGGGGACCAGCAGTTGGCATAATGGCTATGTCGCTGGACTCCTGTGTAGTTGACCGTGGTTTGAGTCCCAGACCCGGTGGCTTAAGCTCACGCCGGGTGCATGTGCATGCGTGCCCAAGATCCCGAGAGGAGAATGGAGGAGAAGGGATTGTGGCTTGGCCATCCCCCCTGGGAGGTGATTTCTCGTTTTCTGTCTCTCTGCCTCTCTCTGTCTTTCTGGCAAGCGCACATGCCCTATAGCAAAAACCTCTCCAAAAAAAAAAAAAAGTGTAAAAAAAAAAGAAGTGCCTGAAGAGGATATCAGGGTTGAGTTATCCTGGAGAGAGTTGGCTTTGGACAGCTAGACCAGATAGGGGACTCTTTCCAGGAGAATTCAATGGTGTGAGCGAAAAACGAAGCCTTCGAGGAAATTCACAAGTTCCAGTCTTGCTGGCACAGAGATTCTGTGCAGTGATCTTTGGGTGATGAGGTTACAGGGAGTTGGTGACATTTGGAATGAGTGCTTTAAGGCAGGGCTTCAGTCTTGCTTTGTGAGTCTCAGAAGGCTACCGAAGTGGAAGGGAGACCCAGAACTAAAGGCCCTTGGTTCCCTGCAGAATGCTCCCTTCCCAAAACATGGTGGGGCAGTCAGGACAGAAAGCCAGGAGGAGACTGAGCATGCTCAGAGAGCCCCCTCCTTTGCAATTACCACCAGCTAGCTGAGGGCAGGGCCAGATCAGATTGGATCTTCCCCATATCAAAGGGGAGATTAGCTCCAAGCCTCTAACAATGTTAGATGTGCTGCCCACACTCAGTGGCTCGCCTCCTCTGAGACTGTCAGCTTTATATCTGCTTCTTTTTATCAATACGGGCAAATAATTCTCTAGACATTTATCATTTTAAACTGTCACAGTCCAGTGCCTTTCCCGAGGACCAAAATCAATACTGATCTTGGTTTGAATACTTTTCTGACAAGGTTCCTATTTGTAGATTCACAAGTAGAACTAATGTGTGTTAAAGCTATTCAGTTTGGCATTTTGCAGCTCCATTGACACATTAAATATAGGCGTTCACCACGACGATTAACCTTACAACTATTAAGTAATAAAAATCCTGCATACATATTTATTAGCTGAACATCCTACTCCGGCATGATGCCGTCCCTGACGAGAGGAAAGCCAGAGAAGGTGGAGATGGCTGTTTGAGAGAGGAGTTCATATCAGGGGGATGCGGGGATCTCCCAGCTTGCTGGTCTTGGTGGGAGGAAGGGAAGTTATGTGGGGGATAGAGACCCAGATGACTCTAGAGGTGACCAGTGGCCAGTGGCAGAGATGGACAGACTCAGGAATCCTGGGATGGTAGGCTTCGCAGTTGCCTGGGCTAAGAACCCCGACCTTCTCCTTCCTGGCATTTCTGAGTAAGCACCTTTTATCTCTCTTGGGCCTTAGTTTCCTCATGTGCATAGTGGGATGTGATTAGAATCTCTACCTCCTGGCCTTTGTTTGCATAAAGCAGGATGAACTTCTAACTACCCACAGGTGTCAACGAGCAAAGCTACTCACAGCCAGGAGTGCCCGGCTTGAGGGACTTTCCCACAGCTACTCAGGCCATCCAGAGGACTAAGAGTACCGACTGACAGCTCAGTGAGCTGGCAACTCTTATCCATGACACACCAACAGGGTCCACCGAGGAGATGAGCTCAGCTGTGTCTTTTGGGGCTGAAGCTTGGAAACTCTAAGGGCTTCCCCAGCTCACTTATGAGGACCTCTGCTTCCCAGATGCTGTCTTTCCTGAGCCAGCAATAAGAAGGGTCCAGAGTGCCGATCTATTTCCTGGGTCAGGAGTGCTTGGGCCCCAGCATCCAAGAGGTGGGCACAGGCAGCTGTAGGGCAGATACCTACTGACGTCTGCTGCTGTCCTGGCCAGTTGGTGCCCCTGGCCTTCCTGGTACTAATAATTGCATATTCCTCCAGAGCAGAGGGCTTTGTAGTGGACCAGGGAGGGGTTCTGGAACTAGTGCTTTCAAATCCACATAGCCTTGCCAGCCCCTGGTCACGTATCTGTATTCACCATTCTGCTCTAATACTCATGAGCTCCGGCCCAGCCCCAGGGTGAGGAGGGGCAGGGTTGAGAGGGGCACTGCTATGAGCAAGACAGGTGCAGTAGGGAGAGTGGAGATTCTCCACACAATTGCAGCACACAGCAGTAAGTGCCAGAAGACAGAAGGGGGCAGAGATCAGAGAAGGCTGCCCAGAGGAAGTGACCTCTGCTCTGAGACTCACAAGACAAGCTAGAATTAGTTAGGCAGAGTGGAGAGGAGTGTTGCAGCCAGAAGGACAGCCTGTGAAATGGGACTGGGACACCATGGCGGTGGCTAGGAGGCAACCTGAAGACCTCCCCTGTAGGAGCAGAACCACGCAGGGCCCCTACTGCGTGCTCTGATACTCCGGCCGTGTTTGTACTCTTAGCTGGTGAACGAGCCCAGCACAGCGCCATGCTCTGACCAGTAGCTATGGCCTTGCCAAGCCTTTCCTTAGACCACGTGGCCTCTCCATCCCTCATGGTCAGAACTGCTCTGTGATCTGGCAGCAGCTCCCTGGGTCTACCCTGACTCCCTCTCCGTTTTTACTCACACGGCATTTTCCTAATAAATTCCTTGCACGTTGAGTCCCATCTGGGCGTCTGCTTCTTGGAGGACCCCGACTAACACAAGTAGGAAGTGCTTTAGGAACTGGAGGGGGTTCGTTCTGGCCTCAGGGTAAAGTGTGAGAGTGGAACTGTCATTTCCATGTTACAGACAAGGGAACAAAGTCACAACCAAGTTCTAGACGTAAATGCTTTTTAAAAGTGCAACATGACACACAAAGATGAAGGCCACTGTGGAGAGAGTCACACTGGAGAAACCACCTCCTGGGAACCCCCTCCTGGACATTTGCTGTCACATAAAACCTTCCCAACAGCAAAAGGTAAGTGCTCCTGTCTTCATGAACATTTGAGGGGGTCAGGGCTCGAAGGGGTCAGGGCTTTGGCACCCTGACTCTGGGTCTGGGATTTGAACCCAGGTTTATCCCACAGTGTGTCCCAGTGCTCCAGCTGTCTATACATATCCATGTGGTGATGAACATTCAGAGTTCTATCCCCTCTCCCTGCTCTCGCTGACAGGAGGATGCTTCTGCCCAACTCTGGTTCTGACCCTAGGCTGTGCAGCCTCATGGGTAGGCTGGGGCTGCAAAGCTGCTCAGAAAAGACAACTCCCCAGAGTGGGATGAAGGACCCCCTTGCACAGCAGATAAGAGCCCAAGAGAGATGTGGGCAACTTTTACACACTCATCCCTTGGCCTGGCTACCTTGTCCCACACTCCTGGTATAGGGATGCCCACTGGCATTCTCATGACCTCCAAGGGAAGGGTCGGAGGCCTGGGGTGGCCCATGTGACCCATTCACTGGGCTTCTCCAAAGCCCGAGAGGCCTGTTGTTGGGGGACAGCCACTACCTAGAGGGGGGAGCCACGAAGAAGAGGCCGACTTTGCAGCAGGAAGGAACACACTTCTGCTTTCTCAGGCAGAGGGCCTGAGGGGAGCCTGCCGCTTCCCCTGGAAGGGAGGCTGCCATTACTTGATGCCGGTGAGGGGCAAGGGTGCCTGATCACTCAGACCTGCTTCTGGGAGTCTCTCCCCAACATGGCGGGTTGGACTTGCCACTGTCAGCTGATGTAGGCCAAAGTGCGCCTGGTTTTCCTGTTTCTATTTTCTATCTTGACGGAAAAATTGTGATTTTTCACACTGTCATGAAACCAATAGGTCCCTGACATGTGTTTTTGTAATCTGTGGAGCTGATTTCCTGTACTTCTGACAGTTCTATTACATCTCTGACAGTTCTAGAAAATGTTTCCTCTGGGAAGTTGAGGGGGGTCTGTGCCTCTCCCCCATCACACCCCAGGTCCCTGTGCTCCCTATGCTTGGAGAGTGAAGAGCAGAATGAGGCTTTGCTTGTTTTCCTGTGCCAGCTGCCAGCCCCATCCTGGAGGACACAGTCACCAGAGGGTGAGGGGGCCCTAAATACCAAGTGACACCCTGAAGTGGGAGAGGGAGCACTGCAGGGCCAACCTATGCTGACTCAGGAATCCACAGGGGTGAGGATGCTTCATTGTAGGCTCCAAATTGGGCTGCTTCCCCCAGCCATCCTGCCGCACTTCACAGACCAAAGTGCCCTGCTGGGGGAGGGAGAGTGGTGACTGCTTTACAATAATGCCTGGCAGAGGTGAGTCAGAGCCTTGGCTGCAGCCTATGTGTGCATGCATGTGCGTGTATGTGTGCATGTAGTGTGCATGTGTATGTGTGTGTATGTGTGTGTTGAGCTCAGGGTGTCACAGCTGTGCACATTCACCCTTATGAGACAACCTACCAGGTCTTGGGGTGACAGAGCCAAGACCCCTGTGCTTGGGGAGTGGGGCTTTTGGGGTATGCATGAATATGTTGTAATGCAAACATGGATGGAGCACTTCCTCTGGGTGGGCCCAGCTCTGTGCTCATGCTGGGGGTGCGTGTGTCCCTGCACGTGTGAGTAGGTAGCACGTGTGGTGAGTAGATGCAGGGGACACATTTCATCTGCCATGGCTGCTGCTCCCTGGTGTTCAAGGTAACTAGGGAAAGAAGTAGACACGGTGATGGAAGGCGGTACAGGGGCCAAGATCACCTCAGCTGCAAGCATGGCCTGTCCATGGAGGCCAGGGCTGGTCACTGCCTTGAGTGGCTTGGCAAATCCCATTATCTCTAAGGTTCTGAGATATGAGGAAGGAGGGGGCAGTGGAACTGATCTTGGGGACTTTTGGAAGAAGATATACAAGTGGCACCTAGACCCTCAAAATAGCACCCCTGGTGCTGGGAACCCCGAAGCCATATCTCAGCTTGGTCTCGAGACATTATTTGGGGTTTCTCAATCGACTTAGCCACTCTGATTTTCCTGTCTATGGAAAACGAGGTGTTACCATGGCGACTGCCACATTACACGGTTCTGTACTGACGATGCCTCTGAGATACAGAGCAGCTTCTCAAAGAGATACACTTTTCAACATGTCATGTAGAATTCTGTACTTGTTAGGGAAAATCGCATTTCCAGCAAAATGACATGCTTCTCTCGGGCTTGCAGACGTGCGACTCACGCCTTTCTTAAACAAAGAATTTCATTCACTGCCTCTCTCACGCCTCTCTGGCCTGCGAGTGGCTACCCACCCCTCCCAAGCCCCTATTCCCTTTGTATAAAACACGAAGCCGAGTGGAGGGCAGGGCTCAACTAGCCAGGGCGGAGGTGCTGGAGCTGGATTTTCTCTGCAGTGGAGGGGCCGAAAGACCAAGACTGGGGACAGGTGCCTGGGCCCTGACTGTGGGATCAGCTAGCCTGGTCCTCTGATGTTCCTGGCCTGGTTTCTCAGACACTGACCTGATTTCTCAGGGCAGCGCTTAGAAGAAGAGAGAGGAATGCTCCAGCCTCACTCCTTGGTCAGTTCCGCAGAAGGCCTCAGTGAGGTGCTGGTGTCCCTCTATGTACCCATGTATTCGACAGAACTGTCCTCTTCTGTGCATCAGGGTCCGAGGCCTTGCAGGGAGATGGCCAGTGTGCCAAGGATCACACTAGCCTCTGCCCTATGGTCCTTGTGACCTTGGACCCTCTCAGGCTCAGAGCTAGCATCTGTTCAGTGAGCGGGTGGGCTGGATGCCCTTGGAAGAGCCTGCTCTGAGAGTCTGTCCCATGTCCTACGGTATCACCAGATCCATTTCTCCTTGAAATCTTACTTAGAAGATCTGGAGTTTCTTTCTAGATCCCACAGACATTGTGACTGATAAGGTGGCCATTGGTATATTCCAATGAAGCCTATGTTCTCACAGGATGAGCCTCTGCTTGGGGAACCGGTTGCCTTTGCTTTATCATTATTATTATTTAATTTGCTGTAGGGCACATATGCTCACTAGAGAGTGGGGGAAGAGAGAGAGAACCCATAAAAGCACTCCCCAGGGGAGATGCCACACCACAATCCCTTCTCCCCTCACAATTTCAGGCTTGCAGGCACAGACACCCAGTGTGTTTTTCAAGGCACCATGTATGGGACTTGAACTGCACAGTTGGCCATGTGGGATCCAGCTGCCTTAACCACCATACCACTGGCTGGCCTTGCCTTACTTTGGGGCTGAAATCAGAGGCCTCCCATTCTCTAATACATTGGCCCTTTCTGGAAGGGCTGTATGGAGCAAGCTATTGAGTAACCAGGGCAAAGCCTTTGAGAATTAATATGTTCAGGTTCATTGATGTATTGATTCAATAGGCATTTATCATGGATTGGTACTAAGTGGGTTAATACAAGAGGGAGCACCTGGGAGCCATAGGTACCTATTGGCTGTGCTCGTGCCCAGGCATAGCAAGAGGCACTGAGGATGCTGAGATGACCAGCACAGTCACTTCCTCCAAGGAACTTACAGAGGTGAGGAGGCAGCCCAGTAACGGATAGTCTCAGCATAGCTGGGAAATGGGGTGTTCATCACCCCATTTGACCTGATCCTGGGGGCTAAGGGGCACCCCTGAGGGGCCCTATCCCCCTTGGCTCCCCCATTCTTTCCTATTGGGATGGCCTAAGAACTGAGCCACTCCCTTGGAGTTAATTACACGGTTGGCACTGGCCTTTCTCCAGGAAGTGAGCTTGAGGTCTGCTCTCTCCCTCTGCCTTCCCTAAGGCAATCATATTGTTTCTGGAAAGAACTTGGCTAGAGAGGCTTAGTAAGGCCCTGGGGTTTAATGTAAGGTCTGGGACCCTCAGGCCAGCCTCTTCTACAGGCTGGTCACCTGAGAGTTTGTCCCTCTGCCAAGGACTTCGGATAGTCTCTGGAGAGGCACAATGGGTTGGTATTGGGCACCGGAGCAATTGAGAAATAGCAAGGCTCATGTTGGATGTTCTGACATGAATGTTTTCCCTGGTCAAAGAGGGAAGCCTTCCATGATGGTTTCTGGATCCTCTGTCTTTGAGCCAAGTCATGGCCAAAACCTGATCTACAGATTGGTACAGGTCTGCAAACTGTTAATGGTATGGCTCTCAGCACATGTTTAATTCAGCTGATGGACACACATGTGCACATGGACAATTTTTGTCAAGACTTTCTCAGTGAATAAAGCAGAGTAGGGATTTAAATCTTTTGGCGCAAGATTTGAATCTCACTACAGATGAGCCCTGGAAGTAGCTTGATGCTAAACCATTCCTCCTCCATCTCTCTGGGTGAGATGGACCTGCCATTCTGTGCTTCAGACCAACCTCTTTTATTTATTTATTTTTTTGGAGAGGTTTTTGCTATAGGGCATGTGTGCTCGCCAGAAAGACAGAGACAGAGACAGAAAGTGAGAAATCGCTCCCCAGAGGGGATGGCCACACCACAATCCCTTCTTCATTCTCCTCTCAGGACCTTGAGCATGCACGCACACGTGCCTGGTGTGAGTTTAAGTCACTGGATCCAGGACTCGAACCGTGGTCGACTACATGGGAATCCAGTGACATAGCAATTATGCTATCTGCTGGTCCCCAGGCCAACCTCTTTATTGGCCTCCAGGAACCTTCTACTGGGTCTTCCTGCCTCTAGTCTTGCCCTCTTTCAACCTTTCACCTTGCAACGAGAACGAGTTTTCTAAAATACACCCTGGTCATGTGACTTCCTGCCAAATACCTCCCAGTGTCTCTCTGTTACCGTTAGAAAAAGTCCAAGCTCTTTAGTGTGTGCCAGGTAAGGGTCCCACACAGCTTGGTCCCTGATGCCTCCCTCCTCACCTCTCACCCACCTTGGTTCATCATGTAGTCACAGGATTTATTTCAGTTCTCCACATGTTTGTCCAAGCTGTTGCTCCTGCCTGAGACTATTCTCCCTTCTTTTGACTTGGCCAATGCCTGTTCCATCTTCATCACAGAAATTATCTTTGAGTCTCTCCCACCCAAGGGTCAGCCAACTACCTGGGTTAAGTAGGATGGCCAGAGCTATATGGTAGAGGCTGCTTATTGCCCCCAAATATCTTTCTTCCTTATCAACAGAATGCCTCATTTTGTTAGGCTCGTGGCTTTTCAGAATAAACACAGTGTCCAGCCTCCCTTACAGCCAGGTGTGGTTATATCACAAAATCTAGTCAATGAGATATAGATAGAATGGGAAGTGCTTTGAAAAGGAGCAGCGTACCCTTCTTCCCCCTCTCTTTCTTTCTGCTAGCAGGGATTCAAATATGATGCTTAGAGCGTAGGCAGCTCTCTTTGAGCCATGCGAGTAAAAGTCACATGCCAAGAATGACAGAGAAGCAAGAGAGAAGGTGCTTGGCTCTTTGATGACTGCGTCTCATCACTCCGGACTGCTTATCTTCAGACTTCTTTTATAGGAAAGAGAAATAAGCTTCTATCTTACATACACCACTGTTATTTGGGGGCTTTCTGTTAATCACAGCCAAATCTAATTCTAATTGATGCAGGTGCAAGTAACTGAATACCTGAAAGCCAGGAAGACATTTTAGCTCTCCCCTCTAACAAGACATCTGGAGGAGGAGGGCTGTTCCTGGGTTGGTTTGATAGTCTGATCAGTGTCTGTGATTCTCTCAGCCTTTTGTCGTGGCCACAAGATAATTCTCACATTGCGTTCTTACATGTCATATCCCAAGTGGAAGAATGAGGACAGGACGGGCTGGAAAAAGTAAAGGCACTCTTCTTACACACCTGTTCTTTTTTTTTTTTTTTTTTTTTTTTTGAAAGGTTTTTGCTGTAGGGCACTTGAGCTCGCCAGAAAGACAGAGAGAGACAGAGAGACAGAAAAGGAGAAATCCCCCCCCCCCCCTGGGAGGATGGCCACACCGCAATCCCTTTTCCTCTGTTCTCCTTTTGGGATCTTGGACACGCACGCACACGCATCCAGTGTGAGTTTAAGCCACTGGGTCTGGGACTCAAACTGCGGTCCACTACATTGGAGTCCAGTGACATAGTCATTATGCCAACTGCTGGTCCCGACACACCTGTTCTTTATCCTTGGAGGAAAATGCTTCCTGGAGGCTCCATGCAGACTTCCCACAGTCTGTTGTTGACCAGAATCCTAATGGCAAAGGAGGCTAGGACAGCAAGTCTCTGGTAGGTGAAGACCAGAGTTGAGAATAGCTGGTGGCTAGAAGGCCTGCAGTGCCTTCAATGACCCCCCTGAGAGTGTCAATTCATTGCCCCCTCTTCGGAGCAGGAGCTCCCTAAGCACAGCCATGTTCACCAGGAGATACCACAGCAGAGCTCTTAGGAGTGCAGCTCTGGAGCCTGATCTCCTGGGTTCGAATTCTACCTCTGCTGCTCTGTCTTGGCTAACAGCCTGCATGTTTCATTATGAAATAAGGTAATCTACTCACCTCTACAGGCTGTTCAGTTCATTCATGTAGAACACTGAGAGTACTATTTCTTGACTTAGCCAAACACTAGAATCATGTGGGTGCTGTAAAAATCAGAGGTGCCTTGGCCCCGCCTACAGAATGAAATCTAACTGGTCTGGGGTGTGGCTCAAACTTACAAACTTGTTAGTTCTAACGTGTAGCCAGGAGCAGTGCCTGGCATGTGGTAAGAAGCAATAAACGTTAGCTACGATGGATTTTGCTCACCATTATGGCCCTCGTCTCTAGCCCAAGGCACAGAATGGGTGTCCAGTAACTTTATACTGAATACAAGCTTTGAATATAAGTGAATACAAGCTTTGCAGCAAGAAGAGAGAATAGAGGTCATTTGGTCTAGCCCTCTGCACTGGAATTGCTACTTTGCTTGTTTGTTCATTGCCTCAGTTGGAACCTCTTCTGAAGGCTCCAGGGCTGCCTCTTTCCTCCTCCTCCTATCAGAAGGATCTGTGCAGATCTTGTCCATAGGAAGGATAAAGAACACCATGTGAGGAAGACCCATGTGCAGAACCCCACAAAGAATCCTGAGGACTGGGCTGCCTGGCTCTCCCATCTCCCATCTGGCCAGCAGCTTTGGTTCCAGCTGCACTGTCCCTGGGGGATGTGTCATGATCCTTAAAGGGGCCCCATCATTTTTGGGGGTGCCATCCTGGCTGGGTGGTATGGATTTCTGCTGTAAACATGGCCCATCTGGGAGAAGCCCAGGTGCCGCGTTTTGAACAGCTCTGAAACTTAAAGCTCAGAAGGCTTTGAAATGCAAATATTTTGAAGGAAACATAAGGTAAACATGAGTGCTTATTTCCCCCTGATGAAAACAATATGCTGTTTGCTCTGAAATGTAAATAGGGCCTAGATCGCTCTTAAAGAAAGCCATGTCTCATGTTTTTAGGTCCAGGGTAATATCATTCCTAAAAATAGGTACATCTGGCAGCCCTCTCACCCCGCCTGAATCCATGCTCCCTTTTTCTGTCCTGGACGCCCCTCATTCCAGGTACTGCTCCTTCTCCCATAAATATTCTAAATGCACCTCCTCCCTTTTCAACTTCCAAGCCACTTTCCCTTCTCAACCCCCATCTAATTTTTCCAATACTCTCTGAGTGCTTGGGAGTTCCTTTTGGATAGAATTGGGGGAGGGGAAAAAATCTGTAGCCAAAGGCACTTCACTGACTTGAAAGAGATTTTATGGTGCATTGAGTTCTAATCAACTTTAATAAGTATTTAATGCAGGAAGAAGGCTTTGCCCCCAGCCCAGAGGATGGCCATGCTAGCTTGCGGCCCCCTGTTGGCCATGAGAGAAAGGACCGCTGCTGGGGTTTGGTGGTTTGGGTGGGCAAGGCGAGTGACAGCTGCAGAGAAACGAATAATTAGCGATTTCAACCCCTGATAATGAGTAGCTCCATGATCCTTCTTGGAGCCATTAGGAACATCTATCTTATTAATGATCCCACTCGACAGCCGCGGGCCCAGGCGCCCGCTCCTCTCTGATGGGGCTCTCGCTCCTCATCTGTGCACTCAAGAGCAGAGATGGAAGGTGGTCATTTTTCATCCTTTTAGTAGTGGGAGCTCCAGCTTTCTGGGCCAGCATGCCCTGGGGCTGATCTGGAGAGCCTCTGCCCGTGGCCCGTGTACCATTCAAACTGGGTACTTCTGCTCTCCCCAGCAAAGAACATCCTTTATTGTTCTTATCGGGTGCCCACCCTCTGCCGCTTGTGCCAGGAGATGCTTTCACCTGCAGCATGTCTTTCTGCTGCTTGCCTGGGGTGAACAATTATCATTGTATTTGTGTAAACGCTTGATAGGGGGGTTCAGGTCTTTATTCAAGTTCACACAGCTGATAAGGGCCAGTGCCAGGACTGGTATACCTGTTGTTTGGGTAGGCTTTCTTGCTGCCCCACACTGTCCTGAAGAGTGAATTCAAGGAAATTGCAGCCCTTCCTGACTGGGTTTTCTCAAAGGCAATGCTTAAGCCAGGAATTGAAAGCTGACTATCTCTGCAACTGGCTTATGAATATGAATCTGTTTGACCTGTAATGTCTTAATACTTGAGAAATACCTACATAAAATTCCAGATTTACTGAAAGATTGAAAGACTTGGGCACACTTAATTTATAGTCCGCATCACTAGATCTCAGGGGCACTTCTTTTGGTAGATAGTTTGCCACAGGCCCTACCACCCTCTATTGTCCAGTGCCTTACTTAATTTATTCATTAATGTTATCTGTTCATTCCTGGAAGTGTTTGAGTTTGAGTGAACTATTTAACCTATGATTTTCAAACTTTATCAACAGATCTCTTCTTGCAAACAAATAAAATAGATATTAGGGAATATCATGGTTAAGGTTGGCATGGACTTGAGCTCCCACCGACTTGGACCCCATCCTCTATTCCAGTAGTCCTTCAAAGTTTGTGGAAATCCAAGGGTCCCACAGAATACAGTTTGCAAATGGTTTTCACTGAGAATAAGTAAGCGGAAACATTCTGAGGTCTTATAGAACATAACAGAAGATGTCCTACTGGGGCCAGTATTTTGGAGATTCAGACCAGCAGGGCTTAAGAAGCTCTTAGTGATCATCAGTTTTTTGAGGTGTCAGAAAAGCCTAGCGAGGACATGGTCATACTCAATAGAAAATGAGCGTCTGAGTCAGTGCAGGAGCCCATAGTTTGAGTCTTGTCACTCTAAAATTTTTACTAGAAGATGCTCAAGAATAAAGCTGCTGATGTGTGCCCAGGGGAAGAGAGACTGAGAAGCAGAAATGAACGATGAAGAAAGAAGGTTCTGTTCCAATTTCAACACAGATCCTGTTGTTCCAGGCCCAGGTGCTAGTTGACATTTTTCTTTTTTCTTTGTTTTTTCAGTTTGATCCTCTAACCTCCTTTTGGATTCTGTGTGTGATTATATCCCTTCTGGCCTCAGCTAGTTTGAGCTGGGTTTCCATCACTGGCAACATGAGTCCTTATTGACACGTGGCCCATGGGAAAGCACTTACCATTTATGTGTGCATCAAGTATTTATAGGATTCCTCCTACAAATGTGCATGGCATTGCTCATGGCTACAAGGCCACTGGGCAGTAAAGCATGGACAAGAGGACTCTATTCAGAGATTTAGGGTATAGACAGGACCTATTTTGAGGGGATAGGTCTGTGTGAGCTTATCATAGACACTTAAGGATTGAAGGAACTTCCCTAATATGTCACCTAGTGTTCTTGTTTCTAGGGTTGAACTCATGACCCTCAAGGCCAATTTTACCATCTTATCTTCATCTTAGAGGATGAACATGAGTATCTCTAGATCTCAGAGAAAATCTTTCCTGACCTCTTGAGCCACTTACTCTATGTCCTTTGATTAATCCAGTACCTGGTACATGAGAGGTACTTCATAATGTGAGCTGAATGAATGGATGCATGCATGCATGCTCATATCCTCTGAGTTCACTCCTGTTTCAAAGCTGAGAGGGAAGATGCAACATCGTTCTCAGATGTGTCCTAGCAATCCCAGAATCAGCACTCCCTTCTCTTTCCAAAGTTCTTAGTGGTTGCTCTGACCCTATGACATGTCTGTGTTTAAGCTCTCAGACTGATATCTAGGTGAAGGTCTCCATATTTCCCCATACTCTACTCTGTATCCCCTTTTCAGGAGGAAAATACACAGAAGGAGGGTTTAGGTACCAAAGCCCAAGGTAAACTCCACTCTTCAACTGAGCCAAGTCCTATCTATCATTCAAGTCAAATAAGCTGATGTCTTCTCTGTTTTCCCTGCTGTCTCTTTCTTTCTTTCTTGATTTCCTCTGCCACGAATTCACACTATGTCCCCTGCACACGTATACATACAAAACCGATCGTGTCTTTGCACTCACTGACTTAGAGGACTCAATTAACTGCCGAGAGAATGTGGAATGAATAAGACTAACTGGATACACTCATTTAGTTTTAGTCTCAGTGAGATGGTTCACTTTTAAAGAGTTTAGTAACTCATAGGGGAGGTGACACTTCAGGGAATGAAATGAAGAATGGACCAAAGTGCTGAAGTGCATGGAGGTTTGAAGAATATAAGGAGAGATTCTCAGAAGAGATGACATGGTACTGAACTTGAAGGAAATGAATATGTGTATACCTTGTCAAGAAGTGGGTATATCTATCAGGATGCTTTTATAATTACAGGTAACAGAAAACAAAATCACAAAGAGAGGTAGGGAAGGCTTCTGGGCTGATTGATTTAACAGCTTCATGACATAACCTGTGACTCAGGTTATTTCTTCCTCTCTAGTTCTGTCATCCACAGTGTTGATAGTATATATATATATATATTTTTTTTTTTTTTTTTGAGAGGTTTTTGCTATAGGGAGCATGCGCTCACCAGAAAGACAGAGAGACAGAGAGACAGAAAGTGAGAAATCACCCCCCAGGTGTGTTGGCCATGCCTCAATCCCTTCTCCTCCATTCTCCTCTTGGGATCTTGGGCATGCACGCACATGCACCTGGAGTGAGTTTAAGCTGCCGGGTCCAGGACTCGAACCACTGTCGACTACATAGGAGTCCAGCGACATAGCCATTACACTAACTGCTGGTCCCTTAAGTTCATGTCTTTTTAAAATACAAAATGCATCCATTTCATCCCAATAGCACAGAAAGTCTTGATCCATTCTAACACTGGTTTGAAGGTCCAAAGTCTATCTACGAGCCTGTGAAATCAAAACAGAGCACATGCTTCCAAAATACAATGATGGAATAGGCATAAGATAGATATTACCATTCCAGAAAAAAAAGGAAAGAGTAGAAGGACTCAAACAAATTAGAAACTTTAGAGGGTGACGTTGAATTTTAGAGCTTGAGAATAATTTTTCACTCTATGGGCCACACCTTGGATGTACTGGTGCAAGGGTTGGGACCCTAAAGTGCCAGGCAGACTTACATCCATAACTTTTCTGGGCTCAACTCATGTTTCAGCTCTCTCAGTTTGGAGTCTTGTGCCTGCAAGTTCCCCAGGCTCATTGCACACTGGTCGCTCTACAATTCTGTGGTCTTGAGGGTAGTCTCTGGTGTACTCCCTGAAGGAGCTCCATTCCACATTTCTGCATGGCATTCCCTAGTAGGGGCGCTCAGTGGTTGCTCTGACCCTGTGACATGTCTGTGTTTAAGCTCTCAGGCTGATATGTAGGTGAAAGCCTCCACACTTCCTGAATTCTATGAGTCTTCAGAATGACCTTCACATGCATGCCACTAAGGTCTGCTGCTTACATACTCTGGAATAGCAAGTAGAGAAGCAGCCTTATCAGTGGGTCCAACTGCACCTGGGGCTACTTGAACAACTGGAACCAAAGAACACTGCACTGAATGTGGGGAACAGAGTCCTGAGGAGGTTCAGGGCAGTGATCTCACACTTTGCCCGTTTCCTCCTTTCTTTGGCCTTTGGTGAGATGTGAAGCCTCAAATATCTCTGAAATGCCCTTAGGGCCCTTTCCCCATTGTCTTGACAAATAGCATCTGGATCTCTTCTGTTATTGCTAATTTCTTTAACCATTGTTCACTGGGCTACTCTTATCAGTCTCTGCTAAACATGCTTTTTAATCTTTTTTTGTTTTTACATGACCAGGTTATGCATCTTCCAAAATTCCCACCCTACTTCCCTTTTAATTATCAAGTCTATCTATAAGTCATCTCACTGATCTTCCATTTCACTGTAAGCTGTTAGAGGTAACCATGCAGCTGTTTCTCTATTTTGTTTAGAATTTCCATTTGTCAGATATTCATTATTCTTAAACTCAACATTCTACAAAGCCTTAGGGCATGGACACAATACTGCTAAGTTACTTGTAATGTTGTAAGAAGGATGACTTTTTCTTTAATTTCCAATTTGACATTCCTCATTTTCCTCTAAGCCCTTATGAAAATGGCTTTTGCTATTTATATTTCTTTTAGAATTCTCATCATAGCTGCTTAACCAATCTCTAGGAATTTCAAGCTTTCTTTAGTCTTCTCATCTTCTGACTCCTTCATCAGAATCTAGGCTTTTTCTATCCTACTTCAAACTTTGTCAAACCCTGCTCATTAACCAATTCCAAAGTCACTTCCACATTTTCAGGTATTCATTATTGAAGTAACAGCCCCACTTCTGTGGTACTAGTTTTCTATTTTAGTCCATTGTGTTGCTTAATAACTAAGTAACTTAAAATGAGTGATTTATATAAGAATAGAAATTTACTTAACTCACATTTTTTGGAGATCCAGGGTCAAGGACTTGCATCTGGTGAAGGTCTTCTTACTGGTGGATAAAATGGAAAGGAGCATCACAAGGCAAAGCAGATCAAGAGCAAGTATGTCTGTGTCTGTGTCTTCTTATTAACCTAGGAGTATCCAATAATGGTGGCCTCACCATGACATCCATTTTCTTCCCAAGGGTCCACCTTTTGACACCATAATCATATTAAGTCTCCACACTCTCAGCACTGTTTCAATGGGTAGCTAAGTTTCAATACAGGAATTTTGAGTTGACACATTCAAACTATAGCACTGCCCCTGGACCAATAAGTCATCACGGTAATCTCTTGTATTGATTTGCTTAGGTTAGTAGGACCTGCCCCTTGGGAGGATAAGATCAACTCCCCCTGAGCTACTGGAGGGAGATACTAGAACCAATTAGAGGCTAGAGAGGAGATGGGGGAGATAGGTAGGCAATTATGAGGGTCCAAGCCAGGGGATGGGAAGATCTGTAGAAGGGTATTTATGGTTGAAGGAACAGCCTAAGTCAGTGTCTGGTGTCAGGAAGGGATGCTATGTTTGGGAGAATGGCAGGAGCCAGGTAGATGGGGGAGGATAGAGGAAAAACTGAGAAGCAAATGCCCATTAGGTGTGTTTTGAAGGCCATACCAAGAAATAGGCTCTCCCAAGGAGAGTTGTTTCTGTTGACAGGAGGAGGGGAACTGAAATTGTGCTGGGCAAGACCAAATCATCCTTCCCTGGATTCACTTGGCAATACTCTCTGTGGAATTATTGTATGAGTGGGTTAGGTTTGGTGCTCATCCAAGGCTGGGGCATGTATTTCCCAGAATTACCTTCTCTGTGGGATTCTGAGTGAGGGTTGGCCAAAGTAGAATTGCATGAGACTTGGAATACAGAAGCAAAGAATTCATCAGTCTCAGAAGGTCATGACAGTCAGACATGATGGCAGACCCAGAGGTGCCCAGCAGGTTCCAGAGTCCAGTTCATCTTCCCAACTCCTGACTTGGCCTATAAAAATGATGGCAGCACAAAACACTTACCAGGCTGGACTGTAGATCCCCTGGTTGTCCCAGAAGTAGCAACATCCATGAGCTCCTCCTTCCTTCCCACCTGCCCACCTGTTCCAGTGCTATGGTGTCTTTCTCTGGTCCTTTCCCAGATCTTTACCTGGCCAGCCCAACCCACTTCTGTGTAAGTTTTAAAAACTCAAATTTAAATCCTATAGAGAATCCCTAGTTTTCTAACACTTACCCACCCAGGGGTACCATTCTTGGTAGTAAGTGATAATATCTCAAGGTAATGGTCTCAGAGAGACTGGAACATGTGGTATGTTGGCACAGACTGTTAGATGCAAATTCCGATTTTCCATCTACATGCTGTGCAAACTCAGGTGAATGTTCTACCACTCTGAGGCTCAGCTTCCTCCTCTTTGAAGAAAGGATTAGAATAGGGAACTGTTTTAATGGGTAGCTAAGTTTCAATACAGGAATTTTGAGCTGACACATTTGAACTATAGCACTGCCCCTGGACTAATAAGTCATCATGGCAATCTCTTATATTGATTTGCTTAGGTTAGTAGGACCGGCCCCTTGGGAGGATAAGATCAACTCCCCCTGAGCTTCCCAGAGTGGTGGGAAGAGACCATGAGTTAACAATATAGTGCATTTTGAACACTGCCCACAACTTAGTAGGTGCTATGTAAGTTTTAGCTGCTCTTCTCACCAGCTTGCCATGTTTCAGGCACAGGCTCAGGTGTTCACACAGGTGCTCATTCATTTAATCTCCCCAACAATCCTATGAGAGTGGTACTGCTATTAACCCCACTTATAGAGTCACAGAGAGGCTATTAGGTTGGAACATATGAAATTGCTAGTTTGTAGGTCAAACATAGTTCTGTGTTAGTGATTGCATGTGGCTCACAGCTAGCAAGACTGCGGGTCTCAAAGCTGGGCAAGCTGCCCAAGCTATGCAGCCTGCACATTTCCTGGAGCACCTACTGGGCGCCAGGGAGACTGTGTGTCCTCTGTTACAACACTTATAATATTACAGCGGGGCTGTTTATGTGACAAACGCTGTGTGCACATGGAAGAGAAGACTACGGGCTATTTTAAATATGGGCTATTTTCCTCTACACCTTCACTCACTCCTTCAGTATCCAGCATAGGTGTCACCTCTTCCAAGAAGCTCTCCTTGACTTCCTTGCCAGAGGAATCAATCTATGTGAAGACTCAGAGGCAGGAAAGGACCCTGATAGCTTGGGGTCAGTGGGAAGTTTTGCATGATTGGTGTCAAGTACACTTGTAAGGAGAAGCTGGAAAGGAACCTGAGCCTTTAGTCCTGGGGGAGTTTGGCTTCATTGTTGTCAAGAGATATGCCCCCAGGGCCAGCTCTTCTTATCTCTGAAATGGCCCAGCCTCTGCTCTCTTTATCTGTGCCTGTCCTCAGGCCTGCTGACAGGGTGTTCCATGGTGAGAGCAAATCCCAGGAACCTGAAATGACCTGTCTGGCTAGAGGCAGACATCTTCAAGACTCACCTGCTGGGACCAGTGGTTAGCGTAATGGCTATGTTGCTGGACTCCCATGTAGTTGACTGCGGTTCGAGTCCCGGACCCGGTGGCTTAGACTTAGCCGGGCGCATGTACATGCATGCCCAGGATCTCTAGAGGAGAATGGAGGAGAAGGGATTGCAGTGTGTCCATACCCCCCCCCCCCCAGGGGGGGAGGATTTCTCACTTTCTGTCTCTATCTGTCTTTCTGGCAAGCACACACACCCTATGGTAAAAACCTCTCCAAAGAAAAAAATGACCCATCTATTCATGGCTGAGTCCATAGGCCTTTCCCAGGTGGCTGAGCACCTTGGCCTCTGCACCAGGAATTTCAGGCTACCCCATCTCCTACCCTCTGTATCTTCTGGACCTGACTTCCTCCTTGAACCCAGTCCTGTGACTTTGTTCCAGGAAGTGTTATATCAGCACAGGCCCCCCCAGCTTGGGTTTGGTTTCCCTTGTACCTCTTAAGTCACTCTCAGTGCCCTTGGCACACCCTGCACATGCCGTCCCTGTGTCTGTCCTGCGCTCCTTCCTTAAGGACAGGATCAGCTCTCTCTCGTCTGGGTGGGGGATTGGACAGAATGTATCAGAACAGGCTCTCCCTGAGGGCTTGCCCAAGTCTGCTTGGGAAAGCCGGGGGCAACAAGGATGCCCTTTTCCTTCCCTGTGTTAAAAACTTGCACTCAGTCTGGCCTTTCTGGCAGGAATCCTTCTCGGCCCTTCCTAGCCCATTTCCTGCTCTGTAAAACAGGGCTTACAGATGGCACCAACCTCAAAGGCAATGGGTGCTGATAAATGTTTAATGCTGGCTCTCAGAAATCGGAAGTTGGTCGGTAGTGTTTGTGTTGAGTAAGGTGAGCATGAAACAACGAAGATGTCTGTACAAACATTGCTCGTTTGTCAAAGGCGTGAGTGACATTGCTGAATTGGATGATAGTTTTTGAATACAGAAAAACATTTTCCTCTGTTATTCATGAAGTAGCAGCTACAGATGCAGGCACACTTTCATGTTTCATTTGCATGATTAATATTTTCTTCGTCACTTTCTTAAGTGTAGGAAAAAACAACAACAACAAAAAATCAAGCCCTGATTTGTAGCCTTTGTTGATTTCTATTGTGACATTACCAAACACAGATTTGGAAAGAGATACTCATAGCCGTCATTATATAGCATTTCCACCACGCAGACACAATAGATGTGAATAACCCCAAGAACACAGAGAACAATAAAACACAGTGAGATAATTGGGAGGTGATGAGTATTTATTACTTTTGTTTTTGGTATAAAGTATTTAATTATGAGTTTATGTAATTTAATTTTTAAATGCTAGCTGTATTTAATATCCAGCTTGTAAAATTCTTGAAAATTTAACAACTGGATGTTGTGAGCTGGTTTGAGCTGGCCCCAGCAGGCTACCGCAGGGTTATTGTAGGGAATAAACAATTTAATGCTTTCAAAATGCTCAGAAAATCCTGCCATTCTGAGTAAGCCCTCAATAAATGTAAGATAATCTTCTTGTTTACTAGTATTAATTTCAACTGGAACTTTGACGCCAGGAGTCAGGAGCTGGGGTCAGTGTGTCTTCCCACTAGATGTAGTTCCACCTGAGGACAGGGACTGTTTGTATAGTTCTGTGTTCTCAGCATCTAGCTAGGGCTGGCATGGAGAAGGTGCTGGGTTCATACTCACAGAGTAGGCAGTTTTGCAACTTGCTCTGGATGGAGGTCTTGAGGTCCATTTCACTTTGGCTGACCTGTGGTTGTGCCTGGATCCTTCCTGGCATCACAAGCCACAGATGCTGCCAGGCTGGCTTGTGGGTTTTCCCCTGGGCTGCTCTGGAAAATCTTACAGGAAAGTGTGTATGCCGAGAGTCCTACTTCTCATGTGGTGACCTGGGATAGGGATAGAAGGCAGATCTCCTAGGCTCCCTGCCTGCCTCCTGCTCCTTAATGAGACCTGAGCTATTTACAAGTTTAGCTAAAGCCTGGCAGTGTTGGGATTGAAGTAGTTGCAGAAAGTGGCTCAGTTCCCATCTTTCTGGGATCAGTGGATCTGCCACTCTGTGCAGGGAAAGCATGTACTTAAAGTGCCTAAATCTTGCCCAGATTCTGCTGGGGAGAGACATGATAGGAGAGGGAAGCAGAGAGGTTTACTCAGGGCCTGATAAATGTAGTGCGAATGCTTATTTTTTACACACAAACATTCACCCTGGTCCCATGGATTATGGACCTGGATGGTGCTAGCTTTTGGGGATATAGACAATAAGCCACAGCATCTGCTCCCAGGGAGGTTGTAATATAGTAAAGAGAAGCAAAGAACGAACAGGAAGGGCTGCCACCAGACACTGTAAAGCACCCCTCACCCAGTTTCGACTGCACAGGTTGGGGAGGGGCAGAAAGGCTCCGTGGAGGGTAATCCTGGTTTGCTCGATACAAGAAGAACAGGTGCTCACCAGATGGTGAAGGGACACTGGCAACGGTGCTGGGCTGGGAGGTGCCACATGGACATAGGGAGGTTGGGCCAAAGGGACCAGTGTGATTCAGGCAGGTCGTGGAAGGGTACGGGGCAGGGCTTAGTGGAGGAGCTGGGCAGTGGCAACAGTGAAGAGGGTCACCCTTCAGGGAGCACGCCAGAAAGAGACTGGAAATGAATGGGCCAGAGGTGAAGGAAAACGAGGAGCAGATAATGGCTCCCCACAGAGTAAAGTGTACATGAAGACTTGGGCGCGAGCAGTTTATGTGCAAAGTGATAAGAAAGCTGGAATGAGGAAGAAGAAAAAGGGACAGGCAGGAGGGAAGGCCAATAAAGCATGCATAACTGAGTGGGCAGCTAAGGCTCAAGGTCCTGGGCCCTCTAAGGAATTGTGAGGAACCTTCTCCTTCCCAAGGCTGGCTGTTCACCCCTTAGCTCCCACTTCCCATGGTTGGTGGTGACTTCCTAGGGGCATGTGCTCCCCCATGTTCTAGTCATGTCTGCATTTGAGCCATAGGGTCTGGTTTAAAGGACACCTCGAGACAGAGAGGTACAGAGTCTCGTCTGCACCCCTAAAGTGAAATGCTGGCGGCAGGCTCTCTGGTTGTAGCAGTCCGTCCAGGAGGTAGCATTGATTTCAGCCCAGAATGAACAAGAAAGTTTGGGAAACCTAGAATTGAACTCACTGTGTAATCTTGAGCAAGCCCTCTCCCTTCCCGGGGGGCTTGAAGCTGTCATCTGTACTATGGGTGCTTATGAGTGAGGAGGGCCTCAACGCTATTGCCCTAATGATGCATATCTTTGGAGATTACTAGATGTGCCAAACCCCAGAAGAAGACCCCTGAAGTAGAGAGGTACCCCCTCTGTCAACCCACTTGGTTTACAGCTGCCTTGTGCTGAGATGCTTCCTGCCCAGAGGTTTGCAGGGGTGTTGGGGTACAGCATGGCTGACAGATAGCATATCTCTCCCTTGCTTCATTGCCAAACTAATGTCATCGACTGTGGCTAGTTTGTGGTGGCCAAGCTTGTGCGAAGCAAATGGCTGCAATTACGTGCGGCTGAGTTGATGGGTGGGATGAAGTGCGATGGAAAGAAGTTAAATACAGTTACACCCTGTCCCCTGAGAGAGAGCTAGGGTAGGGGAGCTTAGACACGGACTGGTCCACCTCCAATTGGGTTGTAGAGCAAGTGGGTAGTCCTAGAGAGGGCATGGCTTCTTCTTTAGGTTACACAGCAAATTGGAGGTAGAATAGAAGCAAAGCTTCTATATCCAGTCTTTTCACTGTGCCCCACTGCCTCTTGCAAGTTGGTATCCAGTAATTCTGAGGACAGGGGGAAAGAACTAATAAAAGAAAGAGAGGGAAATTGGAAAGTTGATTAGATGGTGGGATTAATAAGAAATGAGGAGCCTAGTGATGGTCCCACTAACCCCAACCAGGATATATGAACACAAAGGTGCAGGCCTTTGGCAGGGCTGGGGTCCAGCTGTGTCTACCCTGGAACCAGCAGTGGAAGGTGCAGGGGGAGTCTGGGGTAGGGGCAATCTGAGAGTCCTTGCCACGTCCTGCCTCTGCACCTGCCATAGCCCTCTGCCTACATGATCTTGCCTGTGTCATCTGCCTAGAAATCTTTGCTTTGCTTCCTTGCAGGTGGGTGGGGCAGGACTGAGGGCAGCCTCTCCCCAGGGCTGCTGTCTGCTGACCCTCAGAGAACTTGCAGATGAAGAAATTGAGAAAGTGAAAGTTAATCCTGCTTGTGCTCATCATTTTATAAACATAATTTTGGGGGCACCTGGGAGAGGAAGTAAGTCGTATACCTCCAACAGACTATCCTACTACCCAGGGAGCTGCAGCTCCCTCCTTGCCAAACATGTCACCTGCTGGAACTTAAGTAGCATTTGCCCGTTTTCAAAGTATCTCCTTGTTCCTTATCCTGTTCAGGGCTCAGCTAGCCTCTTTCACCAACCAGGGCATAGTAGCTACTGTCTTTGCCTCGACCCCAACTTTGCCTTCCTGGATACAGACCATCTACTCTTCCTGGTCACTGGGATAGCTGTGTGCTCCAAGCCAGTCAGAGCCCTTTTTGCAAATAGAGGTGGCTGCAAAGAGATTTTTCTTAATCCCTTTCTGTACTAATTTGTTGAAGATATATCCCAGAGATACCTGTGGCATCCTATTTCATCCTATTGAGAGCCTGAAACTGAAGACTAAGTCAATGGAGACAAGCAGATGGAGGATGGCAAGAGCATCCTAGGATATTTGAGTGCCTGGATCCCACTGTTCCTGAGGCGAGATCTCCCCTATATATGAGAATACTGGTTCACTTGAGGTTTTGTAGCATCCAAAAGTGCTCTGGCTTATCTGTGGAGCTGATAATCCTTGTTCAGTCTTTCTATAGGTTTTCAAAATCCAGTGACCTGCCTGTTGGCTGCAGCTAGCCAGGGGCCAATCTTTATTATTATTATTTAGAATTATTTATTTATTTATTTATTATTTTAATTTGCTGTAGGCACACATGCTCACGAGGGAGAGATAGACAGACAGAGAGAGAGAAAGAAAGTGAGAAAGCAAGCCACCAGGTCTGGGACTTGAACCACAGTCAGCCATATGGGAGTCCAGCGCCTTAACCAGCACACCACCTGCTGGTCCCGAATTTTTTATACATTCAATCGCTATACATCATTTAGGTTGTAAAGAGAATTTATCCAATATGAAATACACCTCAGACCAGTTCAGTTTAGTATACTACACACGTTATCATCAACAGGTAATAAACCACTTCTGTGTCCCACAGATGTCAAGGGTCCGTTTTTGAGAAGACTTCCCCCAAGTCCAACTCAGCTCATATGTGGGAAAATGGGTAACACAGAAAGAACAGGAAGGATGGAAACACATAATTGTTGGACTTCATGTGGGCTCTCTCATCTTCTCTCCATATAAAACACTGTTCTATGGTAAAACCAAGAAGGAAAGCCCTACTTCACAGATTAGAAAATCAAGGCCATGTGCTTGGCTCCTTCTGGTCCTGGGAATCAGTGTCTAAGCCCAGGTCAGTCTTCAAACTTGCCTGCTCTAATGTCTAGGCTGAGCTGATGTGCTAGGGCCCAGCCCACAGTGTCTCTTTCTCAGAACTTTCTTGAGATTTAGAACTGGCCAGGCTTTGTGTGATGAGAATCACTGCATATCAGTGCCTGGAGGAATCTTCCGAATAGAGGAGGGGGAGGGTGTTGGTGGGAAGTCACTTGGCCAGGATCATGCTGCCATGTGGTTGCTGTGTGCTGGAAACTCAGGCTCAGGACCCAGAAGCTCCTGCCACTGCTGCTAGCTGTCACACTGCTTCCTGCCTGGCCCATCGGTGTCCCCAGCAGGTGACCTTGAACAGGGTCCCTGGAGCTAAATAATTTGTCCTAGTATCAGACTGACATGACAACCAGGCTCTACAGTCTGGTGACATTTTATCCAGGAGTATTAAGAATATAAAAGGGTTAGATTCAAGACATACATCTTTGCATAAGGTTCTGAAACTTTCCTCTTGCATTTTTTTAGTATATGTATTCTGTTGTCATGTCTCCTGTCAGCTATAAAATCCAGATCTGTGCCTCTGCTTGTGGATGGAGAATTTGCTCTAAAGAAATAATGTAGAGTGGCCCATGCAGTAAATTCCTCTGGGATAAGGAATGTACACTGGCTTTTTTTTTTTTTTTTTTTTTTTTTTTTAAGTTTTTGCCATAGGGTGCGTTCACTTGTCAGAGAGAGTCAGAGAGACAGAGAGAGACAGAGAAGAGGGCAAGTGAGAAATCATTCCCCCAGAAGGGATAGCCATGCCACAATCCCTTCTCTTCCATTCTCCTCTCAGGATTTGGAATGTGCACACACATGCACCTGGAGTGATTTTCAAGCCTGAAGGTCCAGGGCTCGAACTGTGGTTGGCAACGTGGAAGTCCAGCACTGCATCACCTGCTGGCCCCAACCACTGGCTTTTTAATAGCCCCTCTGCTTGGCCATGCTTTGCAAAAGCTTTGTCACTAGTCTAGGTAGCTGGTTGAGCATGAAAAAGTCACCCCGTTTCCCCCATCATCCTCTATTCTGCTGACCAGAGTCAGAAAGCTCTGATCTGCTCTAGCTTTCATGGCTCGCCAGCAACAAGCCCCACATTCGTGCCTTCCCCCTTGCTGAGGACTTTCCCTGCAATGTATTCTCCTGTTTTCACCTGCCCAAAGCCCAACACCTCCAACCAGAATGCTGTCTTCCTAGCAGTCAGACATGATCCATGTGGAGATCCCTAACAGAGGTCTTTTCCTTTTTTTTTAAAGGTTTTTTTTTTTTTTTTTTTTTTTTTCTATAGAGCACATGTGCTCACTGGAGGCACAGAGAAAGAGGAAGTGAGAGATCACTTTGCAGAGGGGATGGCCACACTGTTATCCCTTCTCCTCCATTCTCCTCTTGGGATTTTGGGCATACAGGCACATGGGCCCCGTATGAGTTTCAAGCCTCTGAGTCTGGGACTCGAACTCAGTTGGCCATGTGCCTTAACCACTATACCACCTGCTGACCTCCCAATAGAGGTCTTTGAAGATATAGAAAGAAAGGCATGAGGGAGACAGAGCACTGGATGTGGGGTCAGAGAATCTGAATTTGAAATCTGGACTGTGCCAGTATTTGCTCAGCCAAGCTGCTTCATCTCTTTGGCTCCCCCAGCTTTTGTCCTCTTGCTTGGGGCCGAACATACCTCTCTTTCACCGTCACTTGTTAGGAGAGCTGGATGCCAGGGAGCAGGGGGATGGGACAGTATGCAAGAACTCTGTGCGCAGATCAGGCCAGTACCTGGTGCACGGGGCCCTCACTGGCACTTCTAGCCTGAAGGAATGCAGTGAAGCAGGGAGCCAGAGAGCTGTGTGACAGGTGGGACAGCAACTGAGGATTTAATGAGATGACGAGTCAGACACCTCCAATTCCTGATGCCATGGAGAGCCTCTCTCCCATCCCTGGGACCACACGGTGCTAACTGCTCGTGAAGTGCAACTTGTCCCTGGCGAGCATCTGTTTTGCTTCCCAGCACCAGCCTCTCAGGAAATCCAGGCAGCCCCTCTGTGCGCTGATGTGCCATCCTCCCAGCTCGCTCAGTCACTAACAGTGTCTAGCATGGCATCTTGTTTTCATGTTGACTTCATGCAAGTGCTTTGGTTGGTGCTCCCAACAGGGACTAGAGAAGGAGGTGGCTAGGGGTGATGGAGCCTGGCTTTGGGGTTCCTGATGCTGCAGCAGACAGGCAAAATGAGACAGCTTCTGGCTGCACAGGTCTGAGGAGGCTCGCTTTTCAGTCTGCAAGACTGCTCAGTGCCTTGTTCCCCAATCAGCATCCCTGGTGCCCTATGGGCTGGGCAGCCATGGGTGTGGCTACTGAGAAGGGCACAGACAGCTATAGTCATCGCTTTGAGAACAGAAGATTGATAATCCAGGGATGCAGAGTGTACAATGGGAGCCCATCCTGCCTTCTTTTGTCCATGTGCTCACACGCACCATTCCCCGCCAGGTTTCTGCCAGCCCCTGGGCACTCAGTTGGGAGCAGGAAACATCGCCTCAGTCTCTCTCATCCTCTTTGTGGAAGCCTGCCATGTCTCTCACCTGGATTATATAGCCAGGGCAGATCAAGCCATGCAGTGAAATTAGCAGACTCTGGAGCAAGACCACCTGGGCTCAGCTCTCAGCTCTGCTACTTGCTTTGGGCAAGAAACTTACCGGCTCTGTGCCTCAGTGTGCTCATCTGTAAAATGGGAGTAATGATAGTCCTTAATTTATGCAACGTCAGGACATTTATTGGTAAGAATAACGTTGTTATGCTGCTTCTTAATCACTCTCTTCTAAACACCCTCCACACACACCCTGTCTGTCTTTCTAGAGTTTGAGTGTGATCATGGAAAAGTCATTCTAAGGTTCTTCTTGGTATAATGTCCAAACTTTTCTATGGCCTTCAGACTCCTGCCTTTCTACCCCTGACCACATTTCCCAGTGTATTTCCATGCCCACTCCCCTCCTCTCTCTTCCTTATGCCATCCCAGATGGCCTGCCTGCCCTTCACTAAACTTGCTATTTCTTCTTTTTACCTGCTCTACCTGGGGAGGGGGAGGATGTGCTTCCCTCCTTATCTCCATGCAGACCTCCATGGCTCCTCTGAGAGCAGCTTCAGACCTGTGTTTAAAGGTAGAGAAGCCCTCCCTGATTTCCCCTCCGCCGTCTTCCTTGACTGCACTCCCCTTGATTCTGGCCACCCAGGGGCTTACTGCACTGAGCTGTGTATTACCACTGTCTGAGTGAATGTCTTCATTGACTCCTGTGTCTCCTGGCCATGTCAGAACCCTCTTTGGGCCATGATACGAGATGGCCAAGCCATATGGAAAGACCACATGAAGATGCTCTCGTGGACAGCCTCAGCCAGGGTCCCATGCCTCCGTGAAATGCCCTTGATGCTCACTACATCAAAGAAGGAAGTAAAGAAATAGAGCACCCAACCTCTGTATCGGGTGGGACTTCATTATTTCATTTGTCCTTCACCACAAGGTGGGAAGAGAGGAGGCATTATCCCCATTGTGCAGATGACGAAGCTGGGTTAGAAAGGGTCAGGGATACATCTAAATGTAAGCAAGTGGTAAAGCTGAGAAATATCAGGCCAGTCACTCTATTGTTGAGGATGTTGAAATAGTCTTGAAGATGCTGGGAGGGTTCCCAGGGCCACTCTTCATCCCTAGCTGCTGGTCAGTGTCTAAAATCCCCTCTTTATTGCTTTGTTGCTTTAGCTTAAATCCTGGATCCTGCAATGCTAATCTCTCTGGGAGGATGATGCATTAAGATGTTATTCACTGCTTACCCCCGACAGAGTGAGGCCCAGTGTCTTTCATGAGAGTCTGTTTCATTGGGAGCGAGAGTGGGGCAGAAGAGCTGTGTGCAGGGTGGGACCAGAACAGACTTATGGCTCAGGCTCTTCTCCATCCTTCCCAGATGGAGCTTGAGGGTGAGGTTGGAAAATCAACCTCAGCACTTGGCAGGGGACAAGCCCCTCCCCTGCCTGAGGTGGAGCTTCCTCAAGCCCAGTGGCAGTTCTAGAGAATGTGTTTCTCCAGCTGACGGAGTCCATCCCTGGCATGGAGATAGGCACGTTCTTTCTCCTCATCTACTTCCCCCACATTTGGCCAGCTTCCTTCCAAGACTCCTGGGAGAGCTGTGTTTAGTTCTGGGCTCCAAACTCAAGGAGCAGCATTAAGCAACTGGCACAAGGCCAGAGCAAGCAGCCAGGGTGGGTGGAGAGCAGATGCCGATTCTGGATGGAGGAGTGTGAGGGTCCCTGTGGGCAAGAATCTGGTGGTCTGAAGAGCGAGCCATCCTGAGGATGCTAGGCAGCCTGAACACATGCTCCCAATTCTGCTCTTTGAGATTGCCCAAGTCCTGGGAGACAGAGGCTACTCAGTATGATGGGTAGTGAGCACCCTGTCACTGAGGTGGTGGAGTAGATGACCTGATGCCTATTGAGCTCTGCAGAATTCTCCCATGAAGGAAAAGGGGTGGGATGACCTCGAAGTCCCCTTACAGTGCTTGGATTTCAGGCTCTCAGGAGCACAAGGCAACCAGGTCCAAGTGGGCTGAAGGAGGGGAGCAAAGTACCCTGGTTGTCTTGGCACTCACTTCAACCTTCCCACTCCCCTGTCCACTGCTCTTTTGGTTGTCTAACTTCCATTGGCCAAAGAGGCCTTGCTTCTCTCTTTCTTTTCTCTATCTTTTTTTTCTCTGTACCATTCATTCAACAAATATGATTGAGCACATACAACGCTGGGCATAGTACTAAGTCTTGGGAGACCCAGGGTTGAAAATACAGTTTCTACTTGTGTGGCCAAGCAGTGGGGATTTCCTGTAGGATGGAAGAAGGGAGTGGTGGCTGAGTTATAAGGGTAGAAAGGAGAAGGTGGAAGGTGGGGTAGGAAGTGAGGACAGTATGTAGGTTGGCAATGATGTGGGCATCCCAAGAGGATGGCAGTAGGGTTAGGAAGAGTGGCTGGACTCAAATCAGAGAGTAGGAAAACTCGATAGAGTTTTATGAGGTCAGCAGGTAGGAGAGAGAGAGAGACGGAGGCATAAGGACACCAGCTAGAGGACTCGAGAGGGTGAGGGTGCCAGTCCTGGAGATGCCTCCCAGCAGGGCTGGGTTGGCTGGCTCCCTGGCTGCCCCTATACTTGGGCAAAGGCTTTGCACTAATGTTTCATCTCAGACAGATCCAGGAGCAGGGTCGTCTGGCTGCTCCAGGGCGACAGGAAACTTGGGATGTAGGAGGAGAACTCCCTTTTCCCAGAACCCGCCTCCATCCTTTCTGCTCTTCCCAACAGTTCCCAGAAGCCGGTCTCTTTCCTGCAAAACCTCCAGTGATGACTGACATACCACAAAGCCAGTGAGCTGCCAGCTCAGCCCACTGCCTCAGGTTGTCTGCATCCCTGCCCAGCCTTCACCTGTCCTCCTCCCCCAAGATCTCTCACAGTATCAAAATACTAAAAATGATCGGTCAATAACAGCCCTGATTTCCATCTAGGGAGAAGAGGGAAGGCCCAGATGGGTCTCGTCACAGCATCCTTGATCTATCCCACCTGGCCACCGGATGCTGCTGAGGGGAGGTGGGGAGGCTCAGGCTTCCTGACCAGGGCCTGCAGCATGTAAACATTCCTTCTCCATTTAGATGGCTGCCAGATGGGCTTGAGCCACCAGGGAGTGGGGGTGGTGCTTTAGTTGGGCCAGACTGTGTGACTTTGCGGGGGTTGGTGGTTCTGTCTCAAATGGAGCTTATTGTGACGCTGGTCTGAAGGGCTCCTCTTTCCTGCATCCAGTCTGCCTGAAGCCAGTGCACCCCCAGGTCTCCTCTCTGTGTGCATGAGGCCAGAGCACCCCTGAGTCCCCTCTCTATGCGCATGAGCATATAGAGCACCCCAGGTTCCCATCCCTTTGGGCAGGAGGCCAGCGCACTCCTGGTATTGACACAGCAATCCTGCCTCAGAGTTTGCTTTCCTTCCCTAAGGTGAGGGCCTCAGTTGTTAGTTTTGTAAACTGAAGAAACCAAAGCTGATCACATTTATCTACCTACTTTTCTTACCTTTCCCACCTCACAGAGTGTGTATAGGTGGCCTTGGCCTGAGACAGGGTATTGAACATTAAACTCAGTACTGCCAGATGTTCGTTATAGTTATTGCCTCAAGAAGTCAAATGAGAACTTACTCATTTGTGTCCCATGAGGTCATAGTTATGCTAATAGCTACCTGTTGAGGGCTTTTTATATGTACTTGCTAATCAAGCACCTTCTGAGTATTGTTATGACTATTTACAAAACTGATGTATGGGAAGCAGAGTGGCTGGGCTTCCTTGGAGGAAGTGGGAGCTTTGCCTGTGTTCTTATGGCTTTGGTCCCCGCTGGTCCAGCCTGGGCAGCAGTTTGCCTCTGTTTAGGAACATTGAGCATGAGTGATACTGGCCAGGCCTATTCCATTTCTAGGTCCCTTCACTCAATCTCTATAGATTTTGAAGAGACAGACCAGAGAGGGAAATAAACTTGCCTAAGGTTACACAGCTGCTCCATAGTGAAGCTAGGATTGGAACGCACATTCTCTGAATCCCTTTCAGGTGCTCATTCCAGTATGCACCACTTCCAGCTGATCACATACAGCTCTCTGAGGCCTTGTACCACGTCGGGCAGCCAGGATGATTAACTGTACGAGAGGAAGGAAGGCGTGGAGGGGTAAAGCAGGAGGCTGGGCTCTGAGTCCCATCTTGGTACTGGCTGACCTTGGGCAATTGGCCTCCCTGCTCAGAGCCTCCATTTACTTGTGTGTCAAACGGGGACACTGATCTGCATCCAACTTTCAGTTGCTCTGAGGACAAAGATGCGGTGTGGGAACTGGCTCTGTAGACAGGCAGGGGCAGCTTCCCTCCTGTGTGGGGCCCCCTTGTCCTGGTTGAGCCTTGGCCAATGCCCCAGAGGCAGAGCCCTGCACAGCTTCCAAGCTTCTCGGGCATTGGGCAGCTCAGAGCTGGGCTTGTGCCTTCCTCATGGCTGAGTGCTGAGCACTCAGGGACTCTGAGATGGCCTCTCTCAGCTGGGACACACCACACACAGAGCCCTCTCCTGCCTGCGCGTGTTTTCAGGCCACTGGCAGGCTCAGGAAAGCAGACTGGCCTTATCAGAAGCCCCTGTCTCCAGTTTCTGGGAACCGTTTACACTCTGCAGCTTTCGTTCCCAGGGGTTGGTGCCAAGCAGACTCAGCCTCAGTGCCTGGAAGGACTCCAGGCATTCTGTGTCGAGCGCTTCTCAGCAGCCGACGACTGGCTACAGGGGAGCCCAAAGAGACTGAGAAACCAGCCTCCGTGTGCTTGGCCCCAGCAGTAAAACGGGTGCATGGCTAGCATCTCCCATGCTGTGCAGAGGACCAGCTGCTATGAGTCATGTGGGGTGGGTCTAGAACTCAGTCTATCAGCACCCAGTTAGCTGTCTTTGGGGTTCACGCTGCATGGGGACAGGAGGGGATGCCCTGAGCCAAGGCTAGCTACCGTTCTGTACTTTACCAGCACCACAGCCCTGTGAGATAGACCACAATTCTTAGTTGTGACCTAGGTAATGGAAGTGCAGTGAGCTTGAGAACTTGTCAGGGTCACTCGGATGTATGTGGCTGAGCTGAGTTTGAACTAGGCAGGCAGGCTGCAAAGCCCGCTTACTTCTCAACAGCCAAAGTGGGCCATGGGTCCTCTGGTCTCATGGTCTCTGTCCATGCCTTGTATATCCCCCATCTTACAGGAGATTAACTCTGTCTCATAGAGGTGGAGCAGGCTCAGCTCAGTGGAGGTGCTGTCTTTGCCGACATCAAGCAGGTTTCTGCAAGCTAGAGTGTCCAGGAAAAGGGTCCAGATGCCAGAGGAAGGAGTGTCTAGAGGAGCTGGTAGGGATGTGAGGTGCTGTGTGATGAGGGGGGCAGGCTCTGAGTGCTGACCAGAATGGTGAGATTGGGGTGAGGGACGGACACATATAGAATCAGCCCTCTCCCTGTCCTCTGTGGATGGTAGAGTAGGTGTGAATCCCTGGTGCCTATCACACTGTCTTTGCAATGTTCTCAACTGCAGAGCCCCTCTAATGGCTGTGCCTACCTGGCCATTGTCTTTCTTGCATATTTGATTGGACACTTTCTTTGTGTGGTAATCTGGGCCCTCCACACTGTCCACAACCAAGTTCCTCACTCTTCCGTTCTTGCTCCAGGCTGACCCCCATCTCTGTCCTGCCTTCCCTGCTCTGTGCGCTGGCTCGAGCTGCTTCCCCATTCAGGCCACAACCCTGATTGCCTTTGTGGAGGGGACCTCTTCTGCTCTGAACTCCCTCAGCACCTAGGTCTCCAGGCAGCAAGTGACAGAAGAGGGCAAAGTGGGAGAGCACCCTGTGGCTCTTCACTTTGCCCATGAGATCATGGAGGGCAAACTCCAGCTGACTGGACCTTGCAACTTCTCAGAGTGTTTGTGGGTTACATGGATGAAGGGAAGAATTCATGAGCCAAGGGTGGAGGTGATGCAATTAGTCTGGGAGCCAGGGGGCCCAGTCCCTTTTCCTGCAGCATCTTATCAGGGCAGTTGGGATGGACATCACCATCTCTGATGACAATAATGATGATTTTATTTGGATGTTTTCAGGGGCTATCCTTTGGGAAACATTTGCATTTGAAGAGGGGCCCCCAGCCGGAGGAGGACTTGAGGAGAGTGAGTTTTCTAGTGCCATGTCAGACCAGGGCAGATCCCTGTGGGCAGAACCCTGAGCTGCCTCACCCTTGTCATGGCAGATGTGGTCCATGAGCAGCTTCCTTGGGTGGGAGCATCCGTGTCTGGCAGCTGGTTCCCATGAGGCCTTGCCTTTGTTACCCCTCCACTGGGCCCATTCGGGGAACTGTGGCCCATCTCTTTGCTCTAGGTCACTGGAGCAATGTTTTAAAATACTGTTAATAGCTACATTTATCCAGTGCTACAGGCAGTGCCAAGCTGAGTGCTCACAGAGTTATCTAATCTCATCTCCTCACAGCCTTGCGAGCGAGGCCTGAGACCATCTCACTGTTTTACCAGGGAGCCTCACTTGTCTCCATGTCTGCCCCCCTCTTTAGAGGTGCAGATTCTTCTGGGCGGAGACCATGCCTGATTCTCTCTGTACCCTCAGCCCCTGACAGAAGGTGGGTGCTTCATGCAGGCTGATCAAACGAGGAGCCTGGGTCCCACCCCTAGGCCTCACTGGAAACCTGATTGGAGGACAGTTGCTCCAGTGCTGTAATTATAAATGAGAAGGCACAGTGTAAAATGTGGCATGTGCATTTGAGTGCATGTGTGTGCACATGTCTGTGGAGGGGGCCACAGAGACCAGGCACTTGTTACTTGTGACTATCATGTGGGTTCTGATTTCTACTATCTCAGAAGGATGCTGGGTCTGCATCATTCCAGCTGTGTGATCTGGTGTGAGATGCCTGAACTCTGGGCCTCAGTTTCTCTTCTGTGACACAGAGGTCATAGCAATATCTATGGGACAGGGTTTGGGTGGGGACGAAATGAGCTGTGACACATGAAGTACCTAGAGCAGTGCCTGGCCCCTGGTGAGCACCAAACTAAGGTCTGTTTTCACATGTAGTAAATAGTTAGGGATGGAGGGAGCTGGCCAGGGAGATAGGTATATTGGTAACAGTATATGGCCTTGGCCTTGCGAAGCAGTGACCAGTGTATTTTCCTTTTTTCCATGCACCTCAGCTCCTTGGTCTCTGCCATGGCCCAGTGTGACACCCAAGGCAGTTGTATTTTCTGGTTCCCTTGAATGCTGAGAGATTATATGAGGAGGAGAGAGATTAGCAGAGAGATTATATGAGGAGGAGGTGGCCTATGAAAGGGCCTCGAGGATGCAGTGAGGGGACATTACAGGGTAATGCAGAGAGAATAGAACGGCTTGGGCCAGAGGGGGACATGGATGGCCCCATGGGTGTCAAGGGCTTTGTGTGGAACAGCTGGTTGGGTGCCTTCTCTCTACCTCTACCTGAACCCTCTCGCCCCAGTCTCATTGGCAACTTTGAGCAAACTTGCAGGAAATGCAGGGTGGAGGGAGAAAAGTTCTGGATTGACTGAATAGTAATCTGCATTTACCAAGAAAAGATTGGAGTGATTGAATTTACCTGGGATTGACTAGATTAGACTTTCTACTTTCTGGAGGAATGAGGCTCAAGAGAAAAATGAAGTCCAATGATAGGAAAATAATGAATATCATATTTTTTTTTGTATACCTGCCTATGTGGCTCATGAAAATTCCACCACCATATGTTTTCCTTTCTGTATAGCGTTTCAAAATCTGTGTACTTAGGTGTGTTAATATATATAAATGGAAAGACCATTAACTGAAGTTTATTGGTTACCTCTGGATAAAGGGATTATGGGCCATTTTTTATTTTCCTTAATATACTCTACTGTATCTTTCCAATTTTCTAAAGTAAACATGAACTACCTCCATGATCAGAAGGATATAATAGTTACATAGCCGTAAGCCATGCGTCGGCACTGTTCTTTGTGTCAGGCAGATTGGGCCAGTAGATGGTTTGTGCAGGGTGCCAGGAAGTCTGAGGTGTATCCCAGAGTCACCTCTCTTTCCCAAGCATGCTTGATTGGGAGTATCTTGTGGTCATATGTGTCTAAGTGCCTTTACTCTTGGGTCAGGGAGCCCTAGTGCAGGTGGCTAGTGACTAGTGCAGGGACACATAGTCGTGGAGCAGCAGTGCGGGAGGCTGGACCCAGGCACTCAGGCCCCTAGCCCCAGGCTTGCCTCATACCAACCTGTCTCTGCTGGTTGGCAGGAAGAGGCTTGGGATGTATGTCTAGTCTTACATCCTCAACACCTGATGGGGATTTACAGCTCAGAGCAAATAAAAGCTTAGAGATTTTATACCTCATCTGAGGCTACATAGCAAAAAAAGAAGAGTTGGAATTAGAATTCTGGTGCTCGATGCCAGAATGAGAAGATGCTCAGAAAGAAAGCTGTGATATGGGAGAAAAGAACAAAAGGAAACAAAGAAACAAGAAGATAGGAAAGAGATTTTAAGCACTTTCTGAAACAAAGAACACAGTCCAGGGTGTGTGTGTGTGTGTGTGTGTGTGTGTGTGCATGTGTGCATGCTGGGGGTGAGAGGGAATGGTGGTGCAGTGTCGGGGGAAGGCAGGAGGTGAGAATGATAGTCAGGCAACAGGGCAGAGGGAAGGAGAAAAGAGACAGATGGGAAACAGTCCGTGAAAGCCAAAAACCTCAAGTCAGACAAATGTTTATTTTATTTAGTGTTGATAACAGGGAAAAAATGCTGATGGAAACTCACAAATAGCGCAGGCTAGTGCCAGCTCTTTAGACCCCAGTGGAAAGTGCTAGAATGTGCTTCTTCCCAGCAGGGTAGGCTTCAGCTTGGCTGGCAAGCCCTGGCAGGACATAATACCTGCCAGGAACCTACCTGAGGAGCCTGCTTCAGCAGAAAGGGCCTTGAAATTGGAGCCGGCGGCTGAATCACAGGCAGGCTGCTTTACTGCTCAGAGCCTCAGGGACCTGCTGTATGCAATGAATACACTCATTCCTGCTCTGTCTACCTGTCTAACCACTGGAAGGACTTCACTTGGGCCAACATGGAATAACAGGGGCTGTACCTACCCTCTTGCCTGAAACAGCAACAACAACAGCAATGACATCAATAAATAGAGAAAAAATACAGGCAACTACATTCTTCAAGAAAGTGGGCATTGAAAAATGAAGTGTTGAGACCTCTGAGAGAAGGGTAACAAGCAAGATAAGCCCCGTGACTGCCCCAGTTGCCTGCTTGGAGGGAGTGCTCTGGCTGCAGCAGGGGAAGGGAGAACCCACATGGAGCCCTGCCAACTCCCTTATGATGGGCTGGAGCTGAGAGTGCAGAGAATGCAAGGTGGCTTGAGTTCACAGGGTAGTTCACAGGACAGATTACTGGAGGGGCGAGAGATACACACATAGAGAGGACCCCTGAAATCTGCACATCTGCAGTCCCTCTCAACTACTCAGCAGAGTTCTGTTCAGAACGTGTGTGTACAGAAATGACCTGAGGCCAGGGAAATAAACCATCAGGAAGGATCAGTGGAGACAGAGCATGGAGTGCACATGGGGGTGGGAATAGTTCCTGTTCCCCTTCCCCAGCAGGCTGGGAAAGCTCACAATTCAGGGGGCACTACGCAGAGTACACTAAATTTTTCTGCTGTTCTATAAAAAACATCCCCAACCCCCAGTTACTTTGTTTGAATCAAGTCCAACCTCAGACCTCTCTTTGTATTTCTTTTTATTTTTAAAATAGCTCTAAATAGAACAGCGTCCTCCTCCTCCTTTATTCCTCATGCTATTAACTTGTTGAAGAAATAAGTCAATGGTCCAATGGAAAGTCCTGCATTTGAGATTTGGTTGATTTCATTCTTTGGAATGGTCCTGACCTGGTGCCTTTATTTCTGGTTTGTCTTTATAATGAGCATTGGATCTAAAAGCTCGGGTTCAGGTTTAGCTCTTTTAGCAAGGATACTTCATGGGTGGGGTGGTACTCACCTCCTTATTCAGGTTAAATGTGTCTTGAGGCAATAACACCTCACAAGTAATTTGCCATCAGCTTATCTGGATTGGCCACTCATTACAGTTGGTGGTAATGTAATAACCTGGCATCCTAACCATGGTTCAATAGGTTCATCTATTTCTGTCCCCCATACACAAAAAGAGCATCTTAGAATCCATGTAGGTCAAGACAATGTTCATATATGAACAACCTCAAATCTACTCGTTTCTTTAAAAAAGATCCCCTCCCAACTTTGATCTTTTTAAAAAAATATTTAGTATTTATAACTGGCCAGTGGTGACATTTGGTGTATCACAACCATGAACCATTGAATTACCCAGTCCCCAAAAGTTATATGTGAATTTTGACATTGTTACCTTTAGGGCCTACAAACTAGGGTGACCAATTGCTTTGGTTTACCTGGAGCTGAGGGGTTTCCTAGGATATGAGACTTTCAGTGCTAAAACCGAAGATGTCCTGGGCATACCAAGACAGAGTAGTTACCCTTTTGCAAAGAACAGACTTGTCTAGTCATTGAGATTATAAATGAGTAACCTAGTATTGAGAATTGCCAGGGCTTTAGACGTGGTTCTATCTGAGCCTTCTCTATAATATTTGGGTAACTGATGGTTATCTGGGTTTTCTGGGTATGGAGACTAGTTTTTTTTGTCTGTTTGTTTTTAATACAGTGGCCTATTTCACTAGTAAATAAGTGTGACAGAGAATTTACTTCCTGGGAAACCCCATGAGCCTCTTTATCAGCTGGAATTTTATCCCAAGAGCCAAGCATATGATGTGAGTCAGCTAATCAGACCATTGAAACCACACCATGTACCTTCCAATACCTCCCATTTATCACTGGTCATAACTCCATGCCCCTGCCTCCATTCACCTTTCCCAAGACATAGTCCAGGACCTGACACAGGATAGTCACTGATATAAGAACAGAAGCCAGATGTGAGGTGCAAGAGGACCTTCTGTAGAGAAGGTGGATCCCTCTTGCCTTCTAGAATCCAGGTTCATAGGTGTCATTACCCTCCCGCTACCACCACCACCATCACCACCTCCCGATTTCCAAGTCTAGGGCAATCTGTCCCTCTGTGCTTGTGAAAAATGTGCTATCAAACAGGAGACCCTGTATATCCTTACACCCTCTCTCTCTTTTTTTTTTTTTGGAGAGGTTTTCGCTATAGGGCGCGTGTGCTCGCCAGACAGAGAGAGACATAGAGACAGAAAGCGAGAAATCACCCCCCAGGGGGGATGGTCATGCCGCAATCCCTTCTCCTCCATTCTCTCCTCGGGATCCTGGCCACGCACGCACACGTGCCTGGCGTGAGTTTTAAGCCACCAGGTCCGGGATGCGAACCGCGGTCGACTACGTGGGAGTCCAGCAACATAGCCATTACGCTAACTGCTGGTTCCCTATCCTTACACCCTCTCAAATGGCTGTTGGGGGAGGGAGGAGTGTCTAACTCCATTCATTAAGGAAGAGTCAGCAATTCTAACCCACTTCAGAGGATTTCAAAGTAGAGCCAAGAATTTAACTTCAAGATGTACTTTACCTCCTGAAATCAAATCATCTCATTTCAGCACAGTTGTTGAACAGGCATTCTCATTGGTTTAATGCTACAGCTTTTCCGGAAATTCTTATGTAGGATGGAGGTCAGGATTTTATGGGCTCAGATGCATTTCCATCACTAGCTGGGTGCTAGTCCTTGAAACTAGCTGGCTCCCTTCAAGACGTCTCTCCTGTCTGACCCCTGCTCAGTGCCATCCTGTCTGCTTTCAACTCTTCTCTTTAGGATTCTCAGAAAAGCTCTCAACATGTCTCTGCTCCTGACCCTTTCCCAGTCTGTCTTAAGGGGTGCTATAAGCTTCACTTTCTCCAACCATCTAGTTCATCTTAATTACCTACCTCCTGAAGTTGGCTCCTCAGATTGGTTCCCAAGGGTATAATTCTCTGGCTCCATGAACTGGCCACACTCCCTCCCCTCTTGACCTCCACCTTGCCCTGACAACCTATAGTCTCCTCACTGATCTCTCCCTCCTCTGACTTCCAATCTGGCCACAGTGTCATATCCTCACTTGAACCAGTTTTTCTTCTCCAGTGGGTCTCTCTTCTTTCTATGGCTAATTTATAGATCCTGGAGGGCTGGGATTATAATGTCTGTGTCAGCAACAGTGAGTGTTCACCAAATCTATGTGCATTCCTACATCTCCAACATCCCTTGCTGGAAGATGAGGTTATGTGACTTGTTCTAATCTCCAAGCATAGTGGCATGTGTTTCTTCTTAATGGAGGCAATTAAGAGCTAGAAGAAGTTCTCCTCCATTCCTTTCTTCTCCTGTTGCAGCAACCGCAGATGTCATATGATCCAGATAGTGCAGCAATGAGATGACAGATCTTCTGTCAGCCTGGTGCCCTGAATGACTGTGTGGATCAGAGCTTCCCACCATCCCACATTAAATGTGCAATATGAGCAAGATGCAAACTGCATTCTGTCAAGTATCTGAGGTTTTGGAATTTTTCTACTGTAGCACCTAGCATTGTGTAACATAAATATAATGTTTTCTTTGTCTCTACCCCCTCTACTTTCCTCTGTCTGATGGCCCTGCGCACAGACTGTATACCTAGTACACATTCAGAAAATGAGGACATTTCATATAAATGGGATGGTACCTGTGACATGGAATTTGTAAATGGAATAGCTTAAGAGGATCTTCCCCATCTCAGCATGTCCAATAAAAACTACTCTTGTACTTGAACTTCTGGATGGGCCATCTTCCATCCTGACTTTATTAACCAAACCCTGGAACCCTGTAGCATGCTGACTAGGATGCAACGTCAGTACTGGGGTCCCTTTGGTATATGACTTTAGAACAATCACATGCCTACTCAGAACCTTAAGTTCCACATCAGCAGAGAGACCAAATGATTTCTGAGTTCTAGGGCACTTGGATCCTACCATCCCCAGATCTTCTCTTCTAGGAAGACCCACACATTCCACAGGAGTCAGAGGCTTTGGGGGCCAGACATTACTGTGTACTTGCAGGTTTGATGCCCAGCTCTCTCCAGCTCCTGGATCTTTGAAGCACTGAGGGTAAAATTGGAGTGCAGCATGGAGAAGCCTTTGTTAGGGCCATGAAGCTTCAGATCATGACCTGCCACATGTTTGATCATTGCCTTTCCTAGGGCTGAGGTACAGGCTGGCCAACTGGGCTCAGAGCACAAGGGAGGAATGAACGAGTGACCTCTGCC